>JAVSCE010010485.1:0-323372 GCA_032199065.1 Smutsia gigantea
TGAGTAATATGGTGTTTCTACTTTTAGTTTTTTGAGGAACTTCCATACTGCATTCCACAGTGGTTGTACCAACTGACATTCCCACCAACAGTGTAGGAGGGTTCCCTTTTCTCCACATCCTCGCCAGGACTTATTATTTCTTGTCATTTGTATAGTGACTGTTCTGACTGGTATGAGGTGATATCTCATTGTGGTTTTCATTTACATTTCCCTGATCATTAGCGATGTGGAGCATCTTTTCATGTGCCTTTTATCCATCTTTATTTCTTCTTTGGAGAAATGTCTGTTCAGGTCCTCTGTCCATTTTTTAATCGGGTTATTTTTGGGGGGGGGTGTTGGGGTGTATGAGTTCTTTATATATTCTGGTTGTTAACCCCTTATCATATAAATTATTTATGAATATATTCTCCCATACTGTTGATTGCCTTTTTGTTCTGCTGATGGTGCCCTTTGGTGCATAGAAGTTTTTTAGTTTCACATAGTCCCACTTGTTCATTTTTTGTTTCCTTGCCTGGGGAGATGTGTCCAGTAAAAGATTGCACATACTTATGTTTAAAAGATTTTTTCCTGTTTTCTTAGGAGAATTTTATGGTTTCATGTCTTACATTTGGATCTTTGATCCATTTCGAGTTTACTTTTATGTAGGGAGTAAGGCAGTAATCCAGTTTCATTCTCTTGCATGTAGCTGTCTAGTTTCTCAACACCAGTTGTTGAAGAGGCTGTCTTTTCCCCACTGAATAGTCATGGCTCCTTTGTCATATATTAATTGATCATTTATGCATGAGTTTATTTCTGGGCTGTCTATTCTGTTCCATTGATCAGTGGATCTGTTCTTGTGCCAGTACCGTGCTGTTTTGATTACTATATTTTGTAGTATACTTTGAAGTCAAGGAGTGTAATTCCCAGTTTTGTTCTTTCTCAGGATTGCTTTAACTACTCAAGGTCTTTTGTGGTTCCATATGAAGAACTATTTGTTCTAGTTCATTGAAAAGTGCTGTTGGTGTTTTGGTAGGAATTGCATTGTATCTGTAGATTGCTTTAGGCAGGATAGCCATTTTGACAATATTAATTCTTCCTATTCATGAGCACAGGATAGATTTCCATTATTTGTGTCTTCTTTAATTCCTCTCATGATTGTCTTATAGTTTTCAGAGTAAAGGTCTTTCACCTCCTTGGTCAGGTTTATTCCTAGGTATTTTATTCTCTTTGAATGCAGTTGTAAATGGAGTTTTTATGATTTCTTTTTCTGCTAGTTTTTAATATCTAGAACGACAACAGATTTCTATTATATTTGTATCTTGCAACTTTGCTGAATCCCGTTATTTGTTCTAATAGTTTTTTGGTGGAGTCTTTAGGGTTTTCTGTGTATAATATCATGTCATCTGCAAATGGGGACAGTTTAACTTCTTCCTTACCAATTTGGATGCCTTTTGTTTCTTTGTGTTGTCTGATTGCTGTGCTTAGGACCTCCAGTACTATGTTGAATAAAAATGGTGAGAGTGGGCATCCTTGTCTTGTTCCTGATCTTAGAGGAAAAGCTTTCAGCTTTTCACCATTGAGTATAATGGTAGCTGTGGGTTTGTCATATATGGCCTTTATTATGTTGAGGTATGTACCCCCTATTCCTATTTTGTTGAATTTTGATCATGAATGGATGTTGAATTTTGTAAAATGCTTTTCAGGATCTATGGAGATGATCATGTGATTTCTATCCTTTTTGTTAATGTGGTGTATGATATTGATTGATTTATGAATATTACACTATCCTTGCATCCCTGGAATAAATTCCACTTGGTCATAGTGGATGATCCTGTTGATGTATTTTTGAATTCGGTTTACTAATATTTTATTGAGTATTTTTGCATCTGTGTTCATCAGGGATATTGGTCTATAATATTTTTGTAGTGTTCTTTGTATGGTTTTGGTAACAGAGTGATGCTGGCTGCATAGACTGTGTTTGGAAGTATTCCCTCCTCTTTTACTTTTGGAATACTTTAATAATTATGGGTATTAGCTCTTCTTTAAATGTTTGGTAGAATTCAGCTGCAAAGCTGTCTGTTCCTGGAATTTTGTTTTTTTGGGAATTTTTTGATAACCAGTTCAGTTTCACTGCTGGTACATGGTCTGTTCAGATTTTCTGTTTCTTCCTGGATCTAGCTTAGAAGGTTGTATTTTTTCCATGAATTTGTCCATATCCTCTAGATTGTCCAATGTAGTGTGTAATTTTTCATAGTATTCTGTAATAATTCCTTGTATTTTGTGATATCCATATGAGTATTCCTTTTTTGTTTCTAATTTTATGTTGTACTGTTCTCTTTTTCCTTGAAAAGTCCAGCTATGGGTTTATCTATTTTGTTTATTTTGTCAAATAACCAGCTCTTGGTTTCATTGATTCTTTTTATATTGTTTATTCTTCTCTATATTATTATATAATTTCTGCTCTGATTTTTCTTAAAATGTCTCTCCTACTAACTTTGGGTTTCATATTTTCTTCTTTTTCTAGTTTCTTTAATTGTGAGTTTAGACTGTTTGGGATTATTCTTGTTTCTTGAGGCAGGTCTGATTTGCTCTGTATTTCACCTTTAGAACTGCCTCTGTGGCATCCCACAAATTTTAGATGGTTAAATTTTTGTTTTCATTTGTCTCCATGTATTGCTTGATTTCTGTTTTAATTTGTCCATTGATCCATTGATTATTTAGAAGCATGTTATTTACTCACTGTAGGGTTTTTTTTGTTTGTTTTCTTTGTGTAATTTATTTTTAGTTTCATACCATTATGGTCTGAGAACTTGCTTGATAGAGTTTCAATTTTTTTGAATTTACTAAGGCTTTTTTGTGGCTTAGTTTGTGATCTGTTCTATAGAACATTCCATTTACACTTGATAAAAATGCGTATCCTGCTGCTTTTGGGTGGAATGTTCTGTAGATATCTCTTAAGTGTATCTGATCTAATATATTGTTCAGTGACTCTGTTGCCTTATTGTCTGTCTGGCTGATCTGTCTGTTGATGTCAGTGGTGTGTAAAAGTCTTCTAAAATGAATGTGTTGCAGTCTATTTCCCCCTTTAATTGTTAGTATTTGTTATAGATATTTAGGTGCTCTTACATTGGTGCATAGATATTTCTAATGGTTATATCTCTTGTTGGACAGATCCTTTTATCATTACATAATGTCCTTTGTCTCTTGTTACTTTGTTTTGAAATCTGTTTGTCTAAGTACTGCTACTCCTGTTTTTTTCTCCCAATTATTTGCATGAACTGTTTTTTTTCCATTCCTTTACTTTTAGTCTGTGTATGTCTTTGGGTCTGAAATGAGTCTCTTGTAGGCAGCATATAGATGGGTCTTGTTTCTTTATCCATTATGTTTTTTGATTGCTGCATTCAGTCTATTTACATTTAAGGTAATTATTGATAAGTATGTACTTACTGCCATTATATTAATTGTTTTCTGGTTTGTTTTTAGAGCTCCTCTCTGTTCCTTTCTTCCTCTCTAATACTCTTCTCTTGACATTTGATGGTTTTCTTTAGTGTTGTGATTGGATTTCTCTTTTTAATTTTTTGTGTATCTATTATAAACTTTAGGTTTGTGGTTACCATAAGGTTCAAGGATAGCTTCCTGGCTATATAACTGTCTATATTTAGTTGATGATTGCTCTATTTCAAATACAGTCTAAAAGTACTTTTGCTTCTTCCTTCTCCACACTTTTTGTATTAGATGTCATAATCTGCACTGTGTATCCCTTGATTGATTTTGTGTATAGTTGGCTTTACTACTTTTGTTTTAATTTCATATTTTCTTGGTAGGTAATTGGTCTACTACCTTTACTGTGGGTTTGTTTTTACTGGTGAAACTATTTATCCTTAGGAACATTTCCATCTATAGTAGTTCCTTTAACATATACCCTGTAGTGCTGATTTAGTGGCTATAACTTTCTTGAGCTTTCACTTTTCTGGGAATTGTTTAACATCTTTGTTCAAATTTGAATGATAATCTTGCTGGGTAGAGGGTTCTTGGTTGAATGTCCTTCTCTTTCAGTGTATTAAATATTTCATGCCACTCCCTTCTGGCCTATAAGGTTTCTGTTCAGAAGTCTGCTGGTAGCCTGATGGGGTTTCCCTTGTAAGTAATCTTTTTTCTCTCTCTGGCTGCTTTCAATACCCTCTCATCCTTGATCTTTGTCATTTTAATTATTAATATGTCTTGGTATTGCCTTCCTGGGGTTCCTTTTGTTATGGTCTCTCTGTGTTTCCATGACCGGAGTGTCTCTTTCCTTCCCCGATTGGGGAAGTTTTCAACAATTATTTCCTCAAAGAGACTTTCTATCCCTTTTTCTCTCTCTTCTATTTCTGGTACTCCTATTATGCAAATATTGTTTCATTTGGATTGATCACCCAGCTCTCTTCTCATTCTTTCATTTCTAGAGATTCTCCTTTTTCTGTGTTCCTCAGCTTCATTGTGTTCCTATCCTCTAGTTTCCATCTCATTGATTGTCTCTTCTACTTGCAGCAATCTGTTATTCATTCTCTCGATTTTAAAATTCATTTCAATTACTGTATTCTTCAGTTCTGAGTGGCTGTTTTCAGCTCTTGTATCTCTTTGGTAAAGTCCTCTCTGAGATCTTCAGTACTTTTCTACAGATCAGTGAGCATATTTATGACTGTTACTTTGAAATCTTTATCAGGAAGATTTATGATCTCCATTTCATTTAGCCCTCTTTCTGCTGTCTTGTAGCTTTGTTTGGAACATATCCCTCTGCCACCTCAGGGTTTCCATGTTTCTTCCTTTGTATTAGATGGATCTGCTATGCTTTCAGGTCTAAAGAGTAATGGCTTTATGAAGGAGTTCTGTCGTGCCCAGAAACTCAAGAGTTTCTCCTCTCCAGTGCCTGGTTCTCCTTTGCAGTTGAGCCCCAGTTGCTGTTGGTGGGCAGTGGATTGGGATGCCTTTCTGTCTGTCTCCTGGCAGTGGTTTAACTCAGTTGGCTAAAGCCGGCAGTTTGCCTCAGCCAGCCCTTTGTGATCAGAGCAGTGTCTTCTGCTGGGATGGTTGTGGGTGGGCCATCCTCTGCCTGCTCTGCAGCGGTGGTGGGGCTGCCAAATTAACAGGGGTGTGTGCGGCTATGGCACAGTTGGTGGCATGGTGGGAAGGTGCGCCGGCCTATGGAGCTGACAGGTTGTGTGGTCAGAGGGCTTCCAGGTGCCTGGAGGCAATGAGTCCTGCTGCCATGGAGTGTGACAGCTGCCAGCATGTGGGCGTCCCCTCATGGCAGCAAGGTGTGCAGTACCAGGCTTGGCTGCCTATGGGGAGAAAGGAGCACACAAAGCTGTCTCTTAAAGGTGACTCTCTGGGCTGAGACAGGGCCAGGAAAGCTGTGAGTGCCTCCCTCTGCCTGCCAGGCAGCAAAGTCTGATGCTTCTGGCCTGAGTGGGCCTTCATGCTGGACCTGTTGAGCTGAGGGAGGGCTTGGGAGCTATTGTCTCCCTGCTGTTCCTCCTCCAGAGAGAGCTCTGTCCAACACTTGCCCTTCTGGCATCCCTCCCACTGCTGGCAAATCTTTGAAAGTGCCACCTCTGGTGGGTCTCAGCAGACCTGCCCGGTGTGCCTGTCCTCCACAATTGGTTGGAGTTCCAGCTTCCCAGAGTGTTCCAGCTGTCCCTGGTGTCTCACCCTGTTAATCACCAGAACCCAATGCAATGTGGACTCTTGATCCCAGAGCCAATCTCCAGGACCAGGTGTGCAGAGTTGCTGAGCACCTATCCTCTCCCTGCTCCATTCCTCTAACTCCTGCCTGTGGGCTGGAATGGGGGAACGGCTTGGGTCCCACTGGTTTGTGGCTCTGCCACTTTGCCTTTTTCTATGTGGTCTTCTCTTCTTCACCAAGTATAGTTGGTCTGTTCTGCAGTCTTCAGGCTGTTTTCAGGTTTAGTGGTATTTGCTGTAGTTGCTTCCTTGGTGTGTGTGTGGGAGGGGGTTTCTGCCTTGCCTTCCTACTCTATCTTTCCTCCTCCCCCATTGGAATTTCCTTTGAAATTGTCAATTTGCTCTGTTTAGGGGTTGAAGTAATTACTGAAAAAAATCACTGTTGAAGTAATTGAAATAATAATGCTATGTGAACACATATATGGTGGATTTTATTATAAAGAGTTCAAGATAGTGTTAATACTTAGAGCTTGAGGCTTGCAAAGGACTTGTGAGTACGAAAATTGTTATTGAAGTCTGTCAGTTTGTGAATCAAAATTATGTCTTTAGCTATTCTCTTTGTTCTTATTTTAGGAGAGGCCAGATAACCATTTTTCCATCCTCTTGCTTTTTAGCTATTTTTTGAAAATGCCTTTTTGTAACCTTTGTTTTTAAAAAAAATTTCACTCAGTAAAGAATTTTAGGTTGATGTTTTTTTTCTGTTAGTCCTTTAAACATATTGCTCTAGTGTCCTCTAGTTTGCATTGTTTCTCACAACAAGTTAGCTGCTATCCTTACCTTTGTTCCTCTGCATGTGATGTGAGATTCCTCTTTATCCCTGGCTGTAAGCAATTTGATTATGGTGTACTTTGGTGTAATTTTCTTGAGGTTTCTTGTGCGTGGGATTTGGTGAGCTTCTTGAATTTGTAGGTTGTTAATTTTTATTAAATTTGGGGAATTTGGCCATTTCTTCAAAAACTTTTACATACCTGCTCTGTCTCTCCTCTCCCTCAGGACTCCTATTACACAAGAGATTGCTTAAAGCTGTCCCACAGCTCACTGGTGCTCTATTCATTTATTTTTTTAATCTTTTTTTTCCCTCTATGTTTTACTGTGGATAGTTTCTGTTGCTGTCTTCAATATCACTTATTTTTTCTTCTACAGTATATAATCTCTTACTCCTATGCAATGTATCTTTTATCTCAGACATTGTGGTTTTCATCTCTGAAAGCTTGATTTGGGTCTTTTAAATATGTTCCTTGCTCTACTTAACATGTTTTTCTGCTAGCTTCTTGAACATATAAAATTAAGTTTAATATCTGTTTTAATCCTTGTCTAATAATACTTTCATCTCTTCAGGTGGTAAGCTGGGGCAAATCATAGGACTGATCTCATTTGTTTCCCATGTCTGGAGGATCGCTGTTTTTGTTGCCTAATGTACATAAAAATTGTTCTTGCACATACCTTTTCCAGTTTTTTAGTTGTGTGAGGCACAATGGTAAATATCCCTCTCACTCTTTCTTGATTGGAAGTGAAAGTTATCTTTATTTGTTTGTTTGTTTTGCCCCATTCCAGTAACCCCAACACAGAAACCTACATTTACACACATGCTCCATTGATTTTTGAGCTTTGTGATGACAAGGATTATAAGTGTTTTTGCTCATGACTGTATCTTGAGCACATATGAGTTCTCAGTACATTTTTTGATTAAATGAAAATATACATGTGTGCAGTTACCCCATTGTATGAATAGACACCCATGCATAATATATTAGCTAGAGACATGTTAGCTGCTTATTAACATTGCCTAAGTTTTAGTGACTTAACCTAATAGAAATTCATTTTTTTAATTCATTTAACACTCCAAAGCAGAAGTGTGAAATAACTCAGAGATCTGTATTTCCTATATCTTGGATCTTTGTAATCTTGTAGAGTTTTTTAGTTACCTGTACCTAAACAATGAGCTGAAGGGGAAAAGACGGCTTGGAGAAGACACACCTGCTTCTAAAAGTTTTGACTTAGAAGTGATACACATAGCCTTTGTTCATATTCCATTGGTGTGAGTCAATTTAATGCTGATACTTAAGATGTGTGGTAGCTGGGAAATGTAGTCCCTGGCTGGACTGCTACTTCCCAGCAACAAATCTGTACTACGTGTAGGGGGAGCACCTATGTGATCATTGATTTGCAGGTACAGGGATGCCAGAGACAGTAATGTAGTCCTTCACCTGCTTGGTCTTGCACAGGTCATTGCTGAGGGACAGTGTTTGATGGACAGTTTTTGAAGAACAGTTCTACTTCAATTCTGAAGCAGAAATTGTGCTTTAATATG
The DNA here is from genome assembly GCA_032199065.1 of Smutsia gigantea. Taxonomy (NCBI): domain Eukaryota; kingdom Metazoa; phylum Chordata; class Mammalia; order Pholidota; family Manidae; genus Smutsia; species Smutsia gigantea. The sequence continues at coordinate 8,012 of JAVSCE010010485.1, forward strand.
TCTTTATTACAGTGTAGCTTTCTAGACTCTAGCTTCTGCTGAAACATTTGTTGAGGCTTGAGGATATGCATTTTCAATAGATTCCCATGTTGATTCTTATAGTCTCTAAAATGTATAACCTCCTACATTTATATAACCTTAAACCTATTGGTATAAGGTGTCACTTTCAACTTTTAATTATTCTGCCTTAAAAGAGAATGAAATACTTTGGAAAATAAAATCTAGCAGAATAGCTGGGAGTGAGGGAAGGTCACTCAAAAACATACTGCTACCACATTCATGCTCAGCATGGCCCTGCCAGCTGTGGCCAAGGGTGTTCATATGCACATAGTGTTCTCTTAATAAACAAACATTTCATCAGTAACTAAAGGACTCACAGCATTTTATAATGCCCTGTAGGGGGCAGAAATAATTAGATTTGACCCTTTCCTTAAGGAGGCTAGTAACTGGGGAGAAAAGACAAGTGTACATGGTCATATTTCACTGATTCTGAGTTGCACATTTTTTATCATTTTGACATCTCTGAAATCAGTGTGAGTTTTAAAATTTCTCTCAGCTAGACACAATCGTAATAGTCATTGCCTGTTTATTCGTGAACTTGGTCATAGCTATTCATGTTATAATTCAGTTGGATTATGTGAGTTGGGTGCATTACTTGGTCTTATGGGTTAAATATCTTCAAAATGATCTCTCTATGATATGACTTTGAAACACAAAGAAAGGTGCAAAAAGCAGAATGACACATGGTAAAAATCATGCCTCTGTAAGCTTAAATGTGTCCTTCCTTCCTGTAAGTATAAAATGAAAATTTTAAGTGAAAAACAAAAGCATCATCATTTCATTGACATTTTTTCTTTCTTGATGTATAAAATGTTTATCTTAAAAATGATAGCCTAAATTTGATGGAATACACTTGATCACAGAGTCCTGATATTCTGTGTTTTACATATCTCTCAAACATCTCTAGTACTACCACTCTAAATCTGTTCTCTTTTGCATAAAGGATTGCAGTAGTGACTATTTTCTTTGTCTCTAGTCTTTTTTTTTTCTTTTTAACCTAGTCACACTGTCCAAGTTACCATTTTGAATTGCAAATCTGATCATCACTATCCTATTTTAAATTCTTCAATGACTCCCATTGCCTTTGAGATAATTTCTCCTTGTCTTTTAAGGAAGTCCCAGTTTCTTAGCCAAGGCTTCTCAGGACTGGCATTATCTTCTTGTGGCATCCATCCTTCTCCATCTTCAGCTATCATAAAACAAACTGTTTTGTTCCTTCCTTTATATTTGGCAAGCTCTTGGTTTTTTTAGTATGTAAAATCACATCACTACTATATCCCTGATCCAATTGCCTTGTGAATCTGTGTAAAGATTTGCTGTCCTCTATAGGCTATGACTGTGAAAATCATGGACTGGGCCTCCTTCCTTTTCTGTGTCTTCAGCACCTAGATGAATGCCTGATGCTAACAGGAAAATTAGCATCTAATGAACAAAAATGAATGTTTGTTAAAGGAATGAATTTTGAATAACTATTATAGTACACACGGTTGTGATAATGAAAAGTACAAATTAGATTCTAAAAAGTATTCATATGATACACAAATTTGACTTCATATTGGTAGATTGTGTTCAAAGCATGAAGAGAAAGTACTCAGACATTTATGGAGAAAGGGCTAGTTCAGTTGGATGGAATCAGACTGAGGAATGAAACAAGAATGAATCAGACCAATTTAACTCAAACTTTAGGATATGGATCAAGGGAGATAACTCTTAAAAGGGAAACTGAATGCATGTTGTAGAGGATCTTTAGTATTAGGGTGAGGTTTATGCCACTTTAGTAGGTGGTAGGGAGCTAGTCAAGAATTTTGCCTTCATAAGTGATGTATTGTATGTATTGCTCAAATGGATTGGAAGCTTCTCAAGGAGCAGTGTCTTATTCGCTTTGTATCCTGATGGATTACCATAGTGACTACCTAGTAGGAAATATTGAATGAATTGATTTACTTTTCATATATAATTACAAAATAGTGAAATTTTAGAGTTTGAAAGAATCTGGCAAAGTTTAATGCATTTATAGATTTATAAATTAACTCAGGGAAAACTTGCATCTTTATATCTCTGTCCAAGAACATAGTATATCCTTATTCCTTTTTGTTTAGGTCTATTTTTATATTTTTGTATTTGGCAGTATTTTAGCATCTTCATTTTGCGTTGTAGCCTGTAGCATTATGAAGTTGCCTTTGTCCTTAGTGATTTTTGCCCTGTATTCTGCCTAGTCTGATATCAAGATTGAGATTCCTGTTTTATTTTCGTCTGTACTATATTTTTTAGTATGTTTTCTGCCCATCCTTTTATTTTTAATATGAGTCACTTTATTTTAGGTATGTCTCTTCCGTAAAGCATAGAAATGGATTTTACTTTTTTTAGCCTATCAGAAAGTCATTTTAATACGTGAGTTATACCCATGTACATTTATTAATAAATGTGCTATATTTGGGCTTGGATCTGTCACATGGCTTTCAAGTGTCTACTGTGTGTATGCACAAACATTTTCACTATATGCTCTATTTTCTGTGCCCTCCTTTTTTTTTTTCCATTCTGGTGTTTTGCAAGGTTTGATTTCCATTCTAGTTACCTGTAATCGAAGATATTTGTGTCTCTTAGCCCTTCTTTTGATACTGCCCTTGTTCTCTATTATAAGTAATACTAAAGTTATCTCATATGTTTCTTTCTCTTGTATCATTTAATTTTAGTCAAAGTATTATCTTAATGTTAATCTTAATGCTCTTAAATATATTTAGGTTTATATATTGGTTTGTGAGCTTCAAGTCATATCCCTTTACTCCCCACTAGTATTTAAGAAATTTGTGAATTTAGTTTCATCTTTCTCCTATTTGTGTGTGTGTGTGTGTTAGTTTTACATTTCTAAAGCTTATAGTATCTACATAACTATTTTGTCAGCTTTATCCTCGTTTAAAAAAACAGACTTTTATTTTTTGGAGCAGTTTTAGGCTCACAGTAAAATTGAGAGAGAAGTCCAGAGTTCCCAGATAACCCCTGTCCCCACACCCCCAGAGCCACCCCACTGTCAACAACATTCTGTTCCAGATTGGTACATTCATTAAAATTTATGAAACTACATTGACACATCATTGTTCTCCAAAGTCCAGAGAACATTAGTTCTCTTGGTGTTGTATATTCTGTAAGTTTTGGCAAACGTGTAATTACATATATCTACCATTATAGTATCATCCAGTGCAACTATTCACTGTCCTAAAAATCCTCTCTGCACCACCTGTTCATCCCTCCTTACCCCCTAAACCCTGCCATCCACTGATCTTTTAACTGTCTCAATAGTTTTGTCTTTGCCAGAATGTTAAATAGTTGGAATCATACAGTATGTAGCCTTTTAAATTGGATTCTCTTATTTACTAATATGTATTTCTTTTCCTCCATGTCTTTTCATGGCTTGGTAGCTCATTTCCTTTTAGTGCCAAGTAATAGCCCATTATTTGGATATACCACAGTTTATTTATCCTTTCACCTACTGAAGGGCATTTTGATTGTTTCCAAATTTTTGGCAACTATGAAAGTATAATCGTCTATGTACAGGTTTTTGTGTAGATAGAAGTTTCAATCTTCTTTGGGTAAATACTAAGGAGTGTGATTGCTGGATTCTAGGTTAAGAGTATGTTTAGTTTATAAAAACTGCCAAAATGTCTTCCAAAGTGGTTGTACAATTTTGCTTTCCCTCCAGCAATGTATGAGAGTTCCTTTTGCCCCACATCCTTGCCAGCATTTGTTCTGAATTTTTGTTGTTTTAATAGGAGTTTGGTGCTATTGTTGTTTTATGTTTGTATGTTTTATGTTGTTTTGCATTTTACTGATGACATACAATATGGAATATTTTCATATGTTTATTTGCCCTCTGGTTATCTTTGATGAGGTGTCTGTTCAGGTCTTTCGCCTATTTCTTAATCAGGTTGTTTGTTTTCTTGCTGTTGAGTTTTAAGAATACTTTATATATTTTTGATAACAATCCTTTATCAAATGTCTTACTAATATTTTCTTCTAGTCTGTGGTTTGTCTTTTCATTCTTTTGGTATCCCCATGTTTTAGTCATAATTCTACAAATATATTTTTTCTCACTCCTAGTCCTTAATATTAAAGCTTCTTCCGTTTTTTTTCTTGATTATCTGAAACTTATTTTCCACTTGATCATTCAGGCAAACTCATGGAAGAGGGTCTTTAAAGTTTTATAGGTTTGTAACTCTTTGTCTCCAGCCTTAACACTTGAAGGACGCTTTGGCTGGATATAAAATCCTCATCTCCCATTTTTTTCCCTTGAGTATCTTTAAAATGTTATTCTATTGCCTTTTTTTTTTAGCATAAAATGCTGTTTGTGTTTAATATGAATCTAATTTTATTTCCCTTATAGGCGACTTGGCTTTTTTTTATTATTATGGAAACTCAACATATTTTTGTTTGCCTTCCATGTTTAAATGAGTTGGATTTCTCTGTACTATTGGAAGAAGGTTCCTGTAAAGGAATAGGTTTAAACCAGGATAGCTTTTACAGTTTTATATTCAAACGCTTTCCCCTTTGTTACTGGCATATCTGCTCCACAGAGATAATAAGCCTTGTTCAAGAAGGTTTTATCATGTAACCCAGTGTTTCTTCAAGCCTTAGTGACTTAACATTACATCTAAGATTTTATTTTTTTCTTATATGTTTCTATGTGTTTCCTTTGGAACCTTGCCATCACCTTCCTCTTTTTAATATCTGAACTTTCTCTCCCCCTTCATTATTCCTGTCCTGCAATTTGGTTTCAGATTCCAAGAAGTTTCCCTTAGAGTGGGCTCTGTCCTGGAAGGGCCTTTGCTGGATGCTCAGAGGTTCCTGAGCAGCTAGAGCTTTACAGTGCTGTTTGCTGTCCTAGGACTGCATGTAGGCGTTTGCACTTCCTGCAGCTTCAAGCCTGTGAAAACCTTTCCATTTTCTCCATTTGTTCTCAGATTTGTTCTCCCAGTTTCCACCAAGGGTGAAGTTCTCTCCTTTGGGATGTTAGTAATGATTTTTGGGTTCTGAGGCTCTAGAAGTACCCCTATAGTCCTGTTCCTTCTGCACAGCTGCTGATCTGTGGGGTTGGCAGTGTAACATTCTCTTACAGTCTAAGATACAGGTGGATTCTCTTACCTAGTTTGTTGAAGATACAGTTACTGCTTTCTTCTGACATCCTAGGTGGTATATTTGGTTTTCAGGAGTTGTCCTTTGGGGATTCAAAAGCTATGCTGCCACCACAATTATAACACAACCACCCATTGTTTTATTAGTGTAATTGTGGCCAATATATGTGTTGCTTGGGCTTTTTTATCCCTAAATTTGAAAGATTAATTTTTTTTAAACATCTACTTGTGACCTTTTGAGGAGTCATGTTTAATTGGTGTATAATAGTTGTAAGTCATTAACAAACTTCTTGACTTAAAATGCACATATGCATCATTTGCCTCTAGTTACAGTATGAATGGGTGTGGTCTCGTGGTGGAAATTTTAGACTAATGGCCATACGATACATAAAGTTATCTTTAAGTACACAGTTTTCAAAGTAAAATGAAAAAACCCACTCATTTTATTGAAATGAATATGCTTAATTAAAGAAACTCTTGCTTGATGGAAATAAATATGTTCAGAGAGAAGGGAAAAAAGCATAAAGTCATTTATTGTTTATTTTCACATGTAACATATAATCATTTAATCTTTGGATATTTTATGAAAGAAACATGGAAATTTAATATGTGAATTAGGATTATTTGTAATTCTATATTTGCCTGATTGCTTTCCACACAGCAAGTGCTAAGTAAACATTTTCAGTGTGAACATTATAGGAGGGGAGATAGTGTTAGTATTTTGTAATTTTATTAGTAAAGATTACATAGTCGCTGAATCTAACTTCAAATTATGGAAATCCAAAATAAAATGATCAATTTCTCATAGGAACTGAAGTTAAAAGATGAAGAGTGTGAGAGGCTTTCTAAAGTACGAGATCAACTTGGACAGGAATTGGAGGAACTAACAGCTAGTCTGTTTGAGGTTGGTCTATTTACATCTTTGCCAAGAGCAACGTCTTGATTTTTATATACTGATAGAATTGTTTTTTATGGAATCTTGAAAAATATATGCTTAGTTTTGTGCACATTTGTAAGTCCTGCAAGAAAAACTAAATCTGTAAGAAATGTGGAGTCTACAACTTTTAAAATGAAGTGAAAAGAACTAACTGTACTTTTAGTACCAGGTTGTTTTAAAAATGCATATTTGGAAAGAAAACAGGTAAATTTTAATTTTGATTTTACTAAATATATATGGGCTACTTTAGAGTAACTTTTATATGACTTCATAACAAAGATGGCAAACCCTTGAGTTAGTCATCGGATAGAAGATGGTTTAAGGAATGTTAGAAGGCACATCTGCTTGCTAGAAGGCTCACCTCTGTTTCCAGCCTGACACCAGGACCCAAATTTCTACCCAGCTCTAACGGTTTTCCTCAGTCGGGGTGCCATTGGCATTGACATTTAGTATCCTTGGTGCACTAGTCAGTGTTCTCCAGGGAAATAGAACCATTAAGATGTGTGTATATACAAACACACACATGTATAGAAAAAGTGACTGATACAAGGAATTGGTTCATGTGATTATGGGGGCTGGCAAGTCCCAGTCTAGAGTGAGTGGGCAGGCTGGAAACCTGAGAGAGTCAGTGGTGTAGTTACTATTCAGGTCTAAAGGCCCAGAACCAGGAGAACTGATCGTGCAGTTCAAGGCTTGGGACCCAGGAAGAGCAGATGTTTCAGTGCAAGTCTAAAGGCAGGATGAATTCTTACTCCATGGGGATCGGGCTTTGCGTTCTATTCAGGCCTTCAGCTGATTGGGTTATGCCCAGCCGCATTATGGAAAGCAGTCTGCTTTATTCAGTCTAAATGTTAATTCACATTAATTGTTAATCTCATCCAGTAACACCCTCACAGAAATATTCAGAATAATGTTTGACCATATATCTGGGCACCCACTGGACCAGTCAGATTGATACAAAGAATTAACCATCACACTTGTCTTTGCCCCCAGAATGACCGTAATACTCCTTGATCTTTTTGATGACTTACAGGTATCCCTGAGGTATGGGAGGAAGATAGTACTTCTTTTACTAAGAACATTGCCTTTTGGGTTAAGACCTTGAGCTTTTGAAAGTTCCATATCAAAAAGGTTGATGCATTACTGGGATGACCAATGCCATTATCACGTAATGATAGTTTTTTTTATTCTCTAAAAGTTTGTTCTTAAAACTGTGCAGTTAAAGATTTTAAAGGAAAAATTCCTTTACATTTTGTTACTTTTATTTTTGCAACATCTAATTTTAAAGATATGCTTATTTTCTTACATAGTTGTAATCCTAATATATTTTGTAATTTTTCTTCAGATAACCTCTTTTCTTACTACCACATAGTGTAATTATAGTCATAGTCTGTCAACTGCATTTGCTACCATTTTAATCATTAAAGTAACATTGTAGTGGATATTTTTAGATGTATGGCCTTTCCATGCCCCACTGTTCCTTGCCCTCTCTTCTGTCTTTTTTGGGGTTATTTATTTCGCAAACATTTGAAAACTAATTATTATTTTTGTTAGTCATGAGAGATGAGAGGATGATAAACTTAACGGAAGCAAAGAGTGGGAGATTAATGATATTGAACAGGAGCAATATATGACTTGTTATGTTTTTATATGTAGAAGGGGTATTCAGAAACAAGATTTTTCCATTACTGTCCAGCAAGAAGAAAATTTTATGCTGATACATGGAAATAAGAAAGCAAATATGTTTCTTATGGTTTGTTTTCCTACCTGTCTGCCCTTAATTTTAGCCCTGCTTAGTTCCACTTACCTGCACTTAAGTATATTCTTTAGGTGAAGCAGGAGGAGAGCAAACAGAAAGGAACTTTTCCCTTTCTACTGCAATATGCGAAGTACCAGAAATGCAGTTTGTGAAAAAATGCATCTAAAAAACGTAGCTTTGCGGTCCCTCCCTAATCTCTCTCTGACCTAACAATGGCTGATCCCCTTGACACCCATATATACTTTCTGGGAAAGAAGTTACATTGGTTCAAGATGATACCAGTATTGAAGAAAGTTATATTCAAACCATTTCATGAATTTTGAAAAAAAAGTGCTAAGTTTTTCTGTGGTCTTAATTGTGTCTTCATGATTTCAGTTTACCGTTGTCTTATGAAAAGATTCTTTTTGCTTGCTTTTTATGTATATGTGTGCATAGTTTCTCAAGAATTAAAGATTATTCTGAATAAACTCAATTTATAGTTTTGGTCAACTTAACATATAAATTCACATTAGGAGTTTATTAGTATATGATGAATAATCTTGAATATAATTATACTTTGTAGCAAGGCTGAGTCATAACAGCATCAAATATTTACAATAACTCTGAAGTTTTATATATATAAAATATAAAATATTTTGTCAGCCAGCTTTAGTAAATACATATGATATGCGTAATTTTATCTCCACAGTGTTATGAGGCATATATGGGGCAAATTATCATCATTTTATCTATGAAGAAAATGAGGCGTAAAAAGCTAAGGAGCAATGCTGGGACTCATGACCCTGATCTTTGCTTTAAGTACTATGAAAATCATAAATGGCTCTTCCATTTGTCTTAAGCCACAGGTAATGAGCCATCACTGAGGCTTCTCTTTACTTCATCACACATTCAGACTGTCAGTAAAGTCTTGTGACACTACCTCCAGAACATAAGGCAAGTTCATCTGCCTTTCTGCTTTGATATTGCTAACACCATCTTACAAGCCACCATCATTTCTTACATAGACCAATAGATACCAAACTTTCTGATCATGTACTTGGTCTGTAAAAGAAAAATTTGAGCATGTACCTTTCATTATGATGAAGGTAATTAATATTTAGTGAGAGTTCCCTATGTGCTCGACCCTGTTCCAAGAGCATATATACTTACTTATAAATTATATATACTAACATATGCATGTCTTATGTAAATCATAAAACAAAAAGGCTTTAAAAGGAGTGGGATGATAACAGAAATGCTGAGAATTTTTTTAAATACAACCATGTGTGTGTATTTATTTTTAGTGAGAAGAATATGATTGATGTTACCTTATTCTTGAAAATCTTGTTTTAACAATTTATGGTTCAGATTCTGTTTTTTAAATTAGACATATTGCTGCTCATAACTCAGATATATTGATCCAAATGGAAGAAGTACATCTTTCTCTATATTAAGCCGTTACACTAAATTTTCAGTTCCATTGCCAGGTAGGTAACAGTTTTTCCAGAAAATTCCCTAATGAATTTGTCTTTTCTAATACCAGCAAATTTTCTTTGCAAGTTAATCAGAAGATGTTGAATTTAAACGTTATTTCAAACAAAGAGAAAAAGGACCTTCTTCATTTGAATCACTGCTAAGCTGATAGGAATAAAATTCTGTTTTCAGTGTTTGTAAGTGTATAGTTGTAAATGTTTGTATAGATAAAAGGTCTGCAAACTACAGCCTGTAGAACAAAACTAGCCTATTTCTACTTATGTACAGCTTTGTAGGCTAAGATTGGTTTTTACATTTTAAATGGTTGAGGGACAAAATCAGAAGAAGAATATTTATGATATATGTCTGTAAATTTTTACTGAAATGAACACTCATTTGTGTATCATCTGTGGCTGCCTTCACACTGCAACAGCAGAGTTGACTACTTACAGCAGACGCTCTCTTAGAAAGCCAAAACTGCTTACGCTCTGGCCCTTCAGAAAATCTGCTGACTCCTGGTAAAAATGATACACCATTTTCAGCTTCAGAGTGAAAGTAATAAAACAATTTTCAAACTTTTAAAAAATCTGTCTTTTGTCTGTCAATTTTCAAATCTTGTGAATTACCTTTTTAGATACTTCTTCTGCCTCATTCTAGCTCTTTCCTTCCTTTTTGGGACTCCAATTACATAGTATATTATTCCTTTTCACTGTATCCCTTATACACCCAAAATTCCAGCTCATTTTTCTGGGTTTACTTCCTCTCCTGGATCTTGGTTGCCTAATTCTTCACTGTTTTGTTAGTTCTTTAATACCTTTAAGCACATTTTTAAAAACTTTCCCACCTTTTCTAATTGTTCTCCATGAAAGGTGAGGTCGAAATTGCATAGTTCACTCTTAAGGAAAGCAGTGTCCATTTCTGAACACTTAAATCTCTTCATAGCATGAGTTTATAGTTAAAATGTCACTTATCTTGAAAGGCTAGATTAGATATATATTTTGAAAATATCTGCTTTTCAAATAGTCTTTTGACAGCCACTGATCACAGAAAAATGCAAATCTGAAATAATTGTTATTTTTAAAGGAAAAAATGCTTATCCTACTTATTAAATTTGACTGCTCTTGAGGACTTCGGTACAAGGTGACCAGCATGATTGTGTATGGTTGATTTTCACAGTTAATCTCATCTCATTAGAAAGCATTGATAGTAAAGCTTCTCTTACTTAAACCAACATAATCTGTAAATTCATGTTCATGGGCACATAAACTGCAATTCATTATAATACTGTAAAAGCAAATGAATGCATGGGAGTGCCTCTGTCAGACTCTGATGTGGACAATGTCCACTCTTCCACAGAACAGCTGACAAACCTAGTGAGGGTACCATTGTCAAATCTGAAACTGATTTCCTTCCTTCTTCCCCCATAACTCTTTCCCTTCCCTCCCATAGACTGTAAATTGAAGTTCTAAATATGTGTTGTAGCATTTCAGGGGATTATGTCAAATGCCCTGTATACTGTTCAGTCCATCCTTAATCCTTTATAGGGAATATTTCATGTAACAGAGTAATCTTTTTAGAGTACAAGTAAGATCATGTTACAGTCTTCCTTAAAAAACAATAAGGCTTCATATTACACCTAGAATAAATTCCAAAATTCTTACTCAGATATTTTATTTATTAGTAGAATGTAAACAGAATGTAAGCTACTTAAGAGCAGGGATGTTGTCTTTTTTCCCAGTATAGCACCTGAAGCAGTGCCTCACAGAGATGTCACGAGTAAATATTTGCTAGGTATTATCTGAAAAAAGGAATTAAGTATCGAGAGTTTCATATTTGTGATACTAAAAAATTAAGACTTTATTAAGGGTAGTCTCTGATTTACCCTTTTAGATTGCTTTTTAGTGACAAAACTGTCAATTAATATCATTTTTTTTATTGGAAGCCCTACAGCTGCACAGCTGTTCCTCCTTTCAACTACTACTTTATTGCATTAATTTTTTTTACTCGTTCCTTCTGTATATCTTTGCTGTGACTAACAATATGAATATATACATTGTGACCAAATTACAGAAATCTAACTGCAGAGGAGTTGGGTCTGACACACGGGCCATATATTTTCCTTCTTCACATTCATAGTCTTCACCCAAGCATTGGTCAGAGCAACTGAACTCAGTGTGGCTGCCTCAGTGGTGTTAGTTCAGGAAGAAGGTCCCTATTCCTAATTCCCACTAGTTTATGTATCTGATTACACCACTTTTTCAGTAGTTGACACTGAATGCTATTTTGAGGCTAAATTTTGGTAAACTTTGCTTCAAGCATTGCCACTTTTTGAAAGATTTTTTAAAACAAATACTGAAAAATTTGTCTCCAAAATTTGATATTTTAATTTTTTCAGGAAGCTCATAAGATGGTAAGAGAAGCAAATGTCAAGCAGGCAACAGCAGAAAAACAGCTGAAAGAAGCACAAGGAAAAGTAAGTTTTGCTGCTTTAATGGTGTAAAGTGAAAAGATACTATGATTACTCTTTTCCAGATACTTTAACATTTATTGGATTCTGTTCATCTGATTGTAAAAGTAGTGCTTACTTTAGAAGATTTGTAAACTACAAAATAGAAAATAGCTACCTCATAGATAAAATTAATAGTGAACACTTGGTGTCCATTTGTATTAAAACCAAAGATTTGAAGGCTTGTGAATCACATGTAACTCCCATGTGAATCATATGGATTACATAATCACATTTTAAAGTTAATATTTAATTTACTGAAAAAAAACACCAAAATATTTTTAGATTTTACTGTTTTAGGAATGAACCACAACTAAGCTGTGATGTTTTGAAGATGTTAAAAATTCACATAAATTGAATCTTAGACATTTTGATAACTTAAAAAATTTCATTTGACATGGTCAAGAGTAGCTGAATCCACAACATATGGAAACATCCAAAAAACTTGGTTTTCCTACCCTTTTATTACTCCACAAATTAAACTTAGATTTTGTCTTTGAAAGGCAAGTGTTTCCACCAAATTGCTAGCCTTTTGCAGCATCTGTCATGGAATGTATTCAGTGTATGCAACTGTGCTGATTTCTTTTCAAGATTGACGTACTTCAGGCTGAAGTAGCTGCACTGAAGACACTTGTGTTGTCCAGCTCCCCAACATCACCAACCCAAGAGCCTCTGCCAAGTGGAAAGACACCTTTTAAAAAGGGGCATACAAGAAATAAAAGCACAAGCAGTGCCATGAGTGGCAGTCATCAGGACCTCAGTGTGATGCAGCCAATTGTAAAAGACTGCAAAGAGGTAACTCGTGAAGGACTGTCCTCTCTGACTCTGTTGATGCTTATTAATTCTCATCACTGACGTGTCAGTTATGATTTTTGCCAGCAAAATTTTTAGTACAAACTATGCAATATAAGATGGGGGTGGCTGTATCTAGAGTTGGCTGCTTTCAGCGATTCTGCAGTTCCATTCTCTCCCTGCTGACCTTGGAGTACCTGCTGGAAACTTGGTAAGTTTCTTAATCTTGGTATTTCATGTAGGGAGTAAACTGTCGTGTTGTACCAAGGAGAGCACTGGCTTTAATGATCTAACTAGTCAAAATTTATTGCTAACGTGCTCCAGCAAAATGTGAATATCAGAAATGTATGAAGATGAAGAACAGTGCACTGCGTTGAGTTAATTCTGGGAGAAGTAACTTTTTTTATATATATATAATTTATTTTGGTATCATTAATCTACAATTACTTGTGCGATATTATGGTTATTAAACTACCCCCTTCATCAGGTCCCCCCCACCAACCCCATTACAGTCACTGTCCTTCAGCATAGTGAGATGCTATAGAATCATTACTTGTCTTCTCTGAGTTGTACAGCCCTCCCCGTGCGCCCCCCCCCAACATTACGTCTGCTAATCGTAATGCCCTTTTTTCCCCCTTGTCCCTCCCTTCCCACCCATCTTCCCCAGTCCCTTTCCCTTTGGTAACTATTAGTCCATTCTTGGGTCTGTAAGTTTGCTGCTGTTTTGTTCCTTCAGTTTTTTTCTTTGTTCTTATACTCCACATATGAGTGAAATCATTTGATGTTTGTCTTTTTCCGCTTGGCTTATTTCACTGAGCATAATACCCTCTAGGCCATCCATGTTGCTGCAAATGGTAGGATTTGTTTTCTTCTTATGGCTGAATAATATTCCATTGTGTATATGTACCACATCTTCTTTATCCGTTCATCTACTGATGGACACTTAGGTTGCTTCCATTTCTTGGCTATTGTAAGTAGTGCTGTGATAAACATAGGGGGGCATATGTCTTTTTCAAACTGGGCTGCTGCATTCTTAGCGTATATTCCTAGGAGTGGGATTTCTGGGTCAAATGGTATTTCTATTTTGAGTTTTTGGAGGAACCTCCATACTGCTTTCCACAATGGTTGAACTAATTTGCATTCCCACCAGCAGTGTAGGAGCGTTCCCTTTTCTCCACATCCTCGCCAACATTTGTTGTTGTTTGTGTTTTGGATGTTGGCCATCCTCACTGGTGTGAGGTGATATCTCATTGTGGTTTTAATCTGCATTTCTCTGATGATTAGCGATGTGGAGCATCTTTTCATGTGCCTGTTGGCCATCTGAATTTCTTCTTTGGAGAAGTGTCTATTCATGTCCTCTGCCCATTTCTTAATTGGATTATTTGCTTTTGTTTGTTGAGGTGCGTGAGTTCTTTATATATTTTGGATGTCAACCCCTTATCGGATACGTCATTTATGAATATATTCTCCCATACTGTAGGATGTCTTTTTGTTCTACTGATGGTGTCCTTTGCTGTACAGAAGCTTTCAGCTTGATATAGTCCCACTTGTTCATTTTTGCTTTTGTTTCCCTTGCCCGGGGAGATATGTTCATGAAGAAGTTGCTCATGTTTATGTCCAAGAGATTTTTGCCTATGTTTTTTTCTAAGAGTTTTATGGTTTCATGACTTACATTCAGGTCTTTGATCCATTTTGAGTTGACTTTTGTGTATGGGGCTAGACAGTAGTCCAGTGTCATTCTCTTACATGTAGCTGTCCAGTTTTGCAACACCAGTTGTGAAGAGGCTGTCATTTCCCCACTGTATATCCAAGGCTCCTTTATCATATATTAATTGACTGTATATGTTTGGTTTAATGTTTGGATTTTCTATTCTGTTCCACTGGTCTGTGGTCTGTTTTTGTGCCAATACCAAATTGTCTTGATTACTGTGGCTTTGTAGTAGAGCTTCAAGTCAGGGAGCATAATTCCCCCTGTTTTATTCCTCCTTCTCAGTATTGCTTTGGCTATTCGGGGTCTTTTGTGGTTCCATATGAATTTTAGAATTATTTGTTCCAGTTCATTGAAGAAAGCTGTTGGTATTTTGATAGGGATTGCATTGAATCTGTAGATTGCTTTAGGTAGTATAGCCATTTTGACAATATTTATTCTTCCTAGCCAAGAGCATGTGATGAATTTCCATTTGTTAGTGTCCTCTTTAATTTCTCTTAGGAGTGTCTTGTAGTTTTCAGGGTATAGGTCTTTCACTTCCTTCGTTAGGTTTATTCCTAGGTATTTTATTGTTTTTGATGCATATTCTTCTGTCTTTTCATGGCAATAGAAGTGGTCAGAAAAAGAAAAAAAGAAGAAAGGAAAAGTAGAGAAAAACAAAAACAAAAACGCCTGCCAGGTGTATTTTCTGTTAGAATCCTGTAGGTGGCGCTGCTGCTCCACTATTCCGCCGCCACGCCACTCTGCTGGGCCCTTTGTGACTCTGGCCAGGGAGGGAATGAATGGGAGGCTGCTGATTTCTGTGGGAAGTCTCCATGCAACTGCTTTTCCCAGCCACAGTCCAAGGGGACCAAAATTCCCCAGAGTTCCCAGCCTGCTTGGCTGAGTGCGCTGGTATGATCCTCCTCCTCCTTTGGGCCCCTGTCTCTTTAAGACCCCTAAAAAACGTGCTTCTCTTTTGTCCCGGGGAACCGGCTGCATGGACCTGCCTTCTTGGATCCTGCACCTCTGTCTCTCCAATCTCCGATACATCGCCCGAAGTGTGTCAGTGCTCCCAGCACAGATCACCAGGGCTGGTTATTTCGCGGGCCTGTGCTTCCACTCCCTCCCTGCTCTGAATCCTCTCCTCCCGCCCGTGCGCTGGGGTGGGGGAGTGCTTGGGTCCCGCTGGGTCGCGGCTCCGTATCTTACCTGCCTCGCGGGATGCCGAGTCCTCTCTGGTGTAGCTGCAGGCTGGTGTTGTCCTATATCTTCTGGTCTCTCTTTTAGGAATAGCTGTATTTGCTGTATTTTCATAAATATATTTGGTTTGGGGAGGAGATTTCCGCCACCCTGCTCACGCCGCCATCTTCCCGGAAGCTGAGAAGTAACATTTTATATTAGTAAGAGAGTCCTAGGGTTAATTTAGATAATTAAGTAACAAAATAGAGCTAGTAGTAGCTTATTTTAGTTATTTATTTTCTTTGTTATTTTTATTAAGGTATCATTGATACACACTCTTATGAAGGTTTCACATGAAAAACATTGTGGTTACTACATTCACCCATATTATCAAGTCCCCCCCCATACCCCATTGAAGTCACTGTCCATCAGTGTAGTAAGATGCCACAGAGTCTCTACTTGTCTTTTCTGTGCTACACTGTCTTCCCCGTGACTCCCCCACAACACCATGTGTGCCAATCACAATACCCCTCAATCCCCTTCTCCCTCACTCACCACCCACCTTCCCCTACTCCTCTCCTTTTGTAACTGCTACTCCCTTCTTGGAGTCTTGAGTCTGCTGCTGTTTTGTTGCTTCAGTTTTGGTAGCCTTATTATTTTAAAAGATCTGTCATATAGATAACGTGGAGATATTTTGAGCTTTTGAGTAAAAAATTACATGAAATATGTAAAATATTTTGTTAATCATTATATATAATGCAAAAGCATGTCCAAAGGGATTGACCAATAATTCATGGAGCAGCCTTCCCCCATTTTTTCTTAAAAGCTATATTTTAACATTGTTGAATTCAAGTTCATCATTAATCTTTAAGAAGCTGTGTGTGCTCAAAAAACTCAAAATAGAAATACCATTTGACCCAGGAATTCCACTCCTAGGAATTTACCCTAAGAATGCAGCAGCCCAGTTGGAAAAAGACATACGCACCCCTATATTTATCGCAGCACTATTTACAATAGCCAAGAAATGGAAGCAACCTAAGTGTCCATCAGTCAATGAATGGATAAAGAAGTGGTGGTACATATACACAATGGAATATTATTCAGCCGTAAGAAGAAAACAAATCCTATCATTTGCAACAACATGGATGGAGCTAGAGAGTATTATGCTCAGTGAAATAAGCCAAGCCGAAAAAGACAAGTACCAAATGATTTCACTCATATGTGGAGTATAAGAACAGAGAAAAAAACTGAAGGAACAAAACAGCAGCAGACTCACAGAACCCACGAACGGACTAATAGTTACCAAAGGGAAAGGGACTGGGGAGGATGGGTGGGAAGGGAGGGACAAGGGGGAAAAACGGGCATTACGATTAGCAGATGTAATGTTGGGGGGCACGGGGAGGGCTGTAAAACTCAGAGAAGACAAGTGGTGATTCTATAGCATCTCACTACGCTGATGGACAGTGACTGTAATGGGGTTGGTGGGGGGGACCTGATGAAGGGGTCGTTTAATAATTGTAATATTGCACATGTAATTGTAAATTAATGATAATAAAATTAATTATATTAAAAAAAAAAAGAAGAAGCTGTGTGTGCTTATTCACTTAAGTTTTTGCATGGAAGCCAGGAGCTTATTAAACTGAATAACCAAGGTTGTTACTTTAATTAAATTGCTTTGTTTGGTAATTATAAAAAAGATGCTGGTGAGAGAGAAGTTCAGTACTTTGGTCAAATTTGAATGTGACAAATCTAAAATTCACACTGGTTTCTGTTAAATATTTAAGAAACTTTTTAAAGCCATAACTTTAATTCTAATTTCTTTGAATATAGATAGCATTTTTAATTGCTTGGTACAACTTGTATTTTTGCTGCAATTTCTCAGTGTGTAATTACATACCTTCTTTTCCATGGTGTGTATGCTAATAAAATTTAAATGTTTTCTCAAGGAGCATTTTAAAGTTTTGTTTTTATTTGATGAAAATGCTTAATAAATATGAGTAGGCATTATATAATTTCAAAGTAATAACTTTTGCTCCCTAGATATAGCCTGTATTCTAACATTTTATGAAAAAAATTGTCAAGTTTTATAAGACAAAGGAAACACATGAATTTGACCAGTGTAAATCTTAGAAAAGATGACGTAACACTTGGGAAGATACTGAAACATGTCTGTGCTTCTGTAGGAAATGTGATAGGGGCATTCTGTCTTGGCATTTGCAACCTATGTTCTGAAAGCATTTGTAACACTCCTGTGTGCATGCACAAGGCTTTGTGATCAAGTCATGTAGATGTGAATTTGAACTTTTACTGGTTTCTTGTTCTGTAACATTGGGCAACTTATTTTATGAGCTTTAGTTTCTTTAACTATAAAATGGAGGTCCTAACTGTCTTGCACAGCTGTGAGGATTAAATGTTTTTGAGGTACTTACCATAGTTCCTGGCATAGAGTCAGCTCTTAATAGTTTAAATTTTTGCCTTTCAACTAGAATCTTTCCTTAGAAACCAAAAGCACTTTGGCATTTATGTCCATTAAAGTGTAAACTTTACAAAGAAAATGAATTTGAAAAATGTAAATATTACTTAGTTGCTAATTTTTTACATCCTTTTGCCTTTAGCTTTGATTCAAAGAATTTGTGGATTGGGATTGAAAAAATCCACACTGAGATTGCCATTATACACTGTAAAAGAAAATCTGTAGGAAAGCTTGGATAAACTCAGCCTTTTGTTACTTTCATGTGGACTGATTAAGTTGTCCTAGAGGCCATAGCTATAGTCAGTGTGTCACTTGTAGTATATCCGTGCTTCTGGACAAAAGATGCTTAGAGCTGCAGGGGAATGAGGACACTGGTCTGTCTAGGTGGCTGGGAGTAGGTGTGGTTTTGTGTGCTCATGGGCAGTGTTGAGCTGGGCTGAGGGGATCTGTAAGAAAGAATAAGTAGAGAAAATTTATTAAAGGGAAGAGGGAAATAGAGGATCAACTGGAAGAGTGAATAGAAATTCAGGCGCCAG
This sequence comes from Smutsia gigantea, assembly GCA_032199065.1. Lineage (NCBI taxonomy): Eukaryota > Metazoa > Chordata > Mammalia > Pholidota > Manidae > Smutsia > Smutsia gigantea. The sequence goes on from JAVSCE010010485.1 coordinate 26,522, forward strand.
CCTGGATTACTGTTGATAATTCATGTAGTACTTACTGGATGTTGATATGCCGAAATGTATCTAAATAAATGTTCTATTTGAACATAGTTTAGGAGGCTATACATGTGCTTCTTTTAGTCTTGCTATTTATACAGTAAGCATTTCGGAAATTCTTTTGGAAATGACTTCAGGTAATAGCAGAACAATTAGTATCATTTTTGACCCAAATTAGGTCTCACAATTTAATCAGTAATGTCTTACTAATTAACTAGGCTCCAAATTACTTTTTGATTATTTTCAGGAAAGGCTTGTCATTTTTTAAAAATTCAGATCAGTGTGCACATGGGTCTTGAAGAGGAGCCCTGACATTATTTTTGTGGGGTGGGGGTGGGGGGGTTAATGGAGGCATCATTGACACTCTAGCAGATGCATTAAAAAGAAACATTTAATCATTTGAGAGCTTGGAGTTTTTAAAAAGAAAGTTGCTACCATTTATTGTAACTAAGAATGGTTCAGTTCATTACTTCATTTTCAGTGATGTTTGAACTAGGTTTTGGTTTTATAAAGTGATTTTGTGTTTGTACTTCTAAAAAGGTTATTTTGTGTTTTCTTTTGGTTTGTTTGTCAGGCAGACTTATCTCTGTATAATGAATTCAGATCTTGGAAGGATGAGCCCACAATGGACAGAACATGTCCTTTCTTAGACAAAATCTATCAGGAAGATATCTTCCCATGTTTAACATTCTCCAAGAGTGAGGTAATTCTTTAATTTTAATAGGAATATATTAGAGTCATTCTAATACCTTTTAGCAAATCATGTTACATATTTTGATATTTCTTACATAAATAAGTTGTTATAAAATGTCATGTTTTCCTATTTTCTCCATTCTGTATTAGGATCATAGTAAGTTTTGGCATTCAGTTACTCTACACCTTTCCTTATTTGAGCAGAGGATCATTCACACTGGAGTGTGGATTGCATGGGAGTGAAGTATTAAATATGTATCAGGGGAAGAGCTTATTTCCTGATTCCTGGTCAAGGTTCACTGTGAGGAAAGTTGTGCACAAGCCAAGGTGCTGATTAGGTTTTTCTGTATATGATTTCAAAAATCATATGTAGTTTCTTCATCTTTAAAACAGGAAAAAATTCCTCCCTTGCCTGTGTCACAAGGTTGTTAAGAGGATAAATGAAAGATAATTAATTACATACAAAAACTTTTTAAAAATGTAAGGCACTATACAAAGAGAGGGTCATAATTTTAATTTGTTTTTATATATGAAGTTTATACATAAGTTTATATATATATATATTGTTTTTACATAGAAGTTTATCTACAAGTGTCCTGTCAGTGTTTAAGAAATTTAATACTAAGAGTCTTTTTTTAAGTCTTTAGAGGTTTTAATTATAACATTACTTAAAAGGAGAAGTTAAGATGAACAGTAAAACACTTGATGTGTAGCTGTATTACTCACTGTGGCTCTGTCCCTGGCTTTAGGTAGGCCATACAGTATCAGTAATCTTGCCAAACTGAAAAAGTTTGTTGGTTTTGTCTATTGTTTATCAATTGCTCCCATCTCCATCTGGGCATTTAAAACTTGACAATTCAGCTAATTGTTTTGTAGACTCACTCTAGTGCACATAAATAGAAGTTCAGAAAATATATGACTATAATTAGTATATATTGCTGTGTTATAATGACCAATATTTTAAAATAAGCATGTATTTAGCAAAATAAAATATTAAGATATTCATTTTGAAGTGACATTAACAGAGGATATTAATTGTGGGTAACAGGTGGACAGAAACTGGAATTAATGTCTTTAATCGTCTTCCAGATAATGTGAAAAGTTTTTGGCTATAACTGAATTGTCTTTCATAACATTGTTTGAATTATAAAAGAATTCAAGCCAGGATTATATAGTTTCTTTTTCATTGGCTAAGGCCAAGCTAGTGGAACTTGGGAAAAGAATAGTTTGAAAAATCACTTTACTGTAGAATAGAGTTTTAATACTTCTGTGCTAGCATGGCATCTAATGTTTTTTGTTTTTTTTTCAAGTTGGCTTCAGCTGTTCTGGAGGCAGTGGAAAACAACACCTTAAGCATTGAACCAGTGGGATTGCAGCCTATTCGATTTGTGAAAGCTTCTGCTGTCGAGTGTGGGGGACCAAAGTATGTTTTCAACCATGTCTTGTGGAAGATAGTGAGTTTTAAAAATGTTATGTGTTGTAGTTATTTAGTTTTAAAATTTTTAAATGTGGTTAAATTCCTTGTCAGTTTTCTGCTTAAGAGTCTGCATCCCCAGTGTGGGATACAGCATTTCAAAGCATCAAAGGAGAGCACTTTTAATCATAAAAATATACATACATGGAAGACCAGGTGTTGGAAACTTTTTCTGATCACGTTGTGACCTATTAATTGATCATGAAATTGGTTTAGTGACATTCATGAGCAGAATTTCTGTTTGTTATGCATATATGTATACCTGTGTGTACTGGGTTTCTGCATTAAATATTTCTTCCTGAGAGCTGCCATCAAAAATAGTTTGGCAAGACAGTGAATTAGACCAAGTCTCTTCAAGCATGAAAACAGGGTGCTGGAAGACTTGAATATTCCTCCCCTTTCATACTTGTGTAGAGGATTGTCGCTTTGGCAAATAGTCAGTTCTGTCTTCCATTTATGAAAGATATTTGGCAATTACAAGCTTTCAGAGGTAAGATCGCCACATTTCATAGTAGAGCAGGCTATTCTGTCCAGTCTTATGAGGAAGAAAAACTGAAACCATTAGTACCTAAAAATCTTTAGCACAGCTATTTAAAAAGTAACTTTGAAAGATTTTGAGGAAGCTGTTTAGTTGGTGGTTAAGAACAAGCTGAGTATGGGAACCAGAAAGCCCAAGAGAGCTCATAGAAAGCAGTAGTCAGCTTCTGTCACAATCGTTTTAAAGGCAGAAAAGGAAAAGGCTGGTTGAGATCGACTTCACAGGTCTGTGTTAAAGCCTGTTTGAGGAGTTGTATGGTTCTTCTGTTCCCTGTTGTGCATGTTATGTTCTGAGCAGGATCACACAGTGGTAGTATTCGGGTAACTGTTTGTGGAGGGTGCCTACTCAAAGATTTGCTCTCTAAGCTACACACCCGCCTAGAGTTGTGTCCTGCTTTACACTCCCCTGTGCCACACACATAGCACAGGGGTCTCTAAATTTGGGGGAAGGGATTTAATTCCTAAATTCTCCTTCAACAAATGCCTGAGTGTTTTTATCCTGATCATTCACTACAGCAGTTTTCATGCTTTTAAGGTCTGTCTTATACCTTATTTTTTCAAAAATAGCATATATCAGTTTTTATTGTAGAATTTTAAATTTGTGCTTGCATATTGCATTACACATGTTGTACATGTGCAAATATCAAATGATGACAAATGAAGATATCAGTTAAAGTGGATTTATAGTATTTAGTAAAGTAACTATATAGAGGGACCCATTTACATAGTTTAAGGATATTGTGCTTGTGGAAATGGGGTCAGATGTCAAGGAGGTGTTTGTAGTGCAAGTGGAAAAACCTTAAGGAAGATACTGTCCTCTTTTATGAAATGTGAAGTATGGCCCCAGGCAGGGCATCCTAGGTAATCACTAAATGAACGGCACAGTACTATAGGAATTTTGAGGAAAATAAGATCAATTCAGTGGTGGTGATTCAGCTGTTCTTGGAGGGAGAGAGATTTGATCTGGGTTTTAGAAGAAGGAGTGGAATTTGGATAAAGAACAATATGTATGATTCAAGGCTTAGAAACAAGAAAACAGTAAGTTCAGAGGGTGATGAGTATATGGAGAGGTAAGATGTGACAAGTCTTAGGAAGAAAAATTAAATTCAGGTGAGAGAATGGTAACAGAAAAGAGCTGGAGATGACTGGAAGAATGATGTGACATCTGGGAATTAAGGGAAAGGCTCTGGTTTGGGGAAGAAGATGATAGGTTTAGATTTAGACATGTTGACATCGCCAAGTGAAAATGGCAGGCAAGGATTTGAGATCTTGGGACTAGGGCTGTTAAGAGATACTGAGGTAGTGTAGCATGTTAATAAAATATTGGTCTTAGAGGTCAGAAGATCTGGTACTGAATCCTAGCTCAAATAAAAGTGTTTTAGTTGTGACAGCTCACAAATGGCTTTAGGAATGAGATAACTGAAGAAACACTTTTTTATTAATTTAAAGGTTGGTACAAGATCTGGCAGAGCCCTTTCAAAATTAGATAAAATAGTAAACAAACAGGTATATGTCTGTTTATGGAAGAATAGTGTATAAATTGATTTTTATCAATTGGCAGTACTTTTTCCTCTTGTGTAAATTACACTTTTGGAAGTTCCAAGGTCTTCCAACACTTGTGCCTTAAATTTCTTGATTTTTTTTAATCCTCCCTCAGCTAGTAGTAGTGTTTTAAAAATATTGTTATAGGTCATTAAAGGACTTTGCTAATGAACAATGAGATAAAATTTCTTTGAAAAGACAAGAATTCTTTTGTGATTGGAATGGCCACCTCCAAAACTGTTCTGGTTTAAGTACACACTCTTCATGTGTTTAACTTGGAGTCATATCTGTATCCTATTTCTTCTAAGTATAGCTGAAATTTAATGCTCATGTAATGTGTTTTCTTTGTAATTTATAGTATCATACAAAATGCTGTTGGCCACTATTAGAGCAGCACTGGTTGCACTGACAGGAGTGGCAGTTGTATTCAGCCAAGTTCCTAACTTCAGAGGGTGGTGGCTGGGCTGCAGCAGATCCAGCCTGATAGACAAACCAGTTTCGTCCTATTGAGCAGCTGAGGGACATGTAGCCCATCCCTTAACCAGCAGACACTGAGTATCTGCTGTATGACAGGCACAACCATGGTGCCAGGCATTTGAAGATGAATAAGGTCCCTGGCCTCGGGAGGCTTATGTCCTGTTTCCAACTAGAAAGCCATCATACTGAATTTTAGATTTTATAGTGTGCAAATGAAAAGGAAGGAATAGCTGAATTAGCGTACCCTTTATGTAATTGTTAAGGGTCCTAGTTTTGTAAGGGGGCTTATTCATTTATATCTCTTAGGCCCATTACCATGCATATAAGCCAATCCAACACACCAAAAAGTACCCCATTGGAAGCTGTGGTCCTGCACGCTGTCAGTAATATGTTTTTAGACTTGAATCATCATCATTAAATTTTTTTTGAATGAGAAAGAAGTTGAAGTCCTACTGGAAAGCCGAGAGCTGCCCTGCAGCTGATTACTCAGGTGTAAATTTGCTCCAAAATAGGAACATCTGTTTGGAACATTTAGTTTCTGTTTCTAGAACCATGGCTAATGTTAGGTTATCAAGCTTAAGCTAGTATGTAAGCTCCTAGAAGGCAGGGACTTTGTTTTCCCATCACTATAGCCCAGCGTCTGGGACAGTGCCTGGTACATAGCAGGCTCTCAAATACTTATCTTCCTCATGAGTATAAAACTTGTATAGAAGTTAGAGGCAAGTTGCTTTTAATTTTAAAAAAACTAAAGCTTAACCATTATTTTACAGAAAATGCGCTCTCACTGGCCAGAGTAAGTCATGTAAACACAGAATTAAATTAGGGGACTCAAGCAACTATTATTATATTTCTCCTTTTTGCAGATACAGGGTAAGTAACTTGGTCATGAATTTCCACAGAGCTCACTTTAATAGGAGACATTTAACTACTCATTACATTTTTTTTCCTTTTGGCCTAGATCACTTCTGTATGCAACTTTTTTACATACATTCGATACATTCAGCAGGGACTTGTGAAACAGCAGGATGGTGAGTGTTCTTAATGTGTATAAAATAGTTACATAAAAGTTCAGTAAAAAGTACAGAACATAGTAGTAATGCTCAAATAGACTTTATTATTATATTGGATTTCTTTTTATAGTTCTAGTAAAATGTGGAGAATTTGGGAACAAATGTCTCTTTTAAAGCATTGTATTTAATCCTTATGTTTGCCTCATTTTACCTTATTTTGAGTTTTCAACAGGATCAGTTTTAACTCTTAAGGGGTATCTGGTAAACCAGATGGTAAATGTGAGGGGAGTAGCCAGATTTATCTTAATCGATGGAAACCATGGGGAGCTAACAATGTTTGTTTCTGTATTTTGTACTTTCACATGTGAATTAATAATGAGGATAATTCTAAATCGAATAAAGATTATGATATTCTAAATCAGTAGAAACATGTAGGAGATATATCCAGGAGAACCAACTTCATGCAAGTATTTTAGTATTTGTAATACAGTCTTTTATGATTACCTACAGTTTTATAGCAAATGTCTTAAATACCAGACGTAAAACCCAGTATGACCTGATGGCTCTAAAGCAGTGTTTTTTGAGTACCCATAATTGTTTAAAACAGAAATAGCAGATACTGGGCTAGGTGTAAGTCTGCCGTTTGGGATTTGAAATTGTGGGAAATTTTCCTGTTTCTGTTTCTTTTAGGCACTCAAACTATTCTTATACTTAAAAACTAGTAAGTCCCATATCTTTCAGTCATGTAAACCAGTGAATCTTAAGTCTATGGAAAAATCAGTCATGCTGACAGAAACGTAGTTTAGCATTTCTCAAGCTCTGCTATATTGAAAAGTCATATTTATTTAGAATCCCATATGATTATATTTTAATGGCTAAAAGAATGGGGGTGAAACCCCCCCTCTAATTAATGTTGAATTTCAAAAGGCTGTGTCGCATAAAAGTAGTCTTTCTTTTTTCTTTTTCCTGCACTTATCATCTATAGATGTGCACTCAGATTAGGTTTCATGCTGGACTCTACAATACTTTTTATGACTTAAATAAAATTGAAACCTTTTGAATACCTATTCGTGGATGATAGGATTTGGCTGGAGAACAGATGGTTTATGTTAAATTGTCAGGTGTATTTTTTTCTCCTGGTTAAAATAAGTTTTTGTAGTGAAGACTGAAAGATAATTTACTTTGTGGAAATGGGAAAAAATTATCATGAGTGTTGGTGGGAGTGATGGTGATAAAAGTGGAATCTTCTCTGGTTTCTGTCACTGTTGCACTTAGCAGTACTTTGTACACATCATATACTGTGTGGGTTTGTAGTAAATACATATTATTAGTTTTAAAATCTGTTTATTATCTGTGCCTTATGCCAAAAAGGATTTAGGGCAGTTAGATCTAAAGCAGGGTTCGTACCTTTGGTACCATTTCTGTTCTGAACTGGGTTATTCTTTGTGGAGGGAACTCCCTTTGTGGTGGCATCCCTGGGCTTCACTTAGGAGATGGCAGTAATGAAAAAATAATGTATCCAGACATTGCCAAATGTACCTTTACGACAAAATCTCCACTGGTTGAGAACCACTGAATCTAATCTGATCATATGTCAGAGGAAGATCTTTTTTGTTTGAAATACAGAGCCAACTGGTTTCCATTTGAAAGGGGGTTTGGAAAAGTAGAGATAATTTAAATTTACAGATCATCTTCTAAATTTATTTTTATTTCTAATTTGAGCCATACACAAGGCCTTTCCCTATTATTACTCACAAAGAATGTTACTGAGTTCTCTGGAGTGTCTCTCATTTCCTTTTTTTCTTGTTTACTCTCTGGTAGTATTAATAAACAGTGAAATGGCCAAGATGCAACAAACTAGAGCAAGAAGATCCATAAGTTAGATAGTAATTCTTGAATAATTGAGCACTGAGTGTATTTACCTATGAAGAGAGCATTTTGGGACACAGTTTGAGCTAAAGTGATAGTCATTGGTGTATCTAACAAATAATGTGGCAAAACTGGGGAATATTGCTTTTTTATTGATAAAAACAGCAATTTTATGATGTTCACAATTAGTGATGCTCACAAATAAAGGAGAAAGTTTGTGTGAAATAGCAAAAAAATGGTTGGAGCATAAGGTACATCATTAGGAAATGCCCAATTGGCATTTCAGCTAATCTTAAATTTTTGGTGAAACAGATAGAAATAATTAAGATGGTATTTCATGATTTATGTCTCTCTCTTTTCTGTTTGTATAGTTGATCAGATGTTTTGGGAAGTTATGCAGCTGAGAAAAGAGATGTCATTGGCAAAGCTGGGATATTTCAAAGAGGAACTCTAATGCTCTACCTGGGACCATGCATGAACCTCCCTGAATACCTGGAAAATAGCTGAATATTTTTATGGTTACTTGATATTTATCTCCAAGGAGTGGGCCCAAGACTTTTCCCTCTTTTGCAAATTACACTAAAAAGTACTGTGTTTTCTTTTAAATTGACCTATGCTGTGTCTGCTTATTCTTTAGTTGGACACACTGAAGAATTACAGGTGTACTAGTGATTGTAGTATATAGTTTCAAAAAAAAAGCTAAATAAAAAAATGTTAGATTGAATGTGTTTTTGCTTTCTCTTCTAGCTCTGACATGGCTTATAGGATAAGGCGAATGTACTGGATTGTCGTTTCCAAACTGCATAGCAGCCCATGAGAAGCAAAGAAGACTGAGTGGACAGGATCAACTTCTGTCCCTCCACCAGAGTGGTTCTATTTTTGTCTGTTTTATATGTATATGGAGCTTCAAAAAAGATTTTTTTTAATGAAAGCAAAAAGAAGAAACAAGAAACCACTTTATCTCTTTATCTGAAGAAAGCTATTGTTAGTATTTTTGAAAAGTATTTTTTTCAAATACTTTTTGCTTTCATGTATTTTCTACCTAAAGTGAATGTTTCTGAAACAAAAAGTAGACTTTACCATTTTTTGACTTAAAATTTTTTTCTACATATCTTAATCACACTAAGGTTTTGACAATAGAATGTTAACATAATTTAATTATGTTTGGAGATTAGGTTGTTCTAAATTGTCTTCATATCATAAACCTGCAATGAGTTATACTTCTTTGTATACTTCCTTGAATATTGTTATTTCCTTCGTGTAGATGCCTAGAAGTAAAATTGGGAAAGCAGAGTATATGTGCATTTAAAAATATTTGATCTGCATTGCCAGATTGCCCTCTAAAAAGCTGAGCCGATTCATTTTCATAGCAGCAGTGTATAAGGGAGCTGGCTTTCTGAAGATGGCATTGTTTCTATCCTGTCTCAAGTTTGGTCAGGTGCCTGTAGAAGACTCAGTTGCTAGGATGAATGGGAGGGAGTCCACAGACAAAAGGACCTTTGAGAATGGTATAGCATGATATAAACCATCATTCCTATGCCCAGCTCAAGATTCTGAAGTTGAATGTAAAAAGAACTTTGAAACTAGAAATTTATGTCCTGACAAATAGTTACTCTAATGTGAGGGCATAATAAAAATGTTCTCGGGTTTTTTATGCTTCCACAGATTGTCCACACAAAGGCAAATTTAAAACACTTTTGGAGAAAATACTTGTTAAAAAAGAAAGAAATCTAAGAGATGCTATGAGAGATTTAGGAAGAATAGTGGTCATATACTTTGGGAAAGTTTGTTGATGACTTAAAAAAAAAGAAAAAGAAGGCTTAAGATGATAAAGAACAGAAAGAACTGTATATTCTTCACAATCTGGAAGTAAAATTCTTTACAATATCAATGGAATGCAAGAAAATCAGAAAGTATGAGGGTGTATTAAAGTTCTTGTACTGTTAGATGGAAGATAGAGATATCAAAAGTGAAAGACAGAGGAAAAAGCCCAAGTAGAGAAACAAATTGATATGGAAACAAAAAAAAAAATAAGATGGTGGCCAATATCCCTGATAAACATAGATGCAAAAATTCTCAACAAAATATTAGCAAACTTAATTGAACAATATATTAAAAGAATCATACACCACAATCAAGTAAGATTTACTCCAGGGATGCAAGGATGCTTAAACAGCTGTAAATGAATCATGATACACCACATTAACAAAACAATATCATATGATCATCTTAATAGATGCAGGAAGAGCATTTGAAAATTCAGTGTCCATTTATGTTAAAAAACTCTCAACAAGAGGTTCCGGGAAGATGGCGGCGTGAGCAGGACGGTGGAAATCTCCTCCCAAAACCATGTAAATCTATGAAAATACAGCAAATACAACTACTCTTAAAACAGAGACCAGAATTTACAGGACAGCGCACAGCCTGCATCTGCACCTGAGAGGACTCGGCACCCAGCAAGGCGGGTAAGATACGGAGCTGCGACCCGGTGGGACCCGAGCACTCCCCCACCCCAGCACACCGGCAGGAGGAGAGGATTCAGAGCTGGGAGGGAGTGGAAGTACAGGCCGGCGAAATAACCAGCCCCAGTGATCTGCACAGGGAGCACTGACACACATCACGCAGTGCATCGGATATTGGAGAGGCAGAAGTTTCAGGTTTTGAGCTGGGAACGTGCCTGGATCCGTGCAGCCGGCGCCCCGGGACAAGAGAAAAGCGTGCACTGTTTTTAGCGGTCTTGGAGAGGCAGGGGGCCCAGCGAGGGAACACGATCACCCCAGCACGCTCAGCCCAGCAGGCTGAGAGCCCTTAGGAATTTCGGACCCCATGGCTGGCGACAGGGAAAAGGTAGCCACACTGAAACTTTACACAGAGAGCAACAGCCTCCCGTTCGTTCTGCCCTGGCCAGAGCTACAAAGAGCGGCACAGCCACGGCTGCGGAATAGTGGAGCAACAGTGCCATCTACAGCATCCTTACAGAATCCGTGCCAGGTGGGCGGGTTTTTTTTCCCCCTTTCTTTTCTTTTCTTTCTTTTTTTTCTCTTTTCTTTCTCTTCCTTCTTTTTTTTTTTTTTTTAAAGTCTTAAAGAGGCCAGCTGACATATGTGGCACCTACCAGCGACCACTTCTATCACCATGAAAAGACAGAGGAATATGGTACAGACAAAGATCACCCAGACCCAGAGAACACCTGAGAGGGAACCTAAAGGGATGGAAATGCACAATCTTCCTGAAAAAGAATTCAGAATAAAAGTCATAACCATGCTGATGGATCTACAGAGAAATATGCAAGAGCTGAGGGAGAAAGTGAGGGAAGTCAGGAAAGACAATGCAGAGATGAGACAAGCCATCGACAGGCTTAGCAGCACACTGGACGAGATGCAAGACACTGTTAATGGAATAGAAATAACAGAACAGGAATACAGAGCATCTGAGGCAGAGAGAGATAAAAGGATCTCTAGGAATGAAAGAATATTAAGAGAACTGTGTGACCAATCCAAATGGAACAATATTTGCATTATAGGAGTACCAGAGGAAGGAGAGAGAGAAAAAGGGATAGAAAGTGTCTTGAAGAAATAATTGCTGAAAACTTCCCCATGCTGGGGAAGGAAATAGTCTCGCAGTCCACAGAAGCCCACAGATCTCCTAACACAAAGGACCCAAGGACAACAGCACCAAGACACATAATAATTAAAATGGCAAAGATCAAAGATAAAGACAGAGTATTAAAGGCAGCTAGAGAAAGAAAAAAGATCACTTACAAAGGAAAACCCATCAGACTATCATCAGACTTCTCAACAGAAACCTTAAAGGCCAGAAGAGAATGGCATGATATACTTAATGTAATGAAACAGAAGGGCCTCAAACCAAGAATATGGTATCCAGCACGATTATCATTTAAATATGACGGAGGGATTAAACAATTTCCACACAAACGAAAGCTGAGAGAATTTGCCTCCCATAAACCAACTCTACAGGACATCTTAAAGGAACTGCTCTAGAGGGAAGCACTCCTAAGGCTAAAAAGATGTCACCAGAGAAAATAAAATTATAGCAAAGAAAGCAGACCATCCAAATACTAACTAAAGGCAAAGAATAAAACACCTAGTATATAAAGAATGGAGGAGGAAGAATAAGGAGAGAAGTAAAGAAACATCAGACTGTATTTACAATAACTTAACAAGAAAGTTAAGTGAGATTGTTAGATAGTAAAGAAGCAACCCTTGAACCTTTGGTAACCATGAATCTAAAGCCAGCAATGGCAATAAGTATGTTTCTATCGATAATCACCCTAAATGTAAATGGACTGAATGCACCGATCGAAAGACAAAGAGTAACAGAATGGATAAAAAAGCAAGACCCATCTATATGCTGCCTACAAGAAACTCACCTCAAACCCAGAGATATACACAGACTAAAAATGAAGGGATGGAAAAAGATATTTCATGCAAACAACAAGGAGAAAAAAGCAGGTGTTGCAATACTTGTATCAGACAAAATAGACTTCAAAACAAAGAAAGTAGCAAGAGATAAAGAAGAACATTACATAATGATAAAGGGGTCAATCCAACAAGAGGTTATAACCATTATAAATATATATGCACCCAATACCCGAGCGCCGGCATATGTGAAACAAATGCTAACAGAATTAAAGGAGGAAATAGACAGCAATGCATTCATTTTAGGAGACTTCAACACATCGCTCACTCCAAAGGACAGATCAACCAGACATAAAATAAGTAAAGTCACAGAGGCACTGAACAACACACTAGGACAGATGGACCTAACAGACATCTACAGAACTCTACACCCAAAAGCAACAAAATACACATTCTTCTCAAGTGCACATGGAACATTTTCCAGAATAGACCACATACTAGGCCACAAAAAGAACCTCAGTAATTTCAAAAATATTGAAATCCTACCAACCAACTTCTCAGATCACCAAGGTATAAAACTAGAAATAAATTTTAGAAAGAAATCAAAAAGGCTCACAAATACATGGAGACTTAACAACACTCTCCTAATTAATCAATGGGTTAACGACCAAATCAAAACAGAAATCAAAGAATATATGGAGACTAATGACAACAACAACACAAAGCCACAACTTCTGTGGTACGCAGCAAAGGCAGTTGTAAGAGGAAAGTATATTGCAACCCAGGCCTATTTATAGAAGGAACAACATTTCCAAATGAATAGTCTAAAGACACAATTACTGAAATTGGAAAAAGAAGAACAAATGAGCCCCAAAGTCACCAGAAGGAGGGACATAATAAAGATCAGAGAAGAAATAAATAAAATTGAGAATAATAAAACAATAGAACAAATAAATGAAACAAAGAGCTGGTTCTTTGAAAAATAAACAAAATAGATGAACCCCTAGCCAGACTCATTAAGAGAAAAAGAGAATCTACACACATAAACGGAATCAGAAATGAGAAAGGAAAAATAACAATGGACACCACAGAAATACAAAGAATTATAAGAGAATATTATGAGAATCTATATACTAACAAGCTGGAAAACCTAGAAGAAATGGACAACTTCTTAGAAAAATATAACCTTCCAAGACTGACCAAGCAAGAAACAGAAAAACTAAACAGACCAATCACCAGCAACAAAATTGAAGCGGTAAATCAAAAAACTACCCAAGAACAAAACCCCCGGACCAGATGGATTCACCTCTGAATTCTACCAGACATATAGAGAAGAAATAACACCGATTCTCCTTAAAGTTTTCCAAAAAATAGAAGAGGAGGGAATACTTCCAAACTCATTCTATGAAGCCAGCATCACTCTAATACCAAAACCGGGCAAAGACCTCACCAAAAAGAAAATTACAGACCAATATCCCTGATGAACGTAGATGCAAAAATACTCAACAAAATATTAGCAAACCGAATTCAAAAATACATCAAGAGGATCATACACCACGATCAAGTGGGATTCATCCCAGGGATGCAAGGATGGTACAACATTCGAAAATCCATCAACATCATCCACCACATCAACAAAAAGAAGAACAAAAACCACATGATCATCTCCATAGATGCTGAAAAAGCATTTGACAAAATTCAGCATCCATTCCTGATTAAAACTCTCAACAAAATGGGTATATATGGCAAGTACCTCAACATCATAAAGGCCATATATGACAAACCCACAGCTAACATCATACGTAACAGCGAGAAGCTGAAAACTTTTCATCTAAGATTGGGAACAAGACAGGGATGCCCACTCTCTCCACTGTCATTCAACATAGTACTGGAGGTCCTAGCCACGGCAATCAGACAAAACAAAGAAATACAAGGCATCCACATTTGTAAAGAAGAAGTCAGATTATCACTATTTGCAGATGGCATGATATTGTACATAAAAAACCCTAAAGACTCCACTCCAAAGCTACTAGAACTAATATCTGAATTCAGCAAAGTTGCAGGATACAAAATTAACACACAGAAATCTGTTGCTTTCTTATACACTAACGATGAACTAACAGAAAGAGAAATCAGAAAAACAATTCCATTCACAATTGCATCAGAAAGAATAAAATACCTAGGAATAAACCTAACGAAGGAAGTGAAAGACCTATACCCTGAAAACTACAAGACACTCCTAAGAGAAATTAAAGAGGACACTAATAAATGGAAATGTATCCCATTGTCTTGGCTAGGAAGAATAAATATTGTCAAAATGGCTATACTACCTAAAGCAATCTACAGATTCAATGCAATCGCTATCAAAATACCAACAGCCTTCTTCAATGAACTGGAAAAAATAATTCTAAAATTCATATGGAACCACAAAAGACCCCAAATAGCCAAAGCAATCCTGAGAAAGAGGAATAAAACGGGGAATTATGCTCCCTGACTTGAAGCTCTACTACAAAGCCACAGTAATCAAGACAATTTGGTATTGGCATAAAAACAGACCACAGACCAGTGGAACAGAATAGAAAATCCAAACATATACAGTCAATTAATATATGATAAAAGAGCCTTGGATATACAATAGGGGAAATGACAGCCTCTTCAACAACTGGTGTTGGCAAAACTGGACAGCTACATGTAAGAGAATGAAACTGGACTACTGTCTAACCCCATACACAAAAGTCAACTCAAAATGGATCAAAGACCTGAATGTAAGTCATGAAACCATAAAACTCTTAGAAAAAAATATAGACAAAAATTTCTTAGACATAAACATGAGCAACTTGTTTATGAACATATCTCCCTGGGCAAGGGAAACAAAAGCAAAAATGAACAAGTGGGACTATATCAAGCTGAGAAGCTTCTGTAAAGCAAAGGACACCATCAGTAGAACAAAAAGACATCCTACAGTATGGGAGAATATATTCATAAATGACGTATCCGATAAGGGGTTGACATCCAAAATATATAAAGAACTCACGCACCTCAACAAACAAAAAGCAAATAATCCAATTAAGAAATGGGCAGAGGACATGAATAGACACTTCTCCTAAGAAGAAACTCAGATGGCCAACAGGCACATGAAAAGATGCTCCACATCACTAATCATCAGAGAAATGCAGATTAAAACCACAATGACATATCACCTCACACCAGTGAGGATGGTCAACATCCAAAACACAAACAACAACAAATGTTGGCGAGGATGTGGAGAAAAGGGAACCCTCCTACACTGCTGGTAGGACTGCAAATTAGTTCAACCATTGTGGAAAGCAGTATGGAGGTTCCTCAAAAAACTCAAAATAGAAATACCATTTGACCCAGGAATTCCACTCCTAGGAATTTACCCTAAGAATGCAGCAGCCCAGTTGGAAAAAGACATACGCACCCCTATATTTATCGCAGCACTATTTACAATAGCCAAGAAATGGAAGCAACCTAAGTGTCCATCAGTCAATGAATGGATAAAGAAGTGGTGGTACATATACACAATGGAATATTATTCAGCCGTAAGAAGAAAACAAATCCTATCATTTGCAACAACATGGATGGAGCTAGAGAGTATTATGCTCAGTGAAATAAGCCAAGCCGAAAAAGACAAGTACCAAATGATTTCACTCATATGTGGAGTATAAGAACAGAGAAAAAAACTGAAGGAACAAAACAGCAGCAGACTCACAGAACCCACGAACGGACTAATAGTTACCAAAGGGAAAGGGACTGGGGAGGATGGGTGGGAAGGGAGGGACAAGGGGGAAAAACGGGCATTACGATTAGCAGATGTAATGTTGGGGGGCACGGGGAGGGCTGTAAAACTCAGAGAAGACAAGTAGTGACTCTATAGCTTCTCACTACGCTGAAGGACGGTGACTGTAATGGGGTTGGTGGGGGGGGACCTGATAAAGGGGATAGTTTAATCACCATAATACTGCATATGTAATTGTAGATTAATGATACCAAAATAAACTATTTAAAAAAAAACTCTCAACATAGCAGGTATAGAAGGAACATACCTCATCATAATAAAGACCGCATGTGACAAACCGCAGTTAACTTCATACTGTATGGTAAAAGCTGAAAGTTTTCCTCTAGGATCAGGAACAAAACAAGGATACCCACTGTCACCACTTCTTTCCAACACTGGAATTTTCCAACCTATTCCAACCAATATTGGAAGTTCTAGCTACAGCAGTTAGGCAAGAGAAAGAAATAAAAGGCATCCAAACTGGTAAGAAGTTAAGTTGTCACTATTTGCAGAACTATATATTGAAAACACTAAAGACTCCGCCAGAAAACTATTAGAATTAACAAATTCAGTAAAGTTGCAGGATTGAAAATCAATATAGAAAAACTTGTTGCATTTCTGTATACTGATAATGAACTAGCAAAAAGAGAAATTAAGAAAACAATCCCATTTACAATTGCATCAAAAACAAAATACCTAGGGATAAATTTAACTGAGGAGGTGAAAGATCTATACTCTGAAAACTGTAAGACATTGATGAAAGAAGCTGAAGAAGACAAATAAATGGAAAGATACACCATGCCCATGGATTGGAAGAATTAATATTGTTAAAATGTCCATACCATCCAAAGCAACCTACAGATTCAGTGCAAATCCCATTAAAGTACCAATGGCATTTTTCAGAGAACTAGAACAAAGAATTCTGAAATTGTATGAAACCCTAAAAGACCCCAATAGCCAAAGCAATCTTGAGAAAGTACAGAGTTGGAGTTACCATGCTCCCTGATCTGAAACCACTACAAAGCTATAGTAATCAAAACAGAATAATACTGGCATGAAAACAGACACATAAATCAATGGCATAGAACAGAGATCCCAGAAATAAATTCACACATATATGGTCAATTTATGACAAAGGAGGCAAGAATATACGATGAAGAAAAGACAAGTTTCTTTAATAAATTATGTTATGAAAATGGGTAGCCACATGTAAAAGAATGAAACTGGACCTCTTTATTACATTGTACAAAAATAAATTCAAAATGGATTAAAGATTTTCATGTAAGACCTGAAACCATCAAAGTCCTACGAAAAGAAAACATAGGCAGGAACCTCTTTGATATGGGTCTTGGCATTATTTTTTTGGACCACTCTCCTCAGGCAAAAGCAACAAAAGTAAAAGAAACAGAATTACATCCAACTAAAAAGCTTTTGTACTATGAAGCAAACTATCAACAAAATTAAAAGGCAAACTTCTAAATAGGAGAAGATATTTGTAAATCAGATATTTGATAAGAGGTTAACATCCGAATATGTAAAGAATTTACACAACTTAATATCAAAAAACAACCCAATTAAAAAATGGCAGAGGACTTGAATAGACATTTTCCCAAAGAAGACCTACAGGTGGCCAATAAGCACATGAAAAGATGCTTAACATCAGTAATCATCAGGGAAATGCAAATCAAAAACCACAATAAGGGGTCACCTCACACCTGTCAGATTGGACTACTATCAAAAAGCCAAGAAATAACAAGTGTTGGTGAGGATGTGGAGAAATGGGAACACTCCTACACTGTTGGTGAGAATATAAGTTGTTACAGCCACTGTAGAAAGCAGTATGGAGGTTTCTTTAAAAGAAAATTGAGCCATCGTATTATCTAGCAATTCCACTTTGGGTATATTTATCAGAAGAAAACGAAACGCCAGTTTGAAGAGAGATTCTTCCTTATGTTCACTGTAGCATTATTTACAATGGCCAAGGTATGGAAGCAATCAAGTTGTCCATTGATAGATGAATGGATAAAGATATGTGTGTGTGTATACATATGTATACACACATTAAAGACACCAATATTTGTGTGTATAAACAGTGGAATGTTAGCCATAAAAAAGAATGAAATTTTGCCATTTGTGACAAGATGTATGGACCTAGAGGGTGTTACCCTAAGTGTCAGAGGAAGACAAATACCATATGATTTCATTTACACATAGAAGCTAAAAAAATGAACAAATGAAACAGAAACAGACTCAGATACAGGAAACAAACTTGTTTGCTAGAGAAGAGAGGGGCAAGGGGGCAGGCAAAATAGTTGTAGGGGGGTTAAGAAGTACAAACTTCCGGTTATAAGTAAGTCATGGGGATGTAATATATAGCATAGGGAATATAGTACATAATGTAATAATTTTGGTGACAGATGGTAACTAGACTTATTTTGGAGATCATTTTGTAATGTATAAAAATACTGAAATAACTGTGATATACACGTGAAACCAATAGGATATTGTATGTTATATACTTCAGTTTAAAAAAATAGCAGTGAATGGCTAAAAAGAAAAAAATTAATGAAACTATTCATATGTATAGCTTTATATTCTTATGTTATATAATGAGCATTTTATCATTAAAAGTTTTTAAAAACAAAAGTTTAAGATGGTGAGGTAAACTCTCTAGTGAAAAGATAGGCAAATTTGATTAAACTATATGATAATTATAGAGAAAGCCTAAGGGCATGCATGGAAAGGTTGAGGCAAAAGAATGGGGAAAAGATATCAAGAAAGTACCAAAAGAAAGCTAGTTTTGTTTTACTATTATCAGATGAGACACATTAAGACAACTTGGTAGGGATAGAGATGGATATACATAATGCTAACAATTGAGTTATCTAAGAGATACAAGAAAAAGTAATCGAAGAAGTTCTAAAGTGCTAAGGGCTGACTAATGGCAAAATTTATACAGATACAGGGAAAGTAGTGCTTCAAGGGAAATTTTGTAGTTTTGCATACTTAATTACATTTTTTAAATGAGTTAAGTGTCCAATTGAAGTTACAGAAGAGCAAGATAAAGATGGACATCAGAGCAGAAATAAAAAAAAAACACAATAGCGAATCAACAAAGCTATCAGCTGACTCTGAAAAGATGAACAAAATGGACAAAAATTTTTGTCAAAATTGACCCTGGGAGTAAATATGCACAATAACCCGTATCAGGAATGAAAATGGGCATGTCACTCAGATACTGCAGATATTAAATGGATGAGTAGTATGAACAACACACCAGCAATTCCTAGAAAAATGTTACTTTTTGATTAAGAAACAGAAGCCTGAACAGTACTATTATTACTAAAGGAAAATAAGTTAAAAATCTTAACATATACACACACACACACACACACAAAATTCTAAGCATAGGTGGTTTTATGAAACTTTTAAGAATGGGTTTTTCTAATCTTATGTAAGTTCTTCCAGGGAAAAGAATAAGATGTATCTCCTACATCAAAAACCAATATAATCTTGATGGTAAAACTAGATAGGAACAGTACAGGAAAAGAAGGTTATAGTCCCGTTTTTTCATTAATATATATGCAGAAGCAAACACGTAACACACTGACCAAGTGGTGTTTATTCCAGGAATGCAAAATGGTATTTCAGAAAGTTTATAAATCTCTTTCCCAGAAAAAGTGAATAAATGTGATCAATAGATGCAGAAAAAAAATACCTGTTAATAATAACTTTTAGTGATCTCCAAGTGGAAGGGTACTTTTCAACTTCATATCTTTAAAAATCTTATAATAAACACCATCCTACAGGGAAAACGCTAGAAGCATTTTCTTTAAAGTCGGCAATGGGACAAGATAATTACTATCCTCATTTTTATCCAAAATTGTATATAAATGTTAGCTGGTGCAGCAAGATGAGAAAAATAAAGGTCTAATGATGAGAAGAAAAAAGACTGTCATTATTTGCAGATAATGTGATTGTTTACATAGAAAATCCAAAAAAGTCTGCCATCAAATTATACATAACTGAAGAGTTTGGTAAGGTGCTAAATGTAGAATCATATAATTGTGAATTGTACTATATACAGCCATAATTAGAAAACAGAATTTTTTAAAAAGATCTCAAGCAATTGCAAAAACAATTTTAAAGTGCCTAGTAATAAGTCTAACCAAAGATGTGCCAGACCGTATAAAGTTATAAAACTTTACCGAAAGTTTTTAAAGAGGTCTAGAGTGATCTATGTTCCTGAGTAGAAACACAATATAAAAGTTTCTCTCCAAATAGGTACATTTAGTGCATCTCCAAACTAAAGCCCAGTATTTCTCCTGGAATTGACAAACTGATCAAAATTTATGTAGCAGAGTTAAGGATGAAGAATAATCAAGGCATTTATGAAGAAAGGGGGAGAATTTATCACACCAGAAGGATTTTTAATGAAGCTGAAGCATTCAAGTATGATATTAGTGCAGAAAGAGACACAATGGCAGGGAAATAGAATAGAGACCCAAAACAGACGCAAACGTGTAAATCTCATCTGACAGAGAAGGTACGTTAGATCAGTGATAGAAAGGAGTACTAATTAAATGAAGCCAACAAGGAAAAAAAGAAAGGGACATAAAAAATTGGATCATTTCCTCACACCAAACAAAAAGTAACTCTTGAATGTCCTGAAAGTTTAGAACTTTTGATGTAGAAAATACAGTTGAAATTATAGGTGAAATATATTTTGAAAACAGAAATGAATAACTTCCTGATGCTGTTTTAAGAAATTCTTAAACTGGAAACATAAACCATAAAAAATAAATTGTAAAAGAAAATAAGTTGTGCTACATTATAAATTGTTTAGAATTTCTATACATCCCAAGACACATTAAAGCCAAACTATAAATTATGAGAAGATATTTGCAAAACTCATAGCAATAATAGATTAGTATCAAGACTATATACAGAAATTCTACAAGTCAACGAGAGAAAGACATTACAGAAAAATGGGCAAAAAAGACTGAAACAGGTCCTCCACAGAATTGGAAGTGCATGTGGGCCAATAAACATATTAAATATTTTCCATTTCTGTTAATAATCAGGGAAAATAAGACATTTAAAATAATTCATACAACTGGCAAAAGTTAAACCCAACCAAGTCAGTTTTAATTTTATTAGGATAACTCATATTGCTGATTCAAGTGTCAGTTGGTATGTATATACTGTAAAAACCCTTTGAGAAGTTGAATATTTGTATACCCATGGTCCAGCAATTCCACTTCTAGGCATATATTCAAGAGAAATCCTTGCACAAAGTGTCCATCTACAGGAGGGTAAAGTATGCTTACATAATAGACTATTATGTGGCAGGCAAAACAAAAGAACATCAGCTAAATGTAGCCCAGTGACTTAATGCAATAGACTGAGTGAAAAAGCAAACCTCTCAGAAGACTATGTGACATTTTCATCAAGTTCAAAAACTAAAATTGAACAATTATTTAGGCATACATATATATGGGACAAAACTACTTTTAAAAACCAAGGCAGTGATCAACATGAAGTTCAGGACAGTGTTACCTCTGGGTGTTGGGAGGTAAGGGGAGAGAACTGGGAAGAGCAAATGTCATTGTTAATGTTCCAGTCTCTTGATTAGATGATGGGTTCATTTATAATTACAAGTAAATATATGAATGAATGGAAGAATCGTGCACAGACTACTGGTGTTATGAATGAAGGACAACGATTAGTCCAGTTATATGCTGCCACGTTTGAAAAACAAGAGGGATGACAGGACTTGATGAAATGGATTTGGGAGAGAGGAAAGGAGAGAAATCAGTCTGATTAGTAGGCTTTTGGCTTGAGCTACTGCTGCAATTTACTGAGATGGGGAAGTCTGGGATAGGTGCAAATTACATGTGTGGAATAGAAATTTTCGGTGTTTGACACATTAAGTTTGAGATGCCCATTAAGAATCAAAGTGGAGATGTTAAGTGGGTATTGGAAATACAAATCTAAATTCAATGATAAGATCAGGCTAGGAGATAAATTTGGGAGTAGCTAGCTATGGGATCAGACAAGAGTATTAGTGATACTTTGGAGAAAGTATGGGACTGGGCCCTGCATTACTAAGACGGAGAGAGTGAGCTTGGGGAGAAGGCTTGACTATAATGGAGGAGCTAGTGAGAATGGCAAGGCAAAGGAGAAAGACTCAGTGTGCTGATTAATTTAGGTTCAGGAGAGTATTTCTAGATAGAATTTAATTGCCCAAATAATTCCAGAAAGAAAAAACTTTGATAAATTTCTATAAATAAGTTCAGAGCTGAGGCAAGAGCCTAGCCTAACAGAGAGAACTCTGGTTAGGAGTCACTCAGGAGACCTGCTGTCTCCAGGTTTGCCTCCCCAAAAACTGAGAAAGTAGGCAGATCACCACTCC
This sequence comes from Smutsia gigantea, assembly GCA_032199065.1. Classification (NCBI taxonomy): domain Eukaryota; kingdom Metazoa; phylum Chordata; class Mammalia; order Pholidota; family Manidae; genus Smutsia; species Smutsia gigantea. The sequence goes on from JAVSCE010010485.1 coordinate 48,750, forward strand.
TCTGTTGCCTCCTCAATAAAGGCTGAATCACATGTTCTCTGTGGTCTCTCACAATCTAAGACAATCCACAAGCTTTGACTAAGCATTTACAGTGGAAGAACAAAGCTTTGCTGTGTGAACATGGGGTCTGAGTCCTTAAAAGAACATTCAACTGTCAACCTACCCACTTAACACCACTACTACCATGTGAATCCTGTGTGTTTTTGTTTTGTGCATCCAGAGTCTAAAACAGGTCTGCTTTTATTCATTAACTTTTGTTTTTAAACGTTTACTTTGTTGTGTTTTTCCCCAGGTAAAATTTTTTTCCTGGCAGGTACAATGTTGAAAACCGTACAAAGCAGTATGAATGTGTATTTGTGTTGAGCTTTTGTGCTAGAAAATTTAAGTTTTTCATGTAATGCAAGTACAATTACCATCTCAACAGACACCTAAGTTTATATGCAGATGTGATATAAAGACCCAATAATATCTTTAATTTTTGTGTAGACTTTCTAGAAAAGGAATTCCTTCTCATTCATTCTCACATACCTGAGAGTCTCGTGTGTGCCAGCTGCTATTGTAGGTGCCAGAGACAGAGCTGGGAGTCAGACAGGCAAGGGCTCAGTTCCCAGGGACCTCTCAGTCTAGTGAGAAGTGGACAAAAAGACAACTATTAAATAAATGATTGTCTTGCCAATGGGTTTCAGCCCCAGGCAAGTTTGCTATGGATTCAGTGTGACCAAAGAAATGACAGTAGAACGTTCTTGGGATGAAAGGGTTATACCCAACTTTATTTCCACAGTGGCAGGTCAGCCACTAAAATCCTGTCCACTCAGAGTGAGTCTGCAGGCAGCAATCTGGTCTCTGCCTCTGGGCCCCTCTGTCTGCACAGCCGTCCCAGTCTCTGTTCTCGGAGCTGCCACCACTCCAGCCTCTGCTCTGCTTTTCTGCAGCCTTGCAGCCGTGCCACCGTGTCACCCAGAGCACTGGGTGGAGCTCTTTATAGAGAGTCAATAACGACATATTGCCCACACGTGTAGTGAGCCAGCCAGCCAGGGCCAGGTGAGACTCCTGGCCATGGGAACCTTCACTTTATACATATGTACAGGTGCTGGTAGGAAGAATGGTAAGAGAAAGGAGAGGCAGGGAGAGTCAGACCATGTAGGTCTCCATTGGCCACGATTGGAAATTTGGAGTTTTCTGACCGCTCTGGTCACAACTCTTGTTGGCTCTTAGCTCATCTTTTAAATACTGGAATCGCGAGTTCTGCCTTTGGCCCCTTTGTCTTCATTTAAATATTCCTTAGGTCATCCCATCTAGGCCTCTGTCTTTAAAAACTATGCATCAATGGCTTATAACTCCACTGTTGGCATCCCTCCCCTAGCTCCTGGCTCTTGTATCCATTTGCCTTCTCAGCCCCTCCACCTGGATTTCTAATGGGTATCTCAACCCTAATGTAGCCAAACACTTGCCTAGTTGCTTAAGCAACAATTTAAGGCTTATTGTTGTTTCTCCATTTCTGTCACCACCACCCCCAATTCAGTCCATCCACAAGTCCCATAAGCCCTCTCCAAAATATAGAGTGACTCTGTCCATTCCCCTCCTGTGGAGAAAATGAAGGTTCCTATGGCCAGGATTCTCACCTGGCCCTGATCATCTTGCTCACTGTACATGTGTGGGCAATACCTTGTTACTGACTCAAAAAGCTCCACCCAGTGCTCTGGGCTACAAGGCTGCAGGAGAGCAGAGGACAAAGACTGAATGTCTGCAGGGGCAGAGAGGCCCAGAGGCAGAGACCAGCTTGCTGCATGCAGACTCACTCCGAGTGGACGGGAGTCTAGTGATTGACCTGCCACCATGGAATTAAAGTTGGGTATAAATGCTTTCACCCCAAGAATGTCCCACTGTCATTTTTTCGGTCTCATTGAATCCATAGTGAACTTGCCTGGGGCTGAAACCCATTGGCAAGACAATTGGCAACTTTGGCAGGACTCACTGTTGACCGAGGAACAGAACAGACTGCCCTCATGGGAGGGGTGCTTCAGCGGGCTGCGCCTATGGATGAGGAGACCTCCAAGTGTCCCGCAGTGGACATGTGGTCTGCCGTGTCTTGCCTCCTAGAGGCCTGGGCACCACACCAAGACTGGGAATGGGTGGAGGCCACACCTAAGGCAGTAAAGTTGGCCCTCAGCAAAATAGGGAATTCCTTAGAGAAACAGAGTGCCTGTGAGACAACGGGAACTGTGGGGAGCTTTTTTCTCACAATATGGAGGAAGGCCGTAAGGAAGAAAGACATCCTTCTGCAGGAAGCATGAGAAGAGGCAGCATGAGAATGTGAGCTGTGAGGTGCCTTAGAAGAGGTAAAAAATTTGATGATGACTGAAATGGCATCACTACAAGGTGCTGTGGAAATGGTAAAGGATGTTGTGGTAGGCAGAGAAGCAGCGGCCTGAGAAGCAGCAGCCCGAGAGCACAGGCTGCCAGGTGCTGTGGAGCAGGTGAAGGATGTAGTGGAGTCGTCAGCCCCAGAAGTGGAGGAGCCGAGGTTTGACAAACAGGTAGGGATGGAGGCCCTGCCAGTGCTGGAGACATCAACCCCTCCTCAGTTGAAACCCCACCTGGTTGAAAGTTGATGGGAAGCCTGAAAGGAAATAAAGACTTGGCAACCCCGGGTTCCTCCAGGAGAGGTGCAGCCCCCTCCCCAGGTCATGGAGCTCTCTATGCTCTGCTCCGATCCTCAGGCTCAAGCAATGAAAGCACAAAAGGAAATACAGTCTGCTTACTCAAAGGAAGAATTTAAAGGGCTCTGTGAAGGTCATGAGGACCCAGATGTGGGTTGATTTGATAAAGGCAGGAGCAGACAGAAAGAAATTGGATGGAAAGTCAAATAGAATCATATTGGAGCTGTGACAACAGTTGAAACCTGAGCAGCGGTTCTGGCCGCTGAGGACAAAGCAGAAGCCAGAGACAAAGTGACAAGACCGGCCTGTGTGTGTCTGCAAGACATTCCGCTGGAGGCTGGAGAAGGTGGGTATTGTAAGGCCCACCCATGGTCCTTTTGGTTAACTCATCTGAGTAGAACTGGTTTGAATACAGCCAGGATGACCACTGGGTGGCAATGGATCTCCTTAGGCTTCAGGGTTATTATAATTTGTCCAATTTTTGTTCTTTTGTTATTGTGGAATGGTTACAGTGTTCCAGCTTTCTTGCACAGGGACCATTGCAGAAGATTTGAGGGTGTGTACATTGAAAGGCGAGAATCCTGAAGGGGTGGAGTGTGGAGAAAGGGAAGGTTCCTATGGCCAGGATTCTCACCTGGCCCTGACTGGCTTGCTCACTACACACATGTGGGTCATACATTGTTATTGTCTCTATGTAAAGAGCTCCGCCCAGGGCTCTGGGCTGCATGGCTGCAGGAGAGCAGGAGCTGGAGTGGTGGCAGCACCGAGGACAGAGCCTGAGACGGCTGTGGGGGCAGAGAGGCCCAGAGGCAGAGACCGGCTTGCTGCATGCAGACTTGCTCAGAGGGGACGGGAGTCTAGTGACTGACCTGCCACCGTGGGAATAAAGTTGGGTATAAACCCTTTCAGCCCAAGGCCTTTCCATTGTCATTTTTTTAGTCTCATTGAATCCATAGTGAGCTTGCCCGGGACTGAAATCCATTGGCAAGATGCCTCCATATCCACTACCACCTCTCAGTCCGAGCCAACACCACCTTGTCCTTGGGCTCCTTCAGTAATCTCCTATTTGGTATCCTTGTTTCCACTCCAGCTTTTCTACAATCATTGACACAGCAGCCAACGTGATCTTTTAAAAACAAAAATCAGGTAATGTCACTTCCCTGCTTAAAGTCCTCTAGTGGCTTTCCACTGCATTTAGAAAAAAAAATCCAAAGTCGACAGGAAATCTTTCTCAAGCTTTCATACTGACAGTTGTTAACAAAGAAATAACGAAATTCAACTTTGAAGACAATGCATGAATTTTTCTACAACTAAAAGAAAACAAATTGCAATACCACAGAAGCAGGCTTGACAACATATGGAAAAGAGTAGAAACCCTTCCTACAGGCAGCTTTCAAGGAAGTGTAAATCCACATGCAGTCTAATTTCTTTTTTTTTTAATTTACAATTACATGTGCAATATTATGATTATTAAACTACCCCCTTCATCAGGTCTCCCCCACCAACCCCATTACAGTCACTCTCCATCAGCGTAGTGAGATGCTATACAGTCACTACTTGTCTTCTCTGAGTTGTACAGCCCGCCCCGTGCCCCCCCCAACATTACACCTGCTAATCGTAATGCCCCTTTTTCCCTCTTATCCCTCCCTTCCCACCCATCTTCCTCAGTCCCTTTCCCTTTGGTAACTATTAGTCCGTTCGTGGGTTCTGTGAGTCTGCTGCTGTTTTGTTCCTTCAGTTTTTGCTTTGTTCTTATACTCTACAGATGACTGAAATCATTTGATACTTGTCTTTCTCCACCTGGCTTATTTCACTGAGCATAATACCCTCTAGCTTCATCCATGTTGTTGCAAATGGTAGGATTTGTTTTCTTCTTATGGCTGAATAATATTCCATTGTATATATGTACCACATCTTCTTTATCCATTCATCTACTGATGGACACTTAGGTTGCTTCCATTTCTTGGCTATTGTAAATAGTGCTGCGATAAACATAGGGGTGCATCTATCTTTTTCAAACTGGGCTGCTGTATTCTTTGGGTAAATTCCTAGGAGTGGAATTCCTGGGTCAAATGGTATTTCTATTTTGAGTTTTTTGAGGAACCTCCATACTGCTTTCCACAATGGTGGAACTAATTTGCAGTCCCACCAGCAGTGTAGGAGGGTTCCCTTTTTTCCACATCCTCTCCAACATTTGTTGTTGTTTGTGTTTTGGATGTTGGCCATCCTCACTGGTGTGAGGTGATATGTCATTGTGGTTTTAATCTGCATTTCTCTGATGATTAGTGATGTGGAGCATCTTTTCATGTGCCTGTTGGCCATCTGAATTTCTTCTTTGGAGAAGTGTCTATTCATGTCCTCTGCCCATTTCTTAATTGGATTATTTGCTTTCTGTTTGTTAAGGTGCATGAGTTCTTTATATATTTTGGATGTCAACCCTTTATCAGATACGTTTTTTATGAATATATTCTCCCATACTGTAGGATGTCTTTGTTCTACTGATGGTGTCCTTTGCTGTACAGAAGCTTTTCAGCTTGATATAGTCCCACTTGTTCATTTTTCCTTTTGTTTCCCTTGCCCAGGGAGATATGTTCATGAAGAAGTCGCTCATGTTTATGTCCAAAAGATTTTTGCCTATTTTTTTTCTAAGAGTTTTGTGGTTTCATGACTTACATTCAGGTCCTTGATCCACCTTGAGTTTACCTTTGTGCATGCGGTTAGACTGTACTCCAGTTTCATTCTCTTACATGTAGCTGTCCAGTTTTTCCAACACCAGCTGCTGAAGAGGCTGTCATCTCCCCATTGTATATCCAAGGCTCCTTTATCAAATATAAATTGACTGTATATGTTTGGATTAATGTTTGGATTTTCTATTCTGTTCCACTGGTCTGTGGGTCTGTTTTGTGCCAATACCAAATTGTCTTGATTACTGTGGCTTTGTAGTAGAGCTTGAAGTCAGGGAGCGTAATTCCCCGTTTTATTCCTCCTTCTCAGGATTGCTTTGGCTATTCGGGGTCTTCTGTGGTGCCATATGAATTTTAGAATTATTTGTTCCAGTTCATTGAAGAAAGCTGTTGGTAGTTTGATAGGGATTGCATTGAATCTGTAGATTGCTTTAGGTAGTATAGCCATTTTGCAAATATTTATTCTTCCTAGCCAAGAGCATGGGATGCATTTCCATTTGTTAGTGTCCTCTTTAATTTCTAGTAGGAGTGTCTTATAGTTTTCAGAGTACAGGTCTTTCACTTCCTTCGTTAGGTTTATTCCTAGGTATTTTATTCTTTTTGATGCAGTTGTGAATGAAATTGTTTTTCTGATTTCTCTTTCTGTTAGTTCATCATTAGTGTATAGGAAAGCAACAGATTTCTGTGTGTTAATTTTGTATCCTGCAACTTTGCTGAATTCAGATATTAGTTCTAGTAGTTTTGGAGTGGAGTCTTTAGGGTTTTTTATGTACAATATCATGTCATCCGCAAATAGTGACAATTTGACTTCTTCTTTACCAATCTGGATGCCTTGTATTTCTTTGTTTTGTCTGATCGCCGTGGCTAGCACCTCCAGTACTATGTTGAATAACAGTGGAGAGAGTCGGCATCCCTGTCTTGTTCCCAATCTTAGATGAAAAGTTTTCAGTGTCTCGCCGTTAAGTATGATGTTAGCTGTGGGTTTGTCATATATGGCCTTTATGATGTTGAGGTACTTGCCGTCTATACCCATTTTGTTGAGAGTTTTAATCAGGAATGGATGCTGAATTTTGTCAAATGCTTTTTCAGCATCTATGGAGATGATCATGTGGTTTTTGTTCTTCTTTTTGTTGATGTGGTGGATGATGTTGATGGATTTTCGAATATTGTACCATCCTTGCATCCCTGGGATGAATCCCACTTGATCATGGTGTATGATCCTCTTGATGTATTTTTGAATTCGGTTTGCTAATATTTTGTTGAGTATTTTTATATCTACATTCATCAGGGATATTGGTCTGTAATTTTCTTTTTTGTTGAGGTCTTTGCCAGGTTTTGGTATTAGAGTGATGCTGGCTTCATAGAATGAGTTTGGAAGTATTCCCTCCTCTTCTATTTTTTGAAAAGCTTTAAGGAGAAAGGGTGTTATTTCTTCTCTGTATGTCTGGTAGAATTCAGAGGTGAATCCATCTGGTCCGGGGTTTGTTCTTGGGTAGTTTTTTGATTACTGATTCAATTTCATTGCTGGTGATTGGTCTGTTTAGTTTCTCTGTTTCTTGCTTGGTCAGTCTTGGAAGGTTGTATTTTTCTAAGAAGTCGACCATTTGTTCTAGGTTTTCCAGCTTGTTAGCATATAGATTCTCATAATATTCTCTTATAATTCTTTGTATTTCTGTGGTGTCCATTGTTATTTTTCCTTTCTCGTTTCTGATTCTGTTTATGTGTATAGATTCTCTTTTTCTCTTAATGAGTCTGGCTAGGGGTTTATCTATTTTGTTTATTTTTTCAAAGAACCAGCTCTTGGTTTCATTGATTTGTTCTATTGTTTTATTCTTCTCAATTTTATTTATTTCTTCTCTGATCTTTATTTTGTGCCTCCTTCTGGTGACCATGCGCCTCATTTGTTCTTCTTTTTCCAATTTCAGTAATTGTGTCTTTAGACTATTCATTTGGAAATGTTCTTCCTTCTTTAAATAGACCTGGATTGCAATATACTTTCCTCTTAGAACTGCCTTTTCTGCGTCCCACAGAAGTTGTGGCTTTGTGTTGTTGTTATCATTAGACTCCATATATTCTTTCATTTCTATTTTGATTTGGTCATTAACCCATTGATTAGTTAGGAGAATGTTGTTAAGTCTCCATGTATTTGTGAGCTTTTTTGATTTCTTTCTAAAATTATTTCTAGTTTTATACCTTTGTGATCTGAGAAGTTGGTTGGTAGAATTTCAATATTTTTGAATTTACTGAGGTTCTTTTTGTGGCCTAGTATGTGGTCTATTCTGGAAAATGTTCCATGTGCACCTGAGAAAAATGTGTATCCTGCTGCTTTTGGGTGCAGAGTTCTGTAGATATCTGTTAGGTCCATGTGTTCTAGTGTGTTGTTCAGTGCCTCTGTGTCTTTACTTATTTTCTGTCTGGTTGATCTGTCCTTTGGAGTGAGTGGTGTGTTGAAGTCTCCTAAAATGAATGCATTGCTGTCTATTTCCTCCTTTAATTCTGTTAGTATTTGTTTCACATATGCTGGCGCTCCTGTGTTGGGTGCATATATATTTATAATGGTTATATCTTCTTGTTGGTCTGACCTCTTTATCATTATGTAATGTTCTTCTTTATCTCTTGCTACTTTCTTCGTTTTGAAGTCTATTTTGTCTGATACAAGTACTGCAACACCTGCTTTTTTCTCCTTGTTGTTTGTATGAAATATCTTTTTCCATCCCTTCACTTTTAGTCTGTGTATGTCTTTGGGTTTAAAGTGAGTCTCTTGAAGGCAGCATATAGATGGGTCTTGTTTTTTATCCATTCAGTGACTCTATATCTTTTGACTGGTGCATTCAGTCCATTTACATTAGGGTGATTATGGATAGGTATGTACTTATTGGCATTGCAGGCTTCAGATTCGTCGTTACCAAAGGTTCCAGATTAACTTCCCTACTATCTAAAAGTCTAACAACTAACTTAATATGCTATTACAAACACAATCTAAAGGTTCTTTGTTTGTTTGTTTGTTTCCTCCTTTTTCTTTCTATTCCATTCTTTATATATTAGGTATCATATTCTGTACTGTTTGTCTATCCCTTGATTGACTTTAGGAATAGTTAATTTAATTTTGCATTTTCTTAGTAATTAGCTGTTCTGTTTTCTTTACTGTGGTTTTATTACCTCTGGTGACAGCTATTAATCTGTATGAACACTTCCATCTATAGCAGTCCCTCCAAAATACACTGTAGAGATGGTTTGTGGGAGGAAAATTCTCTCAGCTTTTTCTTATCTGGGAATTGTTTAATCCCTCCTTCAAATTTAAATGATAATCTTGCTGGATAAAGTAATCTTGGTTCAAGGCCCTTCTGCTTCATTGTATTAAATACATCATGCCACTCCCTTCTGGCCTGTAAGGTTTCTGCTGAGAAGTCTGATGATAGCCTGATGGGTTTTCCTTTGTATGTGATCCTATTTCTCTCTCTGTCTGCTTTTAATAGTCTGTCCTTATCCTTGATCTTTGCCATTTTAATTACTATATATCTTGCTGTTGTCTTTCTTGGGTCCCTTGTGTTGGGAGATGTGCACACCTCCATGACCTGAGAGACTATCTCCTTCCCCAGATTGGGGAAGTTTTCAGCAATCACCTCCTCAAAGACGCTTTCTATCCCTTTTTCTCTCTCTTCTTCCTCTGGTACCCCTATAATGCGAATATTGTTCCGTTTGGATTGGTCACACAGTTCTCTCAATATTCTTTCATTCTTAGAGATCCTTTTTTCTCTCTATGCCTCAGCTTCTTTATATTCCTCTTCTCTAGTTCCTATTTCATTTATTGTCTCCTCCACCGTTTCCAATCTGCTTTTAATACCGTCCATTGTGTTCTTCAATGATTGGATCTCTGACCAGAATTCATTCCTGAGTTCTTGAATATCTTTCTGTACCTCCATGAGCATGTTAATGATTTTTATTTTGAACTCCCTTTCAGGGAGAGTCATGAGATCCATATCATTTAAATCTTTCTCAGGAGTTGTGTTCATAATTTTACTCTAGACCAGGTTCCTTTGGCGTTTCATATTTGTGTATGGCGCCCTCTAGTGCCCAGAAGCTCTAGTTTCTGGAGCTGCTCAGCCCCTGAAGCAATGCGGGGATTGTAGGGGAGTGGTATTGGTGCCTCCGGGGAGGAAAGAGGTGTTTGCTGGTTCCTGGCTGCTATACCTGTCTCCACTGCCTGAACCAGTGGGCTGAGCACACAGGTATAAGCCTCTGTGCTTTCCATGCAGCCTAATTTCAAGAGGAAGGTCTGTGATATGAATACTAGAATTCTGGAGCTGTAGGTCTCAGGGACAATCTCAAGAAAGGCAAGACTCCCATCATTACATCTCCAACTCTAGCCACATGCCCAGATTTAACCACAGCCGCTCAGCTTTTATCCATTTATATGTTGGAATTCTCTAGGAAATGTCAATACCAAATCCAAAACCACAGCTACATTAGATCATTATTAAAGAGAATGACTCTTCTCCAAATGTGTGCAAAATGGGGATACTCAATGTAATTAAAATGTTAGAGGTTTAAAGACCATAATAAAGGAAATATGGGTAGTACTTGTTTTTCTCTGACAGGGAGAGACTTCCAACCTAACTCCTAGTTGCCTCCAGCTGGACTATGCCCGCAGCTGTGTGCTCTGGACTCATTTATTAATACAGATAAATTTTTCCAGCCCATCAGACAACTTTCTTTTAAATTGTCTTTACTTTCCTCAAACCCTGATGGTCATTATAATTTAGTCTTTAACCCAGTGCTGCAATGTGCAGGCCTGCAAGCTGAATTGTGTTCACATGTGTGCTATTTGTCCCTGACCCAATGTCTTGGTTTATTTTTCTGTTTGTTGTGTTCTTATACAAATTAGCTGCAACATTTTAAAATGAGATTTAAAACTGAAATTTGCCTTTCCAGCTTCTCTTTTAAAATAGGCCATTTTTTCAATACTGAGCCCACATTCTTGGAGGAAGTGGAGTGACTCCCCCTGTTGGGTGGCTCCACCCTTTAGCAGGACACACACCCTCTGGTTTGCTCAATGATCTGCTACCTCTGCTCTCTGACACCAAGACTAAGGGTCAATTGTCAGTTATCAGTATGCTTGCATGGCTGGTTTCTGCTTATTTTGATCCATTTTACTCCTTTATCTGCCTCGTCCCATCAGTATTTGAGCTTGAGACCCCAGTTCTAACATTTGCTTCTCAGCTCATTAACCTGAATCTAATTTCTTTCTCTGTGGTGTTCCCTATCACTCATTACCCTGCTGCTGAGAATATGAAGTGCCTGGGTGGGCTGCTGGATAGGATCCCAAATCATTATTTGGCAGTGAATATAGTGTGATGACTTACTTCCAACAGCCTCCAGAAGATTTGGCCGGGAACTCATCTTGGAGTCTAAATTTAGCCATAGACTACATGTTTTAGGCATCATAATTCATATTGTACCTAAACGCATATAAGTCCTTTTAAAAATCACATTTGACTTCCTTGTTCCCCATATCCGAGCAGTAGCCAGTTCTTTTGGGTTCCATATCGCCTTCAGGCTTTATTACCACCTACCTGGATTCTTGCCATAGCTTCTTTAGTAACTGCTCAAACCAACACATTCCAGTACAGCTATCTTTCTGAATTAGATCAATTTACATAATGCACCACAACTACCCAAATAGAAACCAATGATATACTTAGAATGAATATGCATGCAATCAAATTCAGATTTAGCCTAACATTCAAAATCTACCCAAATCCTTCTTCAGTCTATATCCCACCTTTTCTCTCACTCTACTGAGCACACATGGTAACACCAGTCTCTGCACCTGTGTTCCCTCCCCACCAAGACATTGTTCTTGTTTTAAAAGACATAGCTATTAAGTCTCTTCACATTCCAGCTCTTTGTAACACCTCTCTAGATTCTCCCAGATTAAATTAATCTTTATTTCCTCTGTTCTCTTGGGCGTTTTCTCCTGCTCTTATCTCTCCCTTGAGTATAATCACTCGGGTTTTTCTCATGCCCTAGATTTGAACCTGTGGAGGACAGGGACCATTATTTGCTCATCTTTTTATTTCCTGTACCCAGCAGAAAGTTTAGCACAAGTTGAATTGAAACAGATAGAAAATTCATTTTTTTAGAGCAACTTGATGACTTGTCCTTAAAGATCTGGGGCCCAACATGACTTTCAAAATAGGATTCTAAGCTTCTTTTTCAAGACAAAATTAGTTTGCTTTTTTTTAGGGAACAGTTCATATGTGTGAAGGGTTAAAATACTTATTAGGAAGTACACTACATCACCTGTACTAATTCTAACAATAATGAAATAACCAGACAAATTCGGAATGTGGGAAATTCTGTCAGACAATGGGACTGAACTGATAAAAACGTCATGTCATATAAAGCCAACTAACCAAAATGATAAGAAGCATGTTCTATTTTTTTAAAAGACATAACCAAAGGCAATGCATAAACATTCATTGCATCTTGATCAGAAAAAAAAGTCATAAGATATTTTTGTGGCAGTGGTGGAAATTGATATATGAGATACTATTAAGTTACCATTATATTTCTTGGGTATAATAATAACATGGTGAGTATGTGGGAGAATGCCCTTATTTGTTAGGAAAGATACAGAAATACTTCTGAGTGAAATGGAAGGATATCAGCAACTTATTTTCAAATGGCTCAGCCAAAAAAGTTTATTTACATGAAGAAATAAAAAGCAAAAGTGGGAAAATACTGGTAATGAGTAAATCTAGATGAAGAGATATATGAGTATTTCATAGTATTATCAGTTTTTCTATAGGTTACAAACTTTTTCAAAATAAAAATGATTTTTTTAAAGTAAAAACATTAAAAGTAGGGAGAAAAAAGAAAAGGAAGGGGCTAAAAGAATTGGCTTAACTTCCTAATTGTATCTTCTTAGGCTATTATGAAATTAGCTGCTGAGCAGTGAAAACAAAACATATTTGCATATGGCTTTATATTTAGGAGCGAAACCAGCAAGTTATGAACCACATACTTGGTGGTTAAGAATTATTGAATCGGAAATGCAGTTTTATTGCTCATTAAAGGGTCGTCTCCTATTTTATACTTCCAAAGAAAATAAACTGGAAGAAATAGACTAGGTGTGTATTGAAGATTTTGTCTTCACTGTGAGTAAATTTGGAGATATTTAACAAATCCTAACTTTCTTATCACAAGCTTGTCTAAATTATCTGCTATTCAAGTGATTCTATTGATTTGCCCCCTTTCTCTAGGTGGGAAAATAGAAAAACAAAAAACCTCTATCTTTGCATGATTGTGGCTAAATCCATCTGGTTAATAGAGGGGGAGATATAAATATGTTGGCAAAGAAGGCCAAATCAGAGATAAGATTGTATTTATTGCCCATTTATGTAATTACGTGTGTCACTAAGGACAAAGGTCCTTGAAACAAAGACTAAGGCAGAGTAGACACAGTTCCTGATAATCAGATAGATGGATTTGCTACCACTTCCCTTTTTGTGAATTTTTTTTCTGCATGGTTGCTGATCCTGGTTTTATAATCATTTTGAAAACTATCTTTCTGGGTACATTTAGATGGCTGAAGATATGCTCCACTCCAATAAAAAGAAAATGAAGACTTTTCAAGAGCATTCATAGCCTTCAAGTCAGGAGGACTGCACACACTTCCTGGGGTCTGATAGCCCTTGCTCTGTGACGAGGTATCCCTGGGCCCACAGCACCATGGACGTGGTAGGCGAAAAGGAGGCCCTGCAGCAGTTCTTTGAAGGTAAGAGGCTGGTTTCCACCATGAAGTCACTGCTTCTGAGATATGCCACTGCTCACTGTCACTCTTTCTCCTTTCTGGAATTCACTTAAACTTGGCCTTGGAAGGAATGCCATCTTACTGACTGTCCTGAAATCAGAAGTGGAGGTTTATTTGCTACGTTTGTAGCCCAAATCAATGAATGGTATAGGTAGTGATTTGAAAAAGCATGGATTTCCATCTTACAGCATGGTTGTTAAAAGAACCCAGGAAATGGCATATCTGTGTTACTAGTATCTGTCCCTGTTTTCTGCTAGATTTTATTTCTTCTAATTCCCTAAATTTCAAAAGTTACAGACATCATATCTCTAAAATTATTGAATATAGCACAAGGAAAATGTAAGAGTTTGCTTAAGATAGTCTTTCTTGTAGTGTAGTTAAATACAAAACAGCCTTAAACAACAAAGGAACACCTCTTCCCCCATTCCCATCTTCATTTTTCAGAACAGTGAAACTGGATAATAATTTATTTTTGAAGTTAACGAATCTTTTCCCCTAAGGGAGAAGCATACTGTAGGATGTTGTTACTCATATTTTTGTCTTACAAAAAACCTAACAGCATACAGCACTTCTCATATTTACTTTTGGTTGACACTCTTATGATGGGTCTGTTGAAAAGTTTGGCAAGGACTTGCCATCTCGTGGTGCCTCTCGGGTGTGCTGGGGGGGCTCCTCATCCAGGAAGTCTGGTTCCTTTCCATCAGCCATGCTCAGACTTCCATGGGAAGGGAAATGTAGCCACAACTTTTACACATTTCAAGGTATTTTCCAGGAGTGAGTATGAGAAGTGAGGGCATACCTCCTCACTCACAGGACGCAAAGGGCAGTTCCCAGCATACTGAAAAAGAGATTTTGGTATTTCTCGTGCTTAGTAAAGAGCCTGACAAATGCTAGATGTTTAACGGTTGAATGGAATTCAGCCGACACCCAACAGTGCTGGACCCTAAAAAGGGTGGTCACACTGAAGAAATAGATCAGGTCTTTCTCAGAAGGATTCAACACAATGTGATAATTTCTGTGGCTTGAGTTTTGCCGTAAGTGGCAAGAAGGAGTATGAGACCAAGGGAAGGATTATGTTATCTCAGCTGCCAGACCCACCCCGCCAGGTGTCCTGACCAGCAGTGGCCCAGTCAGTGCACCCACTGGCTCCTGCTTGGCCCACAGAGGCACACTGATGTCGCTCGATTGTTACTGCCTGATTTTGCAACCTATGTGACTTAGATTCCAGCAGTAGTTTGCAAGCTCCAAGCTCTAGTTACATCCGCTTTATTTTAGAAAAAACAATTCATTTTATAAATGCAAAAAGTCTACTTGGTTTCCTTCCAGAGCTGGAGAAGATCTGAAAAGTTAATCTGGTCTACCTTCTGGGTTTTTTTTTTTGGTGGGGGAGTGGCGGGGAAGTGTTTTTATAGATATAGGATCCCGAAACTCTCTGTGTACTGTTTTCAAAAGTCTCTATGGGTATAGTTTCCATAAGTCCCCTCTGGAGCCTGTTATAAGTATATGATTATTATCACAATAGCATCTTCTTAGCCCAAACCAAACTCTGTTACTCCATTTGAAGGCTTTTTCATGAGGGATGATTCATTTCTTCATGGAAGGAGAATAAAATGATTAGTATTTTTCTTACATTACCTTTCAATGAATAGACAGAAAAGATGATAGACTTGGAATAAAAGTTGGAAATATGGCTTAAATGATTTCTTTCCCCCTGAAAATCCCATAGCTAGTTATCAATTTGTTATTTCCTCCACTATTCAGCAAATATTCGAACACCTACTGTGTGCCCAGTCCAACAGCCACCTTCTTTAAATGGTAGCTTGTAGGCCTTTAAATTCTTTCCTTTAGATTTTTAATGATTTCCTCTCCCCAGAATGCCTTAGAATAAGGATGTAATGCTTGAATGAGGAGGGCCAGTTGTTGCATGTCATGTTCCTGCTGATGTGTTAGTTCTAATTAAATGTGATTTCATATAAAAATTCAAGATCTGAAAATCAAGAAAAGTTTTTGGCAATTTGTTACCCACCTGAAAGCTATTTTTCTCTGTTTCCTGAGACTCTTCATTCTTAGAAACTAAGCCAGAAATAATGTATTTTTCCTAATGAAGAGTTTTGTAATAAGAAGTATCTGGATTGACAATACCATCTTGAATGAAATGACCTTGAGTGTCAAAGCTCATGACTCATATTTTTTATTTTCAACTGTCACATAGGCCTAAATCTTTATGGTGTGCTTCAGGAGGACAAGAACAAAGGATGGTTCCAGGGGGCCATCTATTCTAATTCTAATTCAGATCCCCTGTCTGCCACCCATGCAATGGGTGGACCCATGAGCTAACGTGGAAGAGACAGATCAGGCACGCTAGGGATCCCAACATCCCCCGGAAACCCAGACACCGTGTGAAATGTTTGGCTTTTTCAACCATGCTGGTACCACTGTGAGAGAAAGGCTGTCAAACAAGAGGCACGTTTTTTACTTAAAATAACCCCAAATTGGTTAAACCTAAATTGCTAATAGTGGTGGATTAATTAAATACTGTTTTTTCCCATATAATGAAATATTTTACATTTATTGAAAATGATGCTGCTAAGGAAAATGTTTATTATATAAAGGGGATAGTGGATTACAAATTATTATACACAATATACTTGTATTTCAGAAGATGGCATAGTTATTGGTGCGGTCATGAGAGGAGCTGACTGGGTGAGGTGGAGAAAGGCAGTAAGAGGTGCGGAGCTGAGGGACCTGGGAGGCTGGGGTATTACTGGATGCCCGCTGAAGCAACCAGCAGGAACGTCGGAGAGAGCAGGGCTGGAGAGAGCTAGAGAGGGACTCAGACGCTGAATGCTCAGTGGGAAAGGGAGAGTGACCAGGAGGTCCGTAGGTGCACTGCCAGGAGGTGGCATTTGGCCTAAGTTTCAAATGAGCTGAAGCTTGTGAAGAAAACTGCTTTGAAACAGCAACAAAGACCACGAACACCACTTCCATTTTCAGGCCCTAGGGCCACATGACAGAACCTCTAATTTGAGATGTTTCATCTTCAGCCAGTTCTTATTGTTGGACATGTAAGCTTGTTCTTGATTTTTACCTATTATACATGTACTGTGATAATCCCTCCCCACCCCAAACCCTTAGTTATTCACTTTGTATGAATCTCCCCAAAATTGAATTCTTAGCACAGAGAATTTTCTTCAAAAATTAGCTCTTTGGTAAATGCTGCCAAATTATCTGCTAAGAAGTTTAATCAATCTGCAGACTGTCCCTACCTCTGCTATTTTCACTTTTTGACTAAAAAATTATTCTATGCTCAGAGTTCTTCACCTGGGATAGGACTGGGGAGGGGGAAACTTGAACTGTCTGAGATTGGGTGGAAATATGTATTTGCAAAGGCTTATACTTACAGGGAAAGGTTCCAAAGTTTCCATCGTATGCCCAGAAGAGGTTAGGAGTCCCTGCTCCAGGCACAAGCTCTTGGCCCCTTCTCTCACCCACCCCTCCTTCCCGGAGGAGCCTGGGGCAACCCACAGTGGGGAGGTAGACTCTGAATCAGGCAGAAGATCCTGGACTGGGCATGTTCTGGCAATCAAATACTCTAGAAACTTCTAGATTCTACTCCAAATGTTAAGAGATGGGAAAGGGAGATTTGATAACATGATTAAAAGCAGTGATGAAACACTTAACTGTTTCATCTCTATATTCTGAGTTGTAAAAAGAAACACTTACACACAAATGATACTGTAACCAAATACGGAGTGAATTCTTAAAAGTCTGCTCTCAGTTTTACTGGTGGGTCCAGGACACCAGGTGATTTCTCCCTGAGCAGTTGACCTAACCAGAAAAAGGTGATTATTTCCCGTCCCAAGCTTCCTCCTATCCCCAGGGGCTGTGCGCGAGGCCCTGGACAAGATTCCTGCCAGGCTCCAGCCTGCTGGGAGGAAGCCCCTGGCCAGGCATCAGCATTTATTATTCATGCCTAGCCTGCTTCTCAAAAGATTCTGGGAAAAAGTCAGTACAAGGGAAAGGAGAGGAAAATGGAAGCTCCTTGTGGGGAATAATAGTGAAATGAATATATCAGTGGTCAGCAAGGAGATTCAAATCCCTCCCTCAACTCCATCCTTCCTTCCAAACACTCACCTTTCTCTTCCCTTTTTTCACCCAACTCTTGAAAAAGCCCCACACTCTTCATTCTTCACATCCCACTCACTTTTCAACCTAACTTCTTCTGGCTTCTGCTCTTACTCTTCTGAATTTTCTCCTAACTGCTAGGTTGCATCACAAACCTCTAGCACTCATCCTCCTAATGTTCTTTCTGGGGTTTGTCACCATCCCCCATTGTTCACTCATGGAAACTAGCTCCTGTTTGATTCCATGACTTCTTGCCTCAGGTTCTCATCCAGCCTGTTCCCTCTTGGATGCTTTCAGCGGCTCACCCTCCTCCTTTCTGCCCAAGTCCTGTTTCAGAAACTGATTTACGTGAGCACCACCAGTTTACCCTGAATGGGTATTCTCAGGGTCTGCGTATCCCAAACTGTATGGCCAAGTTCCAGGCCTATATTTACAGCTGTTTCATGTACATATGTATGTGCATGGGTGTCCCTCAGTTTTCCCAAATCAATACATTCAAAGTGGAGCTTGTTCTCTTCCCTGGCCCTGGTTTTAGTCTCGGCTGCCTCTTGTATCCCCCCCAGACCAGAAGCCAGGGCGTCTCCCCTGACGGCTCCTCCTACACCTAATCCTGGACCAGATTCTGCTCCTTCAACCTGAGAATTGTCTTTCAGCTACAACCTCCCCTTTGGACGTTTATCTCTTGCAAGAGCCTCCTGAAAGGAAAAGAGGGGAATGCAAACTCCACAGTCCAAGCTAAACCTTTCGTTATTGCTAAACCTGAGAGGGACCCCCCTGTTCTAGCTAGCAGAACAAAGAAGGTGTCTCTTACAGGCTAAGGGGCTTTTTTATGGCCAGGTTTTTTTGGTGGGCTTTTTGAGGGGAGGGGTCAGGGAAAAGGTGGGCTTGTAGCTTGCTGATGTGTCCTCTGGAGAATGCTTGTAGTGCAGGTAAGATGAAACCTAAGTCTGTCTGAGATAGTGGGTGGGCTTATTAAAAAAGGCAGTACCTCTCTCCAGATTCTGTCATCTCCTAACTTCTGTCCCTGTGCAGATCACCTTCCACTTTGCTCTTGGCTCATAAGAATGCCACTACTTAACACATTTCTGTTGCATCTCCATTGCCTGAGCTTAGCAGAATGGCCCAAAGTAACGTCCCAGTCATCCTTGTCTCCCAGGACTCTCCCTGCTCACGTCAGCTAGGGGCAGTCTGGTGTAAGTGGTTAGGAGGATGTTCCGTAGCCAGAGCTCTCACAGGGCCCCTGCTCCTTGCTAGCTGCGTGATCTTTGTCAGGTTACTTCATGCCTCTGTAGTACCTCGATGATGTATCTGTGAAACCGGGATATTGCTAGTACCTCTCTAATTCAGTATCCATGAGGATCAGAACAGTACCTGGATTGCTCTGGGTTTGTTATTACTATTATTATCTTCAATATTGTTCTTGCTGTTCTCTATAACCAGCTAGGCAGGGCTTTACATGGTTTTTTTTAATCACTGTCTTTGAATACACCCTGCCGTTTCATAACACAGGGTCTTTGCGCCTTCTGCCCAGAATGTGCTGTCTTCCTGCATCAACAAAGTTCCCCAGGGAAAGTTAAAGGAAAACTCTCCATGCTTCTCCAGCGTTTTGCCCATGCCTCTGGGTGCGCACCCTCCACATCAAAGTTCAGTTTATGTGTTCACCTGTGTCCCCAGACGACAGTGAGTATCTTCAGGTGCGGACTTGCCTTTATCTCATTTATTTTTGCAGGCTTAGTGTCTTGCATGTAGCAGTTACTCAAAAAATTTTTGTTAAATATGTGCTAAATGAATGGGGTTCTTGACCAAAATTCTGATGGAAAAGCAGGGTATACAATTTACTGCATTGTACATAGTAGTCTAGTTTATGCTCCTTTTCTTACAGATATTTTAATATCAGAATCAGCTCTGGGGAGGAAGTCACAGCTCCTTGCCAAGGTTTTTGATGTAACTTGCTCTTGGATCTATGGCCTATAGTAGTGATCTTCCTTTAGTGTTGTAACTTTGTTTCCCCTAAAGGGAACTCTTTATTAGCAAGAGGGGATGGAGTGATGTGGTGCTCAGCAGGAAATGTGGCAGAGATGCTAACTGGGGATGGAGAGAATTCTAAATCCAAGTCACTAGGTGAGAGGTTCAGGCTATAAGTCAAATTGGGTCGTGAGCTGAGAATCAGAATCAATACTTAGAAGTTACTAGGAGACGTTAGGAGTCAAACAGAGGAGTGAGAGCTGCAGTCCTAAACAAAATAAAGGTCCGGGCACCAGGAAACGTAGTCAAGGTAATAGACTTGGGGTTGTAGGAATGATCTTGGAAATTGTCTGATTATAGCATCTTTCCCACATTTCACAGGCCACCCACATCCGCTCTGGAAATTGTGCACCATACAAATTATACACATTAACCCTGAACTCCTGACCCTTGCCTGAGCATGTGGTGATGAGTGACACAGAAGTTAGCGTGTCCAAATTGCCCTGGGTTCAAATCCCACCTCTACTGTGCTGCACTGGCAAATGACAGCCTCCCTGAGGCTGTTGCCTCATCTGTCAAATGAAGTAGCCATTACTTTGTAGGAGAGGAATTAGAATTCAGATGATGTATGTGAAGTACTTCACATAGTGCCTGACATACAATTACTGCTCAGTGAGGTAGTATTGTGAGTATTCTGTAATGAAGAAAAATGTTTATTCTTTTAAAGGTGCTCCCTGAAGCAGCCTGTGGGAAAACCACTGCCATTTAATGAACACTTGACTTTATTTAGGCTTTGTGCCGTGACCTTTACCTATGTTCGTTCTTAATTTGCACAACAAAAGGAGCTGGCAGACAATGTTATCACTGTTTTAGAGGTCAGGAAACAGATTCAGTGGTTTTTCTTGCCCAAGGTAACACAGCTATTATGTGTCAGAGCCTGGAGCTGGGCAGAAGACTGTCTTTTTCTGAAAGCCTGATTGCCCAGCCACTGTGCACAGTGTGTTTTGAACAGGTTGCAAGGGAACACCTGTAGAGTTTGCTACGGAGCTTACAGACCCTGTTCCCCAATAGACAAGGCTTTGTGTGTATGTGTGTGTGTGTGTGTGTGTGTGTGTGTGTGTGTGTGTGTGTGTGACAATTTGCGTGTAATTCCATTCTGTAGATGAAATTATTCTGGAGTGCATGTAGTTGGTATGTCAGTGCCATCTGTCATGTTTTGGCAAAGCCCGGCTCTAGCGCCGTAAGATGTGTTAGTGGTAAAAGGCAATGGATTATGTTCATAGAGGAGGCATCTACAGAAACGCAAATGGTAGGACTACTCATGAGAATGCAAAGATACAAGAACACCAGCACTGGCCTGTGCTACTGCTTCTTGCTGACAGAACTCCATGGAGGGAATTTAGGTGTCTGGGTTTGCTCAGAAATGTAGTAGAAAATATTAACTTTCAACCTCGTCTGGTCTGGTAACGAGTCTCAGAACAAAAAGTCCTCCAAGGTGGATATTTGATACCTGCTGTTAGCACCTTAACAAATAATGATCATGTATACCAGTGGGAGTCATATGTTTTAAGGAGAACATCATATGATTTGACAGTTCCACCATAGGGTGGAAGTGATCAATATTCTCAAATGGGAAGAGCTGAGAAATACGCTTCCTATGAATCTCTGTGGTGGGCGGTTCAGGCAGGCCTGGGTGTCAGCTCTGGTTCCTCTGCTCCTTTGAGGGACCTTGAGCCTATTGCTTAACGCTTTTCAAGTTTCAATTTTCTCCATCTGTAAAATGGAGATAATAACATCTACCTCTTAAGGGTTGTGAGGATTAATGGTGAAATGTCAAAATGATAAAATAAATAATAGTTGTTGATATATGTTATAACATTTGCAAGTGTGAAGGAACCACATTGCTTGCTTTATTTATTTTGAAAAAATGGGTACAAGCTATATGTATGTGTATATATACACACACACACACACACACACACACACATATGTCTCCATAGATTTCATTTTCAAAGAAACACTCCTGTCTCCAGGGAGTAATTACAACTTTTACGTGTTCACATTAATTCCAGTACCTTTATAATCATAAAATCCATTTATAGCCCTTAGTTGCCAAGCAACAAAGGACAAAGTACTGAGTATTTCCTTTTATTGCTAAAGGTTCAGCTTTTCCATGTTGGTCTTGAAATGAACATTTTTAGAAAAGACAGAACAGTGAAATGATAAGATATTTCCAAGATTTAGCGGGTATTCCTTGTTTGGGGATAGAATCACAGCTGAAGGAATACATTGTTTTTATTGTCTGATTCTTAAATAGCCTAAAACATTTTATGCTAATTTTACAGTAAAGCTGTAAGAACTTCTGAAGTTAGGAGACAGCAAATTCAGTTTAAGGAGAGAACTTGTTTCATTTTCCCTGTTCTGTGACACTCTCACTATAAGGGAGCTAGTTCTTTTATCTGTCAATTTTCTTTGAGGGAAAGGCTGGGGTGGTGTAAAATGCATGTGAGAAAATGTTATCTGCTGACCTGGGTAATCACGGACTTGGAACAGGTCATTCAACCATACATGGCCAGCATTCAGGGAAGCTGGTTCTGAAGCACATAACTAAGCTAAATTCTCTACTTCTTTGAAAGGTATCCAAGTTTTTAATTACTTCTGTTGTTTTTGTCTGTGAATAATAAGTAAGTAAAGATTGGAAATTCAAAAATAATTGAAAGAATGTATGACATTTAACATCCTATAAAGTATCCCAGTACAACTTACATTTTTAAGAACTCATAAAAGCATGTATAGAAATAATTTTTTTCATCAGCATAGCTGCCTCTCTGTGTGTATTACAACACAAAAGCAAATCAGGGTGTCTTGATTGGAATTTTGCTCTGCTTGTCCCACATGCATTCTACATGTGCCATGAGATTCTATACATGCAAAGAGGAGACACAGTGATCCTCTTTTTTTTCTTCCCTTGTTGGGTAAGGGAAGCTTGTTGCTTTGAAACAAACCTGCGAAGAGGCTTTATATTTAGGAAGAGGCAGAAAGGATACCTACAAACGATTTCTTATTAATACTATGAGGGAAGAGCTAACCAAGGCTCTTCTGCTGAAAGTACATGAGCTTTAGGATGACTTTTGTGTATGAATGTAAAAGAGTAAGATCTAGCTGCTACCATGACTAGGCTAACTCCAATTAGAGGGGCACTTTAAAATCTATTAACCACATGTCTCAAGAAGTGTGCCGTAAGAAACATTTGGAGAATTACCGTTTCCTCTTTTTATCTGCATGGCGATGAGACAAAAACAAAAATCTGTTTCCCTCCCTGGGAGAAGCAGGCTTCCATATGAAAATCTTAATTGACCTTTCCTGGGGGTGAGGATGTCGGGCCTGGAAACCATGCTCAGGACTCATTCTTCCCTTTGCTGGCTGTTTATGGAGATGTTGGAAAAAACAAAAATTCATACACAGCCACTGATTTTTACATTTTCTTATTTTTCCCATTCATTCCTAACCCATCTTCAGTTTTCCTCTCACTCTCCCATTTTTATTATGCCTATTTATATAGAGTTTGACATTTTACAAACTCTTTCATTCCCATCAATTCATTGCTCCTTCACATGACCCCAAGAGGAAGGCATTTTACAGATAAAAGAAATGGACCTTAAAGAAGTTGATAACATCATACTGGCAGGTGTCAGGTCAGGGTGGGTGACAAAACCTTTGTCTTCTCATTTCAAGTCCAAGGCTCTTCCCATCTGCATACCTCTTTGCCTTCCCAAAGGGGAAAATGGTGCAGACATGTATTGGCTTGTCGGCTTCCATACTCTAGGGCTAGATGTCAGAAAAACACGTAAGTAAACATGGTTGGTCTTTGGAAGCAACTCCTCGCTTTTATCCTCCTCCTGTCCTGCACTTAACTCAAGACACCCCGTTAATCCCTCACAGACTGGCCACTGTCTCCCCGCTCCACAGGGACCCACCCACAACTACTCCCCAGAACAGAGCCAGCAGGTTCCTATCTTTTAGGCCTTCATTAACTCCGTGCTTTGATGAAGCAGATCTACCCCAATGTCAGCAACTGGTTTATTGTTCTGCCTGTGCTGGGGTTGGGTGGGGTGAGGTGTGGAGCAGAGAAGGAGTAAGATGAGAATGAACATTTATAATGTGCTAAGCACTGATAGTGTTAAGGAAAAAGAATTCAATGACATTGTCAAAGCACGGGGAGGATGACATTATTCAAGGGAGGGATATCACCATAGGTATAATGACCACCCAGATGGAATTTTGCAGTTGGGGGAGGAAGAGTGGGCTCAACTCTGAGTACCAGTGCTGGCAAGTGGGAATTCTAGCCAAGGAGCAGGGTAAGGGAGGATTCTGGCTAAACCAACCTAACAGAATTCTTGCTGAAAGCAGGTGAGGAAGACCAGCCATCACCTGGGACATGGTGGAGGATGAGGAGCCCAACTAGATAGCAAGGCTGATCAGATACGGAGGGTGGGGATTCTGGCTAAACTGATTTATCAGGTCTTGCTAAAATTGGGCAATGCAGGGGGAAACATGGAAGGAAGAGGCGTCATTGAAAAGTTCAAGGGAGCCTGAGTAGAGTTCGATCTAGGAGAAAATCTCTCAGTAAGTGGATTAAATATATTATCACACTTAGTCTGCAGACAACACTGTAAGTTGGTAAGACCCAGCTCCTTTTTTCCACAGAAGGAAACAGGCCCAGAGAGGTTCATTAGAGCTGGAACTTGCCCAAGCTCTGCCTGACTTCCAGTTGCCCACATCTCATGCTTTTCCTGACTCTGGGTTACATGGGGCTCGCTCCTTCTGGAACACCCTTCTCTCCCTTATTGATCTGGCTAACTGCCATTCGCTCTTGAGGTCAGCTGTGGGTTCCCTCAGGGCTCCTGGGTCTGCTGTGCTGCATTGCACTTCATCTTTCAAAGCATGTGTTGCCTTTTTCTGTGTGTCTCCTGTGGACAACCGGAAGGAAGAAACTATGTCTCGTTCATTCTGGTATCCTTTAGGAACCGGCCAATAGAAGGCACTCAAACATATTTGTTGAATCAATAAATAAACTCCAAGCCTAGTCTTTTCTAGGATTCCACATCTTTTGGATTTCCCTCCCTTATTTCTTGCATCTAAGAAGACATGAGTCCCTGTCCTACACCAGGCTGGAGGCTCAGTCCCCAGCCAGTGCTCTGCTGAGCTGTGCCCTCCCTGTTCCTCCTGGCTTGGCAGGACAGGAAGGCATTGCTGAGGCAGGACAGTCACTGCTGAAAGCCACAGGCTTTCCTGAATTTGTGCCCAAGGGGGCACTGGTTTAATATTGAATGCTGTGCACTCCACATGGGCCAAACGGCCTGAAAAGCCTGTGGGTGGGTATCCCCACTTCACCTGCCCTCCTTTGGGATGTCTTTCTCTTCATGCTTTCCTCTTCCTCCTCTTTCTTCTCATTTTTGGCCGTTGGTGAAATAAGATTTTCTAGAAGACCAAAGCAGAACAATAATTCTTCAAAACCTTGGACATAAAATAAATGAGATTCCTTCATATATTCCCATACCATTTAAAGGAAATGTTGCTAGCTTCTGTTTTTTACATGTATCTTCCAAGGTTAAAAATAATATTGGTGAACATGCAGTTGATTTTGTTTCATTTATCTTTTGTGTTTATTTTTTCCTGTACATGTTAACAGTAGTTAATATGTGTTATTGAACAGAAAATGGACAAAAGCATGAAAGCTAAATCCTCATGTTGAAGGGCTGGGAGGAAGCTCAGCTGTAAGGTTCTAAAACGCCCAGAAAATGAGTTCCCAGACTTCCAGAAAGGCCAGAGGATCTTGCTGAATTTGTATTTAAAATCATTGATTTAAAAAGAGAAGAAATGTGAATCTATAATCAGCTAGTGAAGACACTGAAATACGTTCATGAAAATGAGTATACATGATGCAATGGACTGACCAGTTCCCCTTCGTACTTTAAAACCCATCTGAATTGTTCAGTTATTCACTGGGAAGCTGGTCAGATGCCACAGAGGCAACTCTCCGAAGGTGTTGAGCCGATCAGCAATGATTATTTACACCAAGTGGCTCCTGAGTTTGTGAAAAAAGCGATAGAGGACACAGTCATATGGAAGTGCAGTGACACCAGGGCTGAAAGAACCTGGATCTGCATCTTCAGCTTATACGCAGCAGACACCCTCAGCTGCCTGTCCGGCGGCGCACCCACCTTCTTTCCTGCTAACAGTAACTGCTCTTACAGCCTGAGCAGGTTCCTTAAGCTTGCTGACGCTACTGGCTCTTCTGAAAAACGGCAATAACAGCACCTAACTGATGGAATAAAATAATCATGAGGATTAAATGAGAAAGTAAATGTAAAATTCATAGCACAGTATTGGTCCATAAAAAGTGCTCAACCAAGTATTGTTATTATGATTATTATTCTCCACTGATCATCTCTCATGTGGCTTGATCTGTGATTCTCTTGCAGTCTGTTGTAGCTCCTCCAGACACCTTACTGTTTGTCAATATTCCCCTTCAGGTCTGGAGCCCAGCTCATCAAGGTTAGACCTGTGCAGAGAAGAACAGGGACCTCCCCATTCTAGCTCCGTACTCAATGATTTTATCAGTATAACTCTACCTATATTGGTTTCTATGTCTTCCCAATACTTCCTCATGATGGCACAACATAAAGACCTGTCTTTATTACCTATTCACTCATAAACCAAGTTTCCCCATCACACATATACATAATATAAAAAGTTGATGTAGAGCCAAATGTGTTTACTGAATTTCATCTTGTCAGAGTCAGCGGTCTTGCAGTCAGCCGAGGTAAGACCTGAGCCTTTCCTACTCTGTTGCACCTTGCCCACTTCCTCAGGCTGTCTGCAAACCAGGCCATTTTGCCCTCTCTACACCTACCTATATCACAATAACATTAATGAGAAGGATGAGAGCAGAATCATTTTATACTGAATTTTAGGATTTTCTCCAGGTTACCATTTTGGGGTGCAGTTGTTCTCCCACGTATAAGTTCACCTAACTCTAATGTGATTTCCTCTACCATTCTTCACCTTAGCTACAAACACAGCCATCGTTGACTGCCCACCATCGTTCCCCAAATCAGAGTAGAAGCTGCCCATGTGTCTCCTTGGGCCTGAGTTTTCACTTTGGTGGTACTGCCCTCCCCCACCTTGAGTGTAAGACTGTGTTGCTCGCTGTTATACTCCTGGTGTCTAGCACACACACACTACATTAAATACTTATTGAATGTTGAATAAATGAGTGAAAAATTCTGTTAAGTGTCTAGTTGAAGTCAAGATATGCATTTCCAGGGACACTCTACTAATCTTCTACTCAAGTAGCTGAACAGGAAGAAAAATAAAGTCCATCCACACAGCTGGTTCTTGGTGGGCATATGCTGGCTCCTCCATGTCTTCAGCTGTTATTAAGAGTCCAACAGCCAAGTTTTTAGCAAACCTTTCTAGAATTTTGCCTCTGTAACAGTTGTAGGGAACCCATGTGGGTGTTGCCATCCTGTTACCCAATGTGCTTGAACTATTTATTAACTCAAGTTGAATGAAGTTCATTTTAATTTTATCTTTTGATTATTGGGCACATATATTTCCAGTGACTCATATCATGTTAAAGTCCAGAGAGTCTTTTAATTTGTTCACTGTTTCCAGCAATGGATCATGTTAACCCTGATTGAAAGAACTAATTAGATTTTTCCTGTATAATTGGTAGGACTACCTGTACAAGGAAGACTGGGGATCTCTCAGGATTCCAGGTCAGTGGGTGGTGTTTTCTTGAGGGCAGTAACCTGCCGCTCACTTCTATCTCCAAGAGTGCAAGAACAGGATTGACAGACATGGCCCCGAGCAGATAAGCTCAAGCTCTTTACCAGGTTCCTCACCCAACTCTCTCCTAGTCTCAAGGCTCCAGCACAACCTCCCACCCAGTCACCAAATGGACTAGACAGTCCCCTGGGTTCCTTCCAGTCAGTCACAAAGCCCAGTGTGTCTCTCAGACATTACTTACATCCAGCAGTGTGCTGGTAAGTGTTTTAACAGCCAACTCTTTGGGGGGAAAAATTCCCTTGTTCGTAGTGTTTGCCAATTTCCACGGTGTAAATCCTTCCACTATGATTGACTTCAAGCTACTAAAATGAAGACACTAAATACGGAGTTGATGTGCACAAGCAGCTCGTACAGGCTGCCTCGGCTGTCCCGCTTCCCTGATGCCTCGTTCACTGTACTGAATCAGAGTTTCATAACATTTGAGGGTTGAAGATCTGCCCCCACAGACGGGTCCAGCCTCATGCACCTCTGTTCTCTATTTCAGAAGCTTTTCCTGTCCCCCTTTTGCTCCTGTTGAGTCCTTTCAGCATCCCATAATACCCTGTGTACATCTCTATGGTCACATCCCATTGCTAGGGTATGTTATTATGTCAGTCTTTTTCACTAGTCTCTGAACTTCTTGAACACAGAAAACTGATGGTAATGGCAAAGGGTAGTTATTTATTGAGCTTGGAACTATGCTAAGCCCCTTTATCTCACTTAATCCTAATAGCTATATGGAGTAGATGCTCTTATTTTATAGATAAGGAAACTGAGGCACAGAGAGGCTTAAGAAGTGATCTAAGGTTCCACAGTTTGTTGTACAAATCAAGCCAGATTTGACCCCATGCCTAATTATGGAATCAGGACCCTTAACTACTAAGGCTCCTTTGTCTGTATGTTTCTAGCACTTGGCATGTTCCTGTCCATAGCAGGTGCCCTTTGATTGTGTTTGCGTGATTTACTGAGGGAAACTAGTGTTGGCAGCATCTTTAGTCTCTTTGTTCTAGTCTTGCCAGCTTCAGTCTGTCTCCCTCCAGCAGGCACAGTGATCTTTCAAAAGTATATACCTGATCATGTCTTTCCTTTGGTGAAAAATTTTCAATGTCTCCAAAGCTTTCAAGATTAATTCCTTACCTTGATACCTATGAATTGTCATGATCTGGTGTATACCAGCTTCTCTAGATACACCTTCCACCATTCATAATCACATTTATTCATTGTAATTTTATTACTCATTCAAAAAATTCAATATTTACTGACTAACTACCATGTTCCAGATTTGTTCTAGGTTCTTAGGATGTGTACAAAAAGAGGCAGTTTCTACTCTAGCAGGCTTAGAGTTCAGTAGAGAGAGAGAGACCCTCACTCCATAATTGCTACAGTGGTTGAAATAAAAGTACATACAGCTTGCAGTGGGATCCGTGAAAGGCACTGTCCTCAGTCTCTGCCATGTTCTGCACCTGCCTCCCGGCTCTGGCCAGACTACTGACACATTCCCACAGAGCCTTGCTACTAATTGAATTCATTTGCCAGTGCTCTCTTCTGTTTCTAGAATATTTTTTTATCACCCTCTACTTATTCTTAAGAATTGCCCTCCAGTGCCACCTGCAGACAGTCCTTGGCGCACCCCAGCCTATCTGATGGAAAGTCTTCCCTAGGATGTACCCATGTCCACAGTCACCCTGACACACCAGGTCCCCCTGCAGCTGATTTCCCTGTCCCTCTCACTGAGCTGATTTTATTCCTCAATATGTAGTGGATGATGAGCAAATGTTGAATAAATGAATGAAACAGTCAATTAATGATTGGAAATGTTACCCTACTCATCTAATTCTGAATGGCTATGGCTGGAAACATAGTTAGATTTGAAATCCAGCTTTATTTTCAGTGGCTTGTCAAGACGAAAGTAACCCTCGGCAATGAGAGAAGGAGAGTATTGGTTTCTCCTCCTCTCCTCCATCTCCTCTTCTCCCACCACTTCTCCTTCTTTGGAATATCCACTGACATTTCTCAAGAACATTGGTCTATCAGAGGGAAGCTGTCTTTACATCTAAATCCAAAGGGCAACCATTTAGGGGATCCTTGCTGTTGCTTTTTAGAATATTTTCAAAACGTACAACTGTGATAACAGACACATTTTGCCATCTTGCCTATTGTCTGAATACTCTGGGTATTGTTGTGGGACAAAGGATGAAAGAGTAGGCAAAGGAAGGAACAGGGGCATGTAGATCGAGGGAAGGGATTGGGAGCCTATCAGATGGAGGCAAGAAAGGACAGCGGTGCCTGTGCAGGTGGGTGGAGGAGGCGGGGAGGACTGACAGGAAGTCCTTGCTGTGAGCGCTCTACTCATACCTCCGAAGAAGCACTGTTTCCCAAAGGCACGCGTGAGTCTACCAGCAGGTCCTGTGGGTGCAGTTTGGATGTGCCTTGGTGTTCCTTGGTGGGCTGATCCTTATCACCACAGGCTTTTTTCTTGTCTGCCATGACCAAGGGCCGCAGGACAGGTCACCAGGCTGCAGGTGTCACTGTGCCTGGAAGGGAGGCAGAGAACCAGGATGGGGGTGGGCTTTGTTTCCTGAAAGCAGCGAGGTGGGCAGCTCTCCGGCGTTCCCGGGAGGCCTGGGCAGTTTCTCTTGGAGCAGGGCTGCAGTGGCCCTTCCCAGTCACAAAAGGCAAATGTAGAAAAGAGTGGAATCAGTGTCTGAGACTGAGCTTCCCTGACGGGGAGAGATGCCCAATGATGCCACCTTTGAGGTTTGGGTGTTATAAACAAGTGTTTAAGACATTTAGAGCAAAGTGATTATTTTTAAAAGCCTAAGATTTATTTTAAGAGCCATTTGAGAGCTGGCCTGTGTGTGTAAAGCCTCCTGCAAACAGTTTTGTCTGACATACAGATTTATCTTGTTGAGTAATTTCCTCTGGGTCTGGAAGGCACAGATGTGATTTTGGAGTCCTAGAGAAAGCTGACTACTCTGGGAATCACTTCCTCTTATTCATTAAGGTGTTCGGACCAGCCACTGGGGCAGGTCCTGGGAGCTGTGGACCAGCTCCTATTTCTACCTGGGATGAGAGGAGGGGAGGGCAGGTGATGTAAAGCAAGTGGTGCATCAGTCATGTCTTAGCATCCAAGGGCCACATCCTGTTTGTGCCTGGGAAGTGTGTGTGTGTGTGTGTGTGTGTGTGCAGATGGGACACCAGCAGGGGCTAGTAGGAAACTAAATGGATCCCTCCCTCCATCTGCTTCTCTTAGCAATAGGCTTCACCCAAGTGTAGGGCAGTGGCAGAAGCAAACCAGCCATCTCTGCAGGTGGCTGGCCTGTTGGGGGCCTGAGGGAGCATGGGGTGGGGGTGGCGGTGATAGCATGCCCAGGAATTGGGGTAGGCCTTCGGGCTCCCCTGTGTGTCACTTACTAGCTGTGTGACCCTGGGAAAGCTAATTAGCCCGTGTAATCACTCTGCCTTCTCTGTAAACGGGATAATATTAATGTCCATCTCCTTGGGCTATTATGAAGATTCGTGAGACCAGGTAAAATGCTCCTCCTTCTGGTTGGCCCATAGTGAGAACTCCAAACTACCTCTGAATGTCCCCAGACAACTGAGACACTATCCCACTGATCTCCCTTCCTCTGTTCATGTCCCCTTACAGTCCTTTCCCACAAAGCAATCAGAGTGACCGTGCAGAAATGTAAAGCACATCATCACTTTCCAAAGGCCTCCCGTGCTCTGACCACCTTTCCTGCCTGGCTCCTGTGCTCCTGTGCTCTGCCACTCTGGGATGGCTTGTTTCAAACATGCTCGTCATGCTCCATCCGACGGTCTTGTCCTTGCTCCCTCTGCCTGGCATGCCATGCCCTCTGCTTTGCATGGCTGGCTCTTCCTAAGGAAGGCCTTTTCTCAAAGGCTATCATGCCAACTCTTTTATTTTCATCACTCTCTGAAATATCCTGTTTATTGTTTCTCATGTGTCATGTATGTCCTCCTCCACCCCCACTGTTGCTACCTTTCCCTCCCCTAGAATATAGCGCACCCCGTCCCCCACGAAGGGGTCTTGTCTTTTTTTTGTCCTCCCCCACTGCTGTGTTCCCAGAACCTTGTACAGTGCTTGGCATATACATGGCAGATGTTTGATAAATATTAGTTGAATCAGTGAAAGCATAAATGTGTCTTCTATTCACCACCACCCTATGTGTTCTTCAAAGTCAAGCTCAAGACTGAACCCACTGTGAGGTCATTTCTGAGCACTTCAGCTTTGAGGACCGGCTTCCATCCACTTCCCTCTTCATTCCTGCCACTGAAAGACTTGGCAATCTCTCTTCTGTTTCCCTTCCCTTTTCTTTCTTTCCTCCTCCCTTCCCCCTTTTTGGCACCCATCAAATGTTCCCACTTGGGAGGTGCTCAAGATTTTTAAAGTTTTATTTTAGTGCCCTTGGAAGAGATAGCAACCCAAAAGCTAACCATAAAATGGGCCTCCTGTAACTAGTGCAGCGATCTGAATGTGAAGGGGTCTTGCCCCCCAGAGGAATACAAGGTGCTGGTTTACAGGAGGGACATTGGTGTGGGGGAGAGAGGTTTGAAGTATTACATATTTAAATTGTACCCAGAAAAAAAACAATAAAGTTAATAATTGGTGAATTATGAGTGAGGGGTGTGAGTTCCTTTGTATTCCTGAAGTTTTTCTTTAGAGTTTGAAATTATTTCAAAATAAAATGTGAAAAATTCTTCCCCCTCAAAAAATGTATAAAGTGAAATTTATCAATATTTTTCTTTATAGTTTTTATTTGTTATGCCATGCTCACAAAGCCTTCTTTATCGCAAGATCATAGGACTATTCACACATGTCTTCTTTCTATGGATTCATTTGTTGATGTTGAAATATTCAATCCATCTGGAATTTTGGTATAAATGTAGGAAAATGATCCAGGTCTCTTTCTCCCAAATGTCTGACCAATTTTCCCCACAACTTTTATTAAATATTCAATCTTTTCTCACTGCTTCTGTCAAAGTATATGATTATTATGCACTAAAAGTCCTATATGTATAATATTTCTTGATATATTCCAGATTTTTTTGTGTTCCTTTCATGTGTCTGTTTCTCAGCACTGATTTACCTCCTTTCTCCCTAGTTTTCTTGGTGATTTGGGGGTATTTATTCTTCCAGAAGAATTTCCAGACATTTTAAGTTGTTGATTATTTAATTTCAGATAACATCAAACCAGTTAAAAAGGGTTTGTTGGGTGTATACAAAAGTTTGTCATACGATTGGAGTAAAAGTAGAAAAACCAGGCCTCAGAAAGGGTAGAGTCAAGAAGGACCTCAGCAAATATTCAGACTATCACTCTAGTCCATGACTTAGTTATGACCTGACTTAATCTCAACCACCAGCCTTAAAGTCTAGTTCAAGTTCTTGGAAGAAATAATTGAATTGGTCATTGGCTAAGCAATGGATTGGTTCTTCCTGCTTCAGGTGCCCAGAGAGGTTATGTGTTAAAAAATATGGCTTCCAAGGGGGAAGTTCTCAGAAAATGAATATATGGGCTTGGCAGACATCCTAAATAATGTCTAGTAAAAGTTTTATAATATTAGTCTTTTAGTCTAAGAACAATGTAGGACTTTTCATTTATTCAAACTTCTTACGACCTTTCATAGAGGTTTTTTTTAGCTTTCTAAAAAGATTTTGTCCTAAATTTGTGTGTAGATATTTTATATTTTGTTATTTTGAATAGAACCTCATTTTTTTCATTATATTTATCTGAGAGGTTGACTGGTTATTTTTTGCATATAAGGATGTAATTAGTTTTATATTTAATTTTAAGCAAGACTATTGAATTTTCTGATCATTTCTAATTGTTAGATGCTCTGCTTGCATTTGCTAAGTATAGTCATTTCATCCACAAGTGAGTATTGTTTTATCTTCTTTATAATATATTCCTATATTTTATGTTCTTTTAAAATTCTAACATTTTTGTTATGACCAGAAAGAAAACGGTAAGTTTATTTTCATTTTTTAAACCAGGAGAAAGGACAGGAATGTTGTGTTAACTTTTGGGAAGTCTAACAAAAAAAGTGAAGAAAGTTACTCAACTTCTTGTTGAATTTAACTGTAAATAATCTGTCCAACCAACAAACCAACCATCAATCCACTTATCCATCCATCCAATAAATCCATCCAACAAATGTTTATTGCTGCCTTTTTTATACCATAGATTTTTGTGGCTATAATAAGAAAGACACAGTCCCTGCCCTAAAAGACTTCAGATAGAGAAACAAACACAAAAGCAAGCATTATAATAGTTTCTAAGGGCAAGGCACAAGGTGTTAATGGACGCTCATAAAGAGGGGCACCTAAATGGGCAGCCAGCAACGCTGCTGGAGGAGTGTGACATCGAAAGAGATTTCTGGAGGAAATATTTGAATAGAGGAAAGACCTCAACTCTCAATACATGCATTATGCCATTTAGTTGCTTTGTCAGTGTTTTCAGCCATTAGCCATTCGGAAATCTTCACGAATTTAGGATTTTTAATTTGTCTTTGCAGCTCAGGGGACTGATGGCCCTCTGGGGAATCCAGCGCTGGATACAAGTCTTCTGGAGGAGTTCCTGGGCAATGATTTCGATTTGGGGGCCTTGTAAGTAATGAGAGCACTGCTTTCTGTTTGATGTTTTAAAAAATATGAAATAATTAAATGAGCTGGGAAGTGTTCCCTCCTCTTCTGTTTCCAGATCTCTAGAGTTGGTAGTGTTTCTTTTATAAATCTTTGGCAATTTGCACCAGTGAAGCCAACCAGGCCTGAAGTTTTCTTTATAGGAAGGTTCTCCCCTTCCAATTCAACATCTTTAATAGATATGGGCTATTCAGGTTATCTACTGGAAGTTATCAGGCAGTTTATATCTTTTGATGAATTTCTCAATGAATGATGAATTTCATCTAAGCTGTCAAATTCACTGGCATGAAGTTCATATTTCCTTACTAAATACTGTTTTTATATGCTCTTCATGTCTGCAGGATCTATAGTGATGGTCCTTTTGTTCTTAATGTCAGTAATTTGTGTTTTTATTCTTCTTGATTAGCCTGGCAAGAGGTTTATCTGTTTTTTTCAACCTTTTAAAGAACCAGCTTTTGGTTAAATTTGTATTCATAATTGTTTTTCTGTTTTCTATTTCATTGACTTCTGCTTTTACATTCTGATATTAATACAGCCACTACAGCTATCATGTTTTAAATTTCAACTTAAATTGAAAGTAAAATCCAGTTTTTATCCTGTATATTGTTTTTTAAGTTTTGACAAATTGCTAGTCCTGTACTACCACCATGATCCGCACACAAAACAGTTTCCTCACCTGGAACATTTCCCTTATGCTTCTCTTTTTTAGTCAAACCCTCCACCCACCCAGAGCCCCTGGTGACAACTGATTTGTTCTCTGTCCCTATAGTTTTGCTTTCCCTGGAACATCACATATGTGAAGTCATACATTGTATAATATTTTGAGTCTGGCCTCCTCGACTAAGCACAATGCCTTTAGTCAATAGTTCATTCCTTTTTGTTGTTGAATGATTATAACTCTGTTTATCTAATTACCCGTTCAAGGACAGTTGGATTATTTTCAGTTTTTGGCAATTATGAATAGCTTCTATAAATACTCATGCAGTTTTTATGTGATCAAGAATTTTAATTTTCCTAGGGTAATATTTAGAATGAAGACTGTTGGGTCATATTGTAAGTGTAAGCTTAACTTTCCAAAAATTGCCAGATTTTCCAGAGGGGTCATCCCATTCTGCATTACTACTAGCAATGCTGCTTCTCCTCTTTGCCAATCCTTGGTATTGCCAGTTTAAAAGAATTTTTTTATAGCCATTGTAATGTTAAGCCCACTCTGGCATGACTGTCGATGGCCTCCCACTGCTCCCCAATGAAAGTAAAAATGAATCTGAATCTAAATAGCAATAGGGAAGCTGACTGTGGATATTTTTGGTAGGGAAGAAGGGAGGCTCAACATAGTTAAACACACACACACACACACACACATACACACACACACACACATACAGCTAGTGGGTTGCCAAATGTCTGAGCCAAAACTCTCACACTCTGAGCTGGCTCTTCAGCTCCAGGCACTGAATGGACTGAACTCAGACCCTAATTGCCCCTGTCCCTGCCCTCACATTTCTCTCACTCCATCCAAGCTGCTGGCATGAACTGCTCTGGGAAGTGGTTGCCATGGATGTATCCTTAACATCTTTGGCCTGGAAACAATCCCCCAGAAGATGTCTAGTGTCTTTCTCCTACATGACCTTCTCCTTAAGAGAAGGGATAGCTGACTCCACTGGGGTTCTGTTTAACCCTCTGGAACACTTTTATAAGTTGCAGAAGGTACTTTAACTGTTTGTCAGGGAAAGTGGACAAAAGTCTTATTTGAAGAGCTGTCTTCATACCTGGGAGGCCTGAAATCTGCTGTGTGACTTTAGTCTCTGTGATATGCATGGCCCTTCCTCTGCAGCCAGAGATATCTCCTGATAGGCTACTGCTGTTGGTCTGCCCAGCGGGATTCACTCTCTACCTCTGAGGGTGGGTGGGGGGTGGAAGTGAAGTAGAGGAGGGTGTTAATATTGTTAGGCACTTAGCCAGTGTTGGGTGCTGTGTTTTGCACTTGACATATTCACTTATTTAATTGCATATTTGATTTTACACATTTCATTCTCTTAACAACTGTGCCACATGGGCACAGTATTATCTATATTTTACAGATAAGGAGGCTGAGTTATAAAGAAGTTAAGTAACTCTCCACAGGTCAGTAAGTTGCAAAGGTGGGATTAAAATGTGCCTGGTCCCAGAAAACATACCCTTTGTCCTATATGTAGCTTTTAGATAAATTGATACTTTAGGTGATATTTTTGAGGAATGTGGACTTCAGGGAAATACATTAAATGTGTCTAAAATTATCTGCCAAAAGGTATGACTCAGGATGGATCTGGGCCACAGTTTACAAAGATGGTCAGAGTTCACACCCATTAAAGAGAAGTCCTGTGATCAGCTACCCTACTCATTGCTTGATAAAAACTGCTCAGGAGAATGCACTTTAAGTGGGGCTGCAATAAAAATCTGAGAGAGAACAAGGGGAAACAGGTCCAGTTCATGACTACGGGGTATAGGGCTGCTTCAGTGATCACATCTGTACAGCCTAGTCAAATACTGCAAGTGTTGAGTATTTCTAAATACTGGAGTTCTCTTTTTTAAAATTTTGCAGGTTATTTGCATGCCTCACAACAGCCCTGACATGTAGGTTTTCTTTTGCAGCCCATAGCTAAATCATAGCAGAGTTGGAATTCAAACCTGAGTTTAGTACAAATCCTGTTACTTCTGCTCTACCATATTGTCTGTGAATTGTGCTTTTAAAAAATGTCAGTGGCATATAGCATCTTACTATGCTGAAAGACAGTGACTGCACCGGGAGGGGGTGGGGGGTGACGACTTGATAATAGGGGTGAACAATGATACTTTAATTTTTTTAAATTTCAGTGGCAGATCCTATCAAAATGATCTAAGAGATCAGTAGGCTGCAAAATTGAGAGCCAGTTTGAATCTCATAGGCAGATTCTCAAATCTCGAACATATCAAACAATGGGATTATTGGCCTGTAAAACAGATGGGCCTAAATACTCTATGGAAAATTGGTCCCATGAAATGCTGCAGGAACCCTCCATACCAATAAATAGTGTGACTCACTGGTTTAAACAAAATCAAATAAACTTTATTGCAGGACTTCTCAGAGCCTTTGATGTGCTAATATGCAACTGAGAAAGGGAAATGGTATGCAGTGTTCCTCAAGCTTACTTGGCCGTAGATCTTTTTTGGGAGACATGTACTTACATGTGAGCATTGGGATATGCTGCTCAGGACTTTTTTATCTTTCTGTGTGAATCTAATTGGTATATTGAGCTGGGGCCAGTACTGTCAACATGTGAAGTTTTCTGAAATTGCCCTTAACCCCTGATTCCCTTGTGCAGTAAAATCCAGGGCAGCCGTCTCCCAGGAGAGGTGGGCTGAAGTCCTCTCTGATTCCCTAGGATAGCCAGCCAGGTTCCTACCAGGAGCACAGGTGAGCTGTGGTGTTTGGACACACTGGGAAATGTCTAGGTATGAAGAGCTGCTCGGCAGGAAGGAGGTTACATAGTCAGTGGATAGCATAAAACCCTGGAGGTTGCTATGAAAAAGGCCAAGAAGCGTGTGTGGATGTGTGTGTGTGTGTGTGTGTGTGTGCTTGTAGAGGAAGGAAGACTCTGGAAAGAGGCTAGTGAATCTTCAAAACAGGCTTTGTTTCCTTCAAAACTGCCTGCAGATTCACTTGCTTCCTTCCGTTACTCAAAGTGTGGCTCAGGGAGCCACACCAATGGCACCCCTGGGAGCTGGAATTGTAGTGTCTTGGGCCTCACTCAGAAATGCTGAAGCAAAACATGCTTTTTTTAGCAGGAGCCCCATGGGCATCACATGCACATTACAGTTTGAGAAGCCCTGCTTCAGGTCACATAAACATGTCCCCTTCCCCCCACATCCCAAGCCAAATAATGAATAAAGTTTGGTTTGAATAAGTGTGTCCAGTGGGGATAGATTTCATACTGAGCTTTAGGCTGCTATGGGGTAGGAGGGAACTAGCTGAGGGCACTGAGGTGACACCAATTCAAGGTTTGAATGGGTTACTTTGCAGCAGAGGGGCCTTAGAGACACACTCCATCCAAGAAGAATTGACTCCAGGTTTCATTTCATTTCATTCTAATGGTTGAGCTTGTCTAAGATTCTGGGTTTTACTTAGGACTTGGGCTGAAAGCCATAATGAGTCCAGAGTCAATGACCAGCTGCATGTAGAGTGGAGCTGATAAGCTCTTTACTGTGATGTTGCAAAAGGGAGTGAGGTAACTCCTGTGGTTCTGTGAGATGAGCTTGTTAAAGACTGTCTGACTTAATTGACCAGTTTGACTACTGAATTCAAACTGATGGAGTAGAAGGAAAGCTAAACAAAATTCTAGGCTGAAACATTACAGACAACTTCTCAGTTCAAAAGATATTTATGGAAAATGAAATAACCTATAGTAATTAATTTGATTAGCATAGTCTATATTTAAATCTGTGTCTTCAGAGCATGAACTCTGGTGGCAGACCGTGTGACCCCATCTTGACTAGCTGTCAGGTGAATAATCGCTAGTAAATTATTTAATCTCATCAGTCCTCAGTTTCATTGCCTGTGGAATAGGGACAATAACAGCACCCTTTCACACAGTGATAGTAGAAATTAGACAAGACAACACATGCAAAAGGTTAGCTCTGGGCCTGGACCAGAGTAGGTTCTCCATAAAGATTATCTGCTTCTAAAGCTACAGAGGTGGGTGATGAGAGGCTCAGGGTCTTTGCAGATTGCCAGCATAGGACTGGAAGGGAAGAGAGGCATCTTTGCTGTTCTTGCGTCTGCTGCCCTGTCATGAAATGATTTTCTTGGGCTCCCTTATCCGTTGATGACATTTCTGCCAAGGCCCTCTCCCATTCCAGTTTCTAGATGGTGGATCCAAACCCCATTCAAGCTTATTCAAATATTTATTTAGTGCCTACCATGTACTCCCCACTGGGGCACTGTGCATCACACACACACACACACACACACATGCACACAGTATTAGGACATGCTCTTAATGTGACTATGTGGGAGAATAAATCATACACAATAAAAATTACAGAAAATACTTTCAATAGCTACTATTTTTATAGTTGGGTGATAGGATACAACAGTGAACAAAACAGATGAAATTCCTGCTGATAGTTTCAGGGTTCAGGGTGGTGTGGTGGGAAGCAGTCTACCCTGACAGGGCACCCAGGCATTTTCTTCTGAGTTAGTGATACATGGTAATAATTAAAAGCACACTGACTTTTTGTATATTTAAGGATTGTTTTTAAATTCTCAACACACACTGTATTTCCTTACTGCCTGTTCCTGGGGTGAGTCATTCCCATCTCTTCACTCCTGGTACTCCACTAGGGTCCTGCCACTCTAGTGCGAGGGGGAAGACAATGGCATATGGTATAGTCATTCAGTAAGATTAAGAAAAGTAGCATAAAGTAAGAGAGTAGAAAGTGAGGGGTGGGGGAAGCCTTCCATTTTATACTGGGTGGTGGTCAGGAAAACCCTCTCTTGATATGTGTGTGTAAACATATTTATAGCCATATGTAGCATAAAAAGGCAGCAATTTATTAAATTTCAGCTCTGTCCCAGGCACTGTGCTGAGCTGAGCTTGCCCTGAGGGTCATTGGTGTGTGGAGGCAGAGGGGAATCCCTGGGATCACTGGGAAGAACTGGGGATTGGAGTTGAACTGTGAGTCGTCCCAGCTGGATATTCACATGAAGCCCATGTCTCAATAGCATGAGTGTGTCCTGCATAGTGCCTGGTCGAGTCAGGAACACATACCAGGCACTCAGTAAGTGCTTGCTCAAGTCTGGTTGCAATCTGAAAGAAATACTGATTGTTTTGGGTACAGGTATCATGGGTTTATATATAACCTCAGCCAGCTGGAGAGGAAAGTCGACTTTACACTCCCTCTTTCAGTCTGCATGACATTCAACCCCAGAAGACCATATTTCTACATTCATCCTCCAAAAATCAAAAAAAGCTATGTGTCTTAAAAGAAGGGGATTTTTATCAGCAGCTAAGAGTCTCTTGATGATTCTGTCTCCTACAGAAGACAGAGAAAGAGCTGTCCACTCAAGGAGTGAGCCATTGTTCTGTCACCTTCTGGGTCCACTTCCTGAAGATTCCTTTGGCATAATAGACAAATTCAGAGCATGAAGGCCAAAAACATTGTAATGTGCATGACTGGGATTCCTGACATGGTGATTGTGAGTGGGAGGACTTTGGCAGCTCAGAAACAGTCATAAACAACAGTGTTTTTCTTGAAGTTAGTCATTGCCCTTGTTTTAACAATTTGCTTAGTTTTAAAGGTAGCTATCACTAATTCTTCCCTCAAATTCTCTGTAAAGAACTGCAAAATTTCTCTCAATACACTAAAATACATTGAGCATGGAATGCAATGAAATAAAGGAGTAGCTGTGTTGGGTTTTAGAAAGGTGACTAAACTGTTAAGGAAAGCATTAAAAAATTTTAAATCCTCATTTTAAAACCACCAACACATGTTGATACCACTCAACACAGGGAATTTTGATTCTCCTGCTGGATGAAGGGCCTGCTGGATGGAGCATCATTCATGTTTGTAATATGGCATGCTGTATTTCCTGAGTGAACTTATAATTTACTGGTGATTTTCAATATTTATTAACATTATTGAATTCAGTGTTGCCACTAATGTAAAGGTAACTGAACAACTATCTAGAATCTTCAATATGGAATTGCAAGATAACCGAGTCAATCCCAAAACAAAATTTGTAGATTTACAGGAGTGATTTGTGTACAGAATTTAAGAAGCCAAATGATACTGTATATATGGCTTATAGAGAAAACCAGCAATCTTCTAGCCCAGTCTTTCCAACGTCCCTGAGCTTGGCTTTCCCAGAGGCAGATACTTTTCAACTCTTTTAGATATTTCTACTACCTTAAATCTAAATGATGTTTTTATCTCACCATTCTTACCTTATGCATCTTAAGAACTTAATATCATCTCCCAGGAGGATTTAACTTGCTTTTTTTTTTAATTTTGGTATCGTAAATGTACAATCACTTGAACAACATTATGGTTACTAGACCCCTATTATCAAGTCCCCCCCACATATCCCACTACAGTCACTGTGCATCAGCGTAGTAAGATGCTACAGAATCATTACTTGTCTTCTCTATAAATACTGCCTTACCCATGTCCCCTGCCACTGCATTACATATGCTAATCGTAATGCCCCTTTTCCCCCCTTATCCCTCCCTTCCCACCCATCCTCCCCAGTCCCTTTCCCTTTGGTAACTGTTAGTCCATTCTTGGGTTCTGTGAGTCTGTTGCTGTTTTGTTCCTTCAGTTTTTCCTTTGTTCTTATACTCCACAGATGAGTGAAATCATTTGACACTTGTCTTTCTCCACCTGGCTTATTTCACTGAGCATAATACCCTCTAGCTCCACCAATATTGTTGCAAATGGTAGGATTTGTTTTCCTCTTATGGCTGAATAATATTCCATTGTGTATATATACCACCTCTTCTTTATCCATTCATCTACTGATGGACACTTAGGTTGCCTCCATTTCTTGGCTATTGTAAATAGTGCTGCGATAAACATAGGGGTGCATATGTCTTTTTCAAACTGGGCTGCTGCATTCTAAGGGTAAATTCCTAGGAGTGGAATTCTTGGGTCAAATGATATTTCTATTTTGAGTTTTTGAGGAACCTCCATACTGCTTTCCACAATGGTTGAACTAATTTGCATTCCCACCAACAGTGTAGGAGCGTTCCCCTTTCTCCACATCCTCGCCAACATTTGTTGTTGTTTGTGTTTCGGATGGTGGCCATCCTAACTTGTGTGAGGTGATATCTCATTGTGGTTTTAATTTGCATTTCTCTGATGATTAGCGATGTGGAGCATCTTTTCATGTGCCTATTTGCCATCTGAATTTCTTCTTTGGAGAAGTGTCTATTCATGTCCTCTGCCCATTTCTTAATTGGCTTATTTGCTTTTTGGTTGTTGAGGTGCATGAGCTCTTTATATATTTTAGATGTCAACCCCTTATCCGATATGTCATTTATGAATACATTATCCCATACTATAGGATGTCTTTTTGTTCTACTGATGGTGTCCTTTGCTGTACAGAAGCTTTTCAGCTTGATATAGTCCCACTTGTTCATTTTTGCTTTTGTTTCCCTTGCCCAGGGAGATATGTTCATGAAGAAGTTGCTCATATTTATGTCCAAGAGATTTTTGCCTATATTTTTTTCTAAGAGTTTTATCATTTCATGACTTACATTCAGGTCTTTGATCCATTTTGCGTTTACTTTTGTGTATAGAGTTAGACAATAATCCAGTTTCATTCTCTTACATGTAGTTGTCCAATTTTGCCAACACCAGCTATTGAAGAAGCTTGTCATTTCCCTATTGTATATCCATGGCTCCTTTATCATATATTAATTGACCATATATGCTTAGGTTTATAACAAGACCAGTCTGTTCCACTGGTCTATGGGTCTGTTCTTGTGCCAGTACCAAACTGTCTTGTTTACTGTAGCTTTGTAGTAGAGCTTGAAGTCAGGGATCATAATTCCCCCTGCTTTCTTCTTCCTTCTCAGGATAGCTTTGGCTATTCGGGGTCTTTTGTCAGTCCATTTGAATTTTAGAACTATTTGCTCTAATTCATTGAAGAATGCTGTTGGTAATTTGATAGGGATTGCATTGAATCTGTGGATTGCTTTAGGAAGGATGGCCATTTTGACAATATTAATTCTTCCTAGCCAAGAGCATGGGATGAATTTCCATTTATTAGTGTCCTCTTTAATTTCTCTCATGAGTGTCTTGTAGTTTTCAGGGTATAGGTCTTTCACTTCCTTGGTTAGGTTTATTCCTAGGTATTTTATTCTTTTTGATGCGATTGTGAATGGAGTTGTTTTCCTGATTTCTCTTTCTGCTAGTTCACCATTAGTGTATAGGAATGCAACAGATTTCTGTGTATTAATTTTGTATCTTGCTACTTTGCTGAATTCAGGTATTAGATCTAATAGTTTTGGAGCAGATCCTTTAGGGTTTTTTAGGTACACTATCATGTCATCTGCAAACAGGGACAGTTTAACTTCTTCCTTACCAATTTGGATGCCTTTCATTTCTTTGTGCTGTCTGATTGCCAAGACTTGGACCTGCAGAACTATGTTGAATAAAAGTGGGGAGAGTGGGCATCCTTGTCTTGTTCCCGATCTTAAAGGAAAAGCTTTTAGCTTCTTGCTGTTAGGTAAAATGTTGGCTGTGGGTTTGTCATATATGGCCTTTATTATGTTGAGGTACTTTCCCTCCATACTCATTTTGTTGAGAGTTTTTATCATGAATGGATGTTGAATTTTGCCAAATGCTTTTTCAGCATCTATGGAGATGATCAGGTGTTTTTTGTCCTTCTTTTTGTTGTAGTGGATGATGTTGATAGATTTTCGAATGTTGTACCATCCTTACATCCCTGGGATGAATCCTACTTGATCATGATGGATGATCTTTTTGATGTATTTTTGAATTTGGTTTGCTAATATTTTGTTGAGTATTTTTGTATCTATATTCATCAGGGGTATTGGTATGTAATTTTCTTTTTTTGTGGTGTCTTTGCCTGGTTTTGGTATTAGAGTGAATATGGTCTTGTAGAATGAGTTTGGGAGTATTCCTTCCTCTTCTACTGTTTGGAAAACCTTAAGGAGGATGTGTATTAGGTCTTTACTAAGTGTTTGATAAAATTCAGCAGTGAAACCATCCGGTACAGGCATGTTTTTCTTAGGTAGTTTTTTGATTACCAATTCAATTTCTTTGCTGGTAATTGGTTTATTCTGATTTTCTGTTTCTTCCTGGGTCAGCCTTGGAAGGTTGTATTTTTCTAGAAAGTTGTCCATTTCTTCTAGGTTATCCAGTTTGTTAGCATATACTTTTTCATAGTATTCTCTAATAATTCTTTGAATTTCTGTGCTGTCCATAGTGATTTTTCCTTTCTCATTTCTGATTCTGTTTATGTGTGTAGACTCTCTTTTTCTTGATAAGTTTGGCTAAGGGTTTATCTATTTTGTTTATTTTCTCAAAGAACCAGCTCCTGCTTTCATTGATTCTTTCTATTGTTTTATTCTTCTCAATTTTATTGATTTATGCTCTAATCTTTATTATGTCCCTCCTTCTACATATTTTGGGCCCCATTTGTTCATCCTTTCCTAGTTTCACTAATTGTGAGTTTAGACTGCTCATTTGGGATTGTTCTTCTTTCCTGAGGTAGGCTGTATTGCAATATTCTTCCCTCTTAGCACAGCCTTCGCTGCGTCCCACAGA
Organism: Smutsia gigantea; assembly: GCA_032199065.1. Taxonomy (NCBI): domain Eukaryota; kingdom Metazoa; phylum Chordata; class Mammalia; order Pholidota; family Manidae; genus Smutsia; species Smutsia gigantea. The sequence goes on from JAVSCE010010485.1 coordinate 92,808, forward strand.
TTTTGCGGTGTTGAATTATTGTTGTCATTTGTATCCACATGTTGCTTGATCTCTGTTTTTATTAGGTCATTGATCCATTGATTATTTAGGAGCATGTTCTTAAGACTCCATGTGTTTGTGGGATTTTTGGTTTTCTTTCTGTAATTTATTTCTAGTTTTATACCTTTGTGATCTGTGAAATTGGTACAATTTCAATCTTTTTTAATTTACTGAGGTTCTTTTTGTGGCCTAGTATATGATCTGTTCTTGAAGATGTTCCATATGCACTTGAGAAGAATGTATATCCTGTTGCTTTTGGATGGAGTGTTCTGTAGATGTCCATTATGTCCATCTGTTCTAATACGTTGTTCAGTGCCTCTGTCTCTTTATTTATTTTCTGTGTGGTTGATCTGTTCCTTGGAGTGAGTGGTGTGTTGAAGTCTCCTAAAATGAATGCATTGCATTCTATTTCCCCCTTTAATTCTGTTAGTATTTGTTTCACATATGTAGGTGATCCTGTGTTGGGCGCATAGATATTTATAATAGTTATATCCTCTTGTTGGACTGACCCTTTTATCATTATGTAATGTCCTTGTTTGTCTCTTGTAACTTTCTTTGTTTTGAAGTCTTTTCTGTTTGATACAAGTACTGCAACTCCTGCTTTTTTCTCACTATTAGTTGCATGAAATATCTTTTTCCATCCGTTTACTTTCAGTGTGTGTATGTCTTTGGGTTTGAAGTGAGTCTCTTGTAGGCAGCATATAGATGGGTCTTGTTTTTTATCCATTCAGTAACTCTGTGTCTTTTGATTGGTGCATTCAGACCATTTGCATTTAGGGTGATTATCGATAGGTATGTACTTATTGCCATTGCAGGCTTTAGATTCTTGGTTACCAAAGGTTCAAGGGTAATTCCCTTACTATCTAACAATCTAATCTAACTCACTTTGTATGCTATTACAAACACAACCTAAAGCTTCTTTTTTTTCCCTCCTTTTCTTCCTCCTCCATTCTTTGTATGTTTAGAATCATATTCTGTTCTCTTTGTCTATTCCTTGGGTGACATCTATTTAGCCTTACAAATCCTTCCATCTATAGGAGTCCCTCCAAAATGCACTGTAGAGGTGGTTTGTGGGAGGTGAATTCTCTCAGCTTTTGCTTATTTGAAAATTGTTTAATCCCTCCTTCAAATTTAAATGATAACCTTGCCGGGTAGAGTATTCTTTGTTCAAGGACCTTCTGCTTCATTGCATTAAATATATCATGCCACTCCCTTCTGGCCTGTAAGGTTTCTGTTGAGAAATCTGATGATAGCCTGATGGGTTTTTCTTTGTATGTGATGTTTTTTCTCTCTCTAGCTGCTTTTAAAAGTCTGTCTTTATCCTTGATATTTGCCATTTTAATTATTATATGTCTTGATGTTGTCCTCCTTGGGTCCCTTGTGTTGCGAGATCTGTGCATCTCCATGGCTTGAGAGACTATGTCCTTCCCCAGATTGGGGAAGTTTTCAGCAATTACCTCCTCAATAACACTTTCTATCCCTTTTTCTCTCTCTTCTTCCTCTGGTACCTCTATAATGCGAATATTGTTCCGTTTGGATTGGTCACACAGTTCTCTCAATTATCTTTCATTCTTAGAGAGTCTTTTTTCTCTCTGTGCCTCAGCTTCTTTGTATTCCTCTTCTCTAATTTCTATTCCATTTACCGTCTCTTCTACTACATCTAATCTGCTTTTAAATCCCTCCATTGTATGTTTCATTTCAGATATGGAATTTCTTTATGATTGAATCTCTGACTTAAATTCATTCCTGAGTTCTTGAATATTTTTCTGTACCTCCATAAGCATGTTTATAATTTTTATGTTGAACTCTCTTTCAGGTAGATTGGTGAGTTCAGGTTCATTTGGCCCTTTTACTGGGGTTTGTGAGATTTTGGTCTGAACCATGTTATTTTGACATTTTATATTTCTGTGTGGTGCCCACTAGTGCGCAGAAACTCCTGTCTCTGGAGTTGCTCAGGCCCTAGAGTGAGGTTGGGAGTCATAGGGGAACGGAGCTGGTGCCTGGGGGGAGGAACGATCTGTTTCCTGATTCCCGTCTGCGGTGCCCATCTCCAGTGTCCGAGCCAGTGGGCCAAGCACATACGTGTAAGCCTCTGTGCTTTGCATCTCTAGCTGTTGTAGGCAGAGCCTCCCTTTGGCTGGCCTGACACCTGCGTAGTGACTGCGGGTTTGCGAGCAGGTGCCTGCAGGCCAGTAGGATGGCTGTGTGTCACAGTGGTGGGCCTCGGAGCTGAGTAGGCAGCCAGGGGGATGGAGCACCTGAGGCTCCCCAAAGTTCCCAACCAGCTGGGCAGAGCGCGCCCAGACTACCTTGTCCAGCTCTCCCTTCTCCCGCACAGCAAGCTCCGTGCAAACCCCCCCCCTTCAGCCACCCTCTCGCTGCTAGGAAGCCTCTCAGACTCCCTGCCCCTCCTCTGACACAGAGCAGCGGGGTGTGGATCCCGTCCTCCACAAACGGCTGGAATGTCAATCTCCCAGGCCCTCTGCCCATCTGAGCTCCCCAGTGTACCACACAATATAGGCTTCTGCACACAAAGCAGATCTCCAGGGCCAGGTGTCCAGCAGTCCCAGGCCTCCACCTCCTCCCCGCTCCATTTCTCTTCCTCCCGCTGGTGAGCCGGGGTGGGGGAAGGGCTTGGGTCCCGCCGGATTAAGGCTGTCCTACGTTACCATTTCATGATGCTCTGTTCGTGAGGCCTGTATGCAGTCTGGTTCAGCCTTCTTTCTTCTTGCTGTTTTAGGGTTAGTTGTATTAACTATATTTTTGTACTATTTGAGATTTTGGGAGGAGTTCTCCGTGTCACCTCTCACACCACCATCTTGAATCCTCCTAGCAGATTTAACTTTCTTATACCACATCTGACACCCACTTCTACCCCCAACGTTCTAATATCATGAAAAGTTGTATAAAAGTTTTTTGGATATGTGAATATCCAGGGCTTATATTATTATCACTTTGTGTTCACATAAAATTTATTATTATATATTGTTTCTTGAACTTTTTGTTTTTCTTGAATCATGGCCTTGTTTTCACAATTTGCTTAGCTTTGAATTTAGCTATCAATTCTTCCTTTGAATTATTTGAAGAAAACTGCAAAATTTTTCTCAGTATTAAGGCACATCAGTTCCTTTTCTTCTTAAAGACATTTCTCAAATGAGCTATGTCATTACTGACTTTTTTGTTGTATGCATTTCTTCTATTTTGACCTATCAATTGATGAGAGAGGCATGTTAAAATCTCAAGTATGATTGTAAAATTATTTATTTCTCCTTTTAATTCTGTCAATTCTTGTTTCATGTATTCTGAAGTTCTGTTATTAGATATATAAACAATCATGATTGTTATGCCTTTTTAATGAAAGGACTCTTCTTATTATTATGAACTGAGCCTCTTTATTTTAAGCAATACTATTATTTTGAAGTGTATTTTAGCTAATATTTATGAAATCATTTCTGCCTTCTGCAATATAATGAGTCATAAGAAATACATATTTTGTTATTCATATGACCAAATATATAATTCCCCGGTATATTTGGTCTTCATCCACAGTTCCTGAAAACACTACAGAGCCTTAAAGGTGAAATGGATGTCTTGTCATGTTAATGAGAGACTTTTAGACCCCTACCCAAGGGCAGGGGCTAGAGGCTGAATCAGCCAATGCCCAATGATTTAGTCAATCATGACTATGCAATGAAGCCTTCACAAAACCCCATGAGAAGATCATATCTTTCTCTTGCATCCTGCTTCTCTGTTGGAGAGGGCTTCCATGTTTGGGGAACCAGAAAGCTTCCACGTGCCACTGAGATAGACCCCAAGCTCCACAAGGATAGAAGCTCCTTTATTTGGGACCTTGCCCTATGTATCTCTTCATCTGGATGTTAACTTATATATTTTATAGTATCCTTTATTAAAATGTTAAATGTAAGTGTTTTCCTGAGTTCTGTGAGCAGTTCTAGCAAACTAATTGAATCTAAGGGGGATGTCCTTGGAACCTCCAATCTGTAGCTGGTTGGTCAGAAGCACAGGTCAATGCCTGGGACTTGCAATTTGTATCTGAAGTGTAGGGTGGAAGGCAGTCTTATAAGATGGAGCCCTTAATCTGGGGAATCTGGTGCTGTCTCTGGGCAGTAGCATCAGAATTGAGTTGAGCTCTCAGACCCCTGATGTTGTTTGAGAATTGCTTGGTGATGTGCGTGGAAAGACCCCCTCCCACACACATACACACTGGAATTGGGTCTGGGAACCTGAAAGGAGTTATACTATTATTGCTGTGTACTAGTGCATAGGAGGAAAACTTACCTGCTCATACACATTTTTTTCTCTATTAATGTTCAATTTATCTGAGACTTTATATTTAAAGTGTTTTCTTGTAGGCCATATACAGTTATGTCTTGCTTTAAAAAAAATCAATTCTTGCAACCTTTTCTTTTTAAATGGAGTGTTTAGTCCATTAACATTTAATGTAATTATTAAATTTAATTTTGCCATTTTATTGTTTTCTTTTTATCCCTTTTATTCTTATTTCTCTGTAACTCCTTTCCTGGTTTGTCTTATATTATTTTAATCATTCTAATATTCCACTTTATCTCTTGATTTTAGCTGAATTTCTTTGCATTATCTAACTTTTTATAGTCTTCTTAGAGTTAACAAGTTAATATTGTACTACTTTATATAAAATGTAGACAGCTTTAACTGTATAGTTCCATTTATCCCCATCCCCATCCTCTGTGCTACAGTTGTCATAAGTATTATACTTACATACATTATAAACTCTACATAATGTTATTAATTTTTGCTTTGAACAATCCTATGTATTTTAAAGGAATTAAAAGAAAAAGTAATTTTCACTCAGATATATACCATTTTTTATTCTCTGCATTCCTTCCTAAAGTTTCATGTTTCCATCTCATATCATTTCCCTTTAGACTGAATAATGTCTTTAACATTTCTTGTTGTGTATGTCTGTTCATGGTCTCACTTAAAACGTTTTTTATCTGAAAATGTGTTTACTTTGACTTCATTCTTGAAGGATATTTTCATTGGGTATAAAATTCCAGATTGTCAGTTTTGATTTTCTCTAGCACTTTAAAGATATTGTTGCACTGTCTTCACATCTGGAGATTTTGATGAGAAGTTTCTGATCATTACAATCACTATTACCCTACATGTAGTATGTTGTTTTTCTCTGGCTGCTTTTGAGAGTTTCTCCTTATTTTTGGTTTCTAGTGATTTGACTTTGATGACCTAGGTGTGGTTTTCTCTATACCTACCTTACTTGGGATTTGCTGAGCTTCTTGAACCTATAAATTTATGTCTTTTACCAAATTTGGCAAGTTTGGGGCACTCATATCCTTCATTATTTTTCTGCTCCATCCTCTCCACAGGTTCATGAGTCTCTTTTTCTCTTCCTCTTTTTAAATGCATTTTTACTCTCTATTCTTTAGATTGGATGATATCTACTGATCCATCCTCAAGTTCTATCACCCAGTGATTTATTTTTATTTTTTATTTTTATTTTCATTTCTAATTTTTTGTTTTAATCCTATAATTTCTATTTAATTCTCTAATTCTAGGCCATATTTTCTTGGTTCTTTGTTTGTTGACTAATTCTTAATTATATCCTGGACTCTGTGAATGGGATCTATCTTATTCCTCTAAAAAGCCTACTTTTGTTTACCAGGCAATTACTTTGCTTGCACTCAAACTGCAAACTGTCTTTTGGACCCATAGCTTAAATTTCAGTACAGTCCTCTTTAATCAGTTTGGGCTGTATGCAGTCACCCCCACACATTGATGGCTCAGGAGTCAGCCATACACGTGGCCAGAGTTAATACACAGAATCTGGGTTTCCCTTGTCTACAGCTCTCTTTCTCAGGATCCTCTTTTCCCTTTCAGCAGCTGTGTTTACCCTTAAGCTCTGTTCTCTGGCTCCCTAGGCCAGAAACACTGTGTATTTCTATTGGAGGTTTAGTTGTCCTGTGGTTCTGAATTCAAGGGATCCTAAGGCTAAAAGTTGTAAACAGGTAACTCACATACTCACATTATGCCATTACCTTTGTCCAGGTTTTAATGTCCCTCCAGAATTTTTTTGTTTTTGTCCACTTTCCAGTGTTTTTGGGTAGATTTTTTTTAATTAATTTTTCACATTCATAGTTTTTATCTGTGGGAGGGTCAGGTTTGGTAAGAGCTTACCAGCCATGCTGAAATCAGAAGAGCTCTTTGTGACTCTTTTGCATTCCTTATCTGTCTAGTTGTTTGTTCTCTGTCTTTAATGTTAAAGGCTTTCTGAAAATGTCTGATCCTTCATTGTTTCTGCTTGTAAGCCATTACTTTCAAAGGGTGAGTTTCATAGTGGAGTGACTAGGCAAGGACTGTCCATCTCCTTGGGTGACTTTAGTTGTCCTTTTCCCCCTTGAAGACATTTACTTTTTCTTGGGAACATCTTCCAAATTCTTACTGTGAAAAATCTGCTTGGATGCCTGCAAAGCCAATTTGAGGAAAGGTCTCACAGTTCAGCATTTAGGCTTTTAATTAATCCTTCCATTTTAAAGCTGGTAGCTCCACAGTATCCCTGAATCTGTTTCTCCAGAGAGTAAACCTTTCCAACTTCTGTGGGAGTGATGGAGGTTGTTGCCTATCTGTCCAGGTTGGGGAAGCTGATCTAAGTGTCTAATTGCTCCTTAATCAAACTTTAAGTCATCAACTCCACCTTACTCCTGAATTCAGAGGCTCTAATGTGTTGGGCTTTGTATTCCACTTGGCTAACTTTTTGTTGGTTCCTGTTGCCCTCCACAATCCTCAGATTGTCTTGTTTTTGCTTTTTCTATTTTGTTAATTAATTTGAAATATAGTCTACTGTAGTCTCTGCTCAGATGCACTATGTTCTTTTGTGTTTGTGCCTCTTTATTCCCTTATTTTCATTTGGATGGGGTCTTTGGAAGAAGGTTCTCTCTTCCCTTATTAAAAGAAGTGAATGCATTATAAAGGACCAATTTGAGGAGAAAACATAACTTTTCTAGTATATAATAAAAATACTTCATGAAGTTGAAATCTTAGTCCACCAAGAAAAACATTATAGTTTACACTCCAGTGAGAGAATGGGGTGGAAGGTAGTGGTACGTATGAATGGCTTACAATCATAGAGTTTGAGCCATAAGGGACTTGTAGGTTTTTGGAACAGAAATTTTCATGCTTTTTCAGTGGTGGTATCATTATTTTAAAAATGAAAATGTACCTGCACCTCAATATATAGCAGAAAAAAGTTATGATCCTTTTCCCCCAGGCACTCAAAATTTCTCTTTTGTAAAACCCCTGAGCTCCTCCCAAGAACCTTGTGATTCTCCAAAGCACAGATGGAAAACCATTTGCTTTAGTGGTGCCATTATATAGTGCTTTTGCCCAAACAGTATATACAACCATCCCTCTGATGTAACTGCTTTGAGAATGTTAAGGAGCGACAATAATACTAATTTAACTTCTTCAAGCACACATTCTGTGTAGGGGCATTATATTACAGGCTTGTGCTCAGCATCTCATTTAATTCTCACAATGATGCTATAAGGAAGGCATAATGATTATTCCCGTATTGTAGGTAAGGAAAAAGAGGCCTGGAGAGGCTAAGTACTTGTTCATGGATACACATTTAGGAAGTGCCAGAGCTAGGACCCAAACCCAAGTCTGTCTGACTCAAAGCCCACTCACTTAACACATGTCACTGGGCATGGGCTGGTGGGCTTTGGCCCTTCTGGAGTGCCTGGAACCACACCTGGGGGTGCTGTATACAGAGGGCTGCCTCCCGTTTGTGACAAAAGTACAGTAATGGAGTGAGTTAAACAACAGAAGCAATGTGCGTCTCTGATCCTCAGGCAACGCCAGCTCCCAGACACCCCACCTGATTCTGCATCGGACTCCTACTCTCCTCCCCAGGTCAAAGGTGAGTGCAATCTGCCTCTTGAACACCTTATGCTGCTCCTCTTCTTGGACTCTGGGTGGTGAAAAAGGCCTCTCTCGCCTGTGTGTTCCCGCAGGTGCATGTTGTCCGCCCCTGAGACCTACAGATGTGAGGACTCCAGATCCTTCTCTCCACACCACAGCCACACCTCTGATGCTACCTGCGCACCTGTTCCAGAGCTCATCTGAAATGAGTGACTTTGGCCGTATTCACTGTGGCTTTCAGAACTGCTACCCAGACACCAGTCATCTGGACCAATCCATGCCCTCCCATCTGGGAATAAGCCATTCTTACCATCAGCAGCCTCTGTGCCACAGCCCTGGGTAAAGGGCAAGACATTTAGTTATGAAAGACCTCAGGGCAGCCAGCCCCTGGCCCAGCAGGCAAAGCCCAAATGGTGGAGTCCTGTCCAGGAGATGGCAGTGTTGAGACATATATCAGACATGGCAAGGCCCCAGTGCTCCTGGCTTTAGATCATCTTTTAAATAAAAAACCACTGAAATCAAGGTCCTCATTCTATGGAAAGTTAAAATGTCAGAAATATATAGGGAGATTCCAGGTGATGGAGAAAGCAGTGTTTGCATTTGCTCCTCAGCTTAGTCTACTCAAATAATTTGGGAATGAGCTCTCAGAAAAGTATCTGCCAGTCAAGCAGTAACTGATATTCTTTTCTTCTCTTTTTCTTCCTCTCCTCCTTTTCTCTCTTTCGTTCTTCCTTCTGGATCTAGAGGATGGAGAAAAGAGTAAAGTCCATCAAAAAATGTGGTAAAATTCCATGTGAAAAAATTTGCAGGTATAAAATATACACTTATATTTTAAGTCCCTATCTTCTCTGTCTCAATGCCTTTGGAAGTGTCAGCTCATTTTTCAAGTAGGAGAATCCCATATTTATTGGATATTTGGAAAACTAAGTTTCAGACTAGTAGGGATGGTGGAATAGGCACTTGCTCCACTCATTCCATCCACTGACCTGGTATTTGCAGACTGACTGGGGCTTAAGGCAAGTTAACTAAGTAGAATTAGTCATAGGATGACCAAGAGCAGAAACCTAGGAAATTAGAATTGACTTAATGTAACATAGAGAACAAAGAAGAATCCTGATCTTCATTTTGGCTTCTTGATCGTAGAGCCTCATGGCCACCATCCAAGAAGAGAAAGTGCACACAGGCGCTGGAGGACTCCAGGAACTCTCAAGTGTGGACCCACCACTCCAGACCAAGTGAGCCACCCTGGGGCCTGTCGCTGCCTTTGCTGTTAAATCAGGGATTTTTTTTTCCAGCCTTAAAGTAGCCCTACAAAATTATTTTCTGTCTCAGAGAAGGGCAGTGATAGGTTCTGAGAGTTTATTTCTTCCCCCTTGACACAGTGTCTCACGCAGTCTTAGGGTTTCACAGATGCTCCTAGAAGAGATGCCATTCTCTCTGTTGGAAATGAAATGTCAGTCCTTTTCGTTGTTTTGGAGGATGCAGGCTCCAGGCTGGGGAAGCTGCACAACCTGGCAGCATCTTCAAGAGCCTGCTGGTGTGCTTAATGTGTTTGTGCTCTCCTCCTCAACTTCCATGTGCACACAGATAACATGGAGGTCTGGGTAAAATGCAAATTCTGGTTCAGGGAGCCTGAGACAGGATCAGAGATTCTGCCTTCCTGACAAGCTCCCAGGTGGGACCTCTGCTGCTGTCTCCTGGAAGGTACACTGAGAAGCAATACTTTGGAGGGTTTCTCCAGTGGAGCAGAAAGGCAGAAAGTTCAGCTTCCTTAGCACTCACTTCAAATTAGCAGGTTGCCAGTAGATCTTTGAAATTTTGTAAAATCATTTTAGCAGTCTTTCAGCAGAATCATACGGTGCCCAAGAGGTCAAATTACCTTTCCTTTGTCTTATATAACACAGGACACACCATGTTTTGAGCTCAGAGACCTGATAAAGTTGTGAACAAACTCAGGTTTTTGCATATGAAGCCTTGCACTTCAGAGTTTTCTGATTGAAGGCTATGGTACTTACCAGGGGAAGGATATGCCAATTCTATTAGCCATTGTGAATAGTCATATGCAGGCAGTGTGAACAGCACCCCCAAATCAAGGGTACCAAATCACATCTCTTTCATATCCATGCATCAGTTTGGCAAGAAGTCCAAGATTGCCCTCTTGGGGCTCCCCCTTCCACTACTGTCCCCAAACCCCAGAAGTTTCTACTTCCCTGAAAAGACATGCACATGGCTTTCTCACCTGCTTGAGTTCCTCCTTTGCCTGTCACAGCCATATGATAACAGCTGGTGCTCTGTGCCCCATGGAGCCCTTCCAGGGATGTCGGGTCTGAGCTCCACCATGGGCCATGGATGATGCCTTCACCCCCCAGCCGAGGCCCACACGTCGCTGTGGCAGAAGTGCACTGGGCATCCAGCCCTTGTACAAACCAAACTTCTTACTGCCTTCTTTCCATTTCCACAGATGTACCATGGCCAACAGTTGCTCAATTTTTCTTATTCAACCACAGAAACACAAAATGCTAATTAGAGCCCCCTCTCTTGATAATATAGGGCTTTCCATTTCCTTTCCTATGCAAGGCTACTCTAATTTCTTCAGGAATCCTACAACCAGCCTGGAGCTTCTTTATGATCTTCAAACACAAAAGGCTGAGTAAATGCCCGGCCAGATGAGGGAACCACACGTCCACCCTCCCGCAGATGCGCCAGCTCACTGGGAGCACCGGGCAAGCCGCCCAGCCCTTCCACGGGCTTCCCCGGGGGACCACATTGCTGCGCAGGTTGTCCCGGCCATTCGAGAGTTAAGCTCCATCCCGTGAGGAGTTTTGGCTGCGTGACCCCCCTGGAGAGGGCATGGGCTTTTTCACCATCTCCAAAGAACGGTCATCAAAGAGTAACTGAAATGTTCCAACAGACAGGAAATCTTGAATCCCTCTTTAAGTCGTATTCAAAGGTCACTGAAAAACTGGCTAAAGATAATTGGCTTCAGACAACTGTTCCAGAATGAAAATGAGCAGGTTCCCAGGGGGAAAGAAAAAGAAAGCCATGTTTTCATTACAGTCTATATTTTCAGCAGAGATTTTCTAGTTGAGAACTATTTGCTGTTGCAGAGGCTGACGGTTTTTACCAAGGCCCTGGGGAGATGGCACATGGGTAGAGAAAGGAAGAGCATATACTAGTCTTAAAGGCAGGATTTTTGTGAGAAAAAGGTGTTGTAAGTCAATCAGTAAGGTTTCTCTGGTGACCTTCTCCCAAGAAGTTCACTTTGACTAAGAGTTCAAAGATCACCATTTTAGGGCTTACAATCTAGAATTACCTGGGGTTCTGTGAGCATTTGTAAAACCCTGCCTAGAGAGAAAGCAGCTGGTGGACAGGGCCCTGCCAGCTGGTTCCAGCCCTACATGGTCTGGACCCCAAATATGAGTGAGTTCCTGGTTCCACCTGATCTGAACCCCCAGTATAAGAGGATTCATGGCCTCATATGGTTAGAACCTCAAATACACAGGGATTTTTCAGCCCCAGAGTTGTGGCCTTGGGTCCCCAGTAAGAGGTGCACTGTAGAGGCTGAATTCATACTGTAGAGTCAGAACAATCATCTGTCTCCTCTCTCCAGCAACTGGAGCCTTTCTGAGCCTGACTTTTCTTGATTATCAAATGAGAATAATAATTTCTACTTAGCCCCATTTTTAAGATTTTTTAAAGTGATGTATGAGGAAGTATTTTGAAAGACATTCAAATGTAAGCTATCGGCTTTTCTCTCTTCTGTTGCATTTTCTCAAGAAAACTAAGTGCAGTATGAAGGGAAGAGGGAGGTTTGAGTGCCGTGTCTTCCCCTTAACAGCTATGACACCCGAGGTAGTTATTTTAGGGCTTTGAATCCCAACTTTCACATTTGTTAAATGAGATTAAGAATCCTTACCTCATGGCCACTTTATAAATCGGTTCCATTGCATCTGCCAAAGCATATCCTATGATCTAGTGATTCCACTCCTGGGATTCCACCTACCGGAGATGTGTACATATGGCCACTAAGACATGCACAGAAATAGCCATAGCAGCATTGCTTACAGCAACCAAAAACTGAAAATAAGCCAAATGGCCACCAGGGCAGGGGAACTATAGCTTATTCATATAATGGAGTACTATACAGCGATGAAAATGAACAAATGACTGCCGTTTGCAACAATGATGAGTGAATCTCATAACTCTAATGGTGAGCAAAAGAAGCCAGTACATAAGCGTAGGTATCATGTTACTCTGTTAACTGGAAGGGGGCAGGAGTGTGTCTTCTAGGGTGCTGGAGGGGTCTGATTTCTTGATCTAGTGGCAGTTACCCAGTATAATTCACTTTTTAAGAATAGTATCAAATTGTGTAATAATGATCTGTTTCCTCTTCTTCATGTACATTATACTTCATTAAAGAAAGTTTATTGAAAAAAAGGAATCCTAACCTGGAAGATGAGTCACTGTGTTGATGAGAAACTATCAAGTGTCTGGGAGGGTGCCCATGGTACAGAAAGCACACAGGAGTAGTAGATCTTATTATTAGTGTTAATAATAATAAGTCCCAGTACTGGGCTCAGGCCTGTGCCTGGCATTTCAGTGTGGTCTTGTGGTCCCAGATTCCCATCCCGGACAGGCAGCTCCCAGGGAAGCCACAGCTGTCAGCCCTGGAGTGGCCGCCCTGATGCCTTTGTTGCTGCGACGGGAAAGGGAACGAGATGCCGTTGCCCTTGAGGACAATGTCCCCTGCCCCCTGCCCACACACCCTGCCAGCACCTGGACAAGTGGAGCTGGCCTTTGGCTGCTTCCCCGGCACCGTGACCTGGCCACTGGGCTTGAGTGGGAAAGGGCCTGAGTTCACTGGGATTCACTCAGGCAGAGTGTTGGTTATTTTACATTAGGTAGAGTTACCATGGAGGCCAAGAACAGAGGTGCTTGCCAAGGCTTCTCAGGAGGAACAGAGCCACCTGAGCTGAAACAAGTAGATGTGACAGTGCTAACTAAAGGCACATTGTTCCAGCTCCTGCTGGTGGCAGACTTGGTGCTAAGCACTTACAGGCATTACTCGCCGAATCTCGTCAACAGTCCTGGGAGGTTTCACACTGTTGCTCCCATCTGACAGATGAAGAAACTGAAGCCCAGAGACCTTAAGGAATTTCCCTAAGAGTGTACAGCCATCAAGCGCAGAGCTGTGATTCAAATGCAGGTCCATCTAATTCTAGACTGCAAGCTTTTGAACTTTAAGGACCTCTCTCCTTGGACGAGAGAGGAAGGAGAGATGGCGGAACTAGTTTCTCCCTTTCTCTGAATTTGGTATAAGCAGGAGAGCCAGGGAAGGGTTCTGCTTTTTTTTTTGAGAAGTGTTTAGGCCACGTTGTAACTTTTGGAAGAGTGAGTGCATGAAGGGCCCCTGGCATTGCCGACCTCCTGAGTTCTAGCTGGGAAAAAGTCTTTCAGGATTTTGAGAAATCTTTCCAAAATGGTTGTTTACAAAAACTAAATTGATGTTTCACTTCGGTGACATGTAACAGTGATACCCCAAGAAAAACACATTTTCTGTGACATCTGGCATCAGAAGCAACTGGAACCAGCTCTGTTATTTATTTATTTTAGGAAGTTCTCCATGTTGGATGAATTAAAGAAAACCCAGCCATGTCTCCTGCATTTTCCAAGCTGTGTGCTAAGTGCAGACTCTATAGGAGTTAATGTCATGTTTCTGTGCTGTTGCTTATAGCTGGTGTTGGGTCTTATGAACACCCAATATTTCCCTTTCACTCCTGACGTCACGTGTGAGCGATGGTCGGGGGCTTAAAAGAAAAGGGTAACAGCCAATGTACCAATAAAATTTACATAAAAATAATTTGTGATTGAATTGTACATTTTGGAGGCATACTCAAATTAAGACAAACATCTTGCATGGATTATTCAAAAATAGTAGCTTGCACATGCAAAATTGCTGTTATTTGACCATTTTTGACATACGAAAGTAGCAGTATCATATAGTTAATACTACTTACTAACAGGGTATTTTCTGTTACTTTGTCATGGTCTTAGCTTCTGAAAGTGTTGTCTTGTGTTACGGTAGTCTCTCTGCCTGTGTAATATTGCAAGATGGGCAGGACATCTGTTTTAGCTTCTAGTTTGCAGTTGAGGGAAGTAAGACACTAAGTGGATAAATAACTCATCTAAGTTCAAAAAGCTAGTTGGACCACAGAATCTTGGTGCCACCAGGGATCTGTAACACATTAGAATGTATTGGCTGCAATTAACAAAAGCAAAAAGAAACAAAGGACAAAATTCAAAAACCTCAAACTGCTTTAAGCTTAAAAAAACGAAATCAGTGGATTTACTGGGTCCTGCGGGCCGAGAGTTTAGGATTGGGTCACAGAACTCAAATCCTGCCATCAGGGCTGGGTGCCCTTCATTCTCAGCTCTGCCTTCTGCCATCCTGGCCTCATTCCCAGATAGTCTTTTCCTTCATGCCCCAAAATAGGGCCAGCTGCTCTTAGGGATGTATCTCCCAGATTCTAGCTCATGGAAAAGAGTCAGCATCTTTGAATCTGCATTTCCTGGAGCGCTCAGACCCCCTCTGCTTGGATTGGATTAGGCCATCTGTTTATGTGATACAAGAATTGGTGCAACTGGTGAATGCTGAGTTTTGCTTGATCAAGCCTGGTCCCCTACCCTCCTCAGGCTGGGAGCGGGCTTGCCTGCAGTCACTCAGACTGAAAGCGAGGAGATGCTATGCAGGAAGTAGGGCAGATAGAAACTGAGGGCAGAGTTTCCAAGTTCTCACCATGGCACCTTAGCAATCATTGACCCCAAGCTGCTTTTTTTATAGGTGGAAAAATAGGGCTAGTGACATATCTCCTGCTCCCTAACACCTGTCATTCCCACAGGGTTGCTCCAACTCCTATGTGGCCTCTTCATTTGCTCCATGCAGTGGTCTGTGAGTCTAGGAAAGACAGCCTTGGAGAAAGGATCTAACATACTTATTTCTTTGCAGTGTCAAGTAGGAATCACAGCAGTGAAGTGCAGGACCACGATAGTGAGGGACAGAATGTGATGCTTGCGAACCAGTGCCCTCCTGCTCTGAAGTGGCAGCCCTACCAGAGTCTTCCTTGGCATAGTTTATTAAACGGTCATTACGAAAAACTGTAAGTGGCCTTAGGAACCCCTCGTGATGAACTGGAGAATGAGGGGAGAAAAGCTGGGCTAATTCTCAAGACTACATCCAAGGATTTGGGCTTTGCTGTCACCCCCGATCAAATAAATGGGACAGGTCGATGAGCAAGTGGGTCTTACTCCCCACGTTTTGCGTTCTAGTTGATGACATAGGTTTCTGGCCTTCAGGAATACAGAGACTGTAATTCTAAGTCATTATAATTTGTGCACTAAAGGACAGAGGGAGAGGGAATCTTTCTGAGATCAAATGCCTGGTTTAAACTAAAAGCTGGGGAATGCAGATTTCCCAAATCACTAACATTTAATCCTGCAGTTAATTTAAAATTCCATAAAATGCTTTTTTGGGGTGCCACATTAGACTGTTACCTAGTGACGGCCCTCCTCCCTAGCATCTCTGTTGTCAAGTTCATTGTCAGTTTACACTGTAGCAATCATAGTCACTGGTGGTTTGTGTTGAGGCTGAAATCAAACCACACAAATATCCTTAAACTGGAAAATTTTCGTAATATTCTTGTGACATTATAGTTTCAAGAAATAAATGTGGGCTTATGCATTATTGTTCTTAAACATTCTTTAAACCTTCTCTTTATTCCTTAGGGTATAATTTAGCTACCTAAGTTTTCTAGAATTTTCATTGACTATAAAAGCTAGTGTCAATGAAATGCTAGTTCTTCAAACACTAAAAAAAGTCAATGGTTAAAGAATAGGATTTTCAAATAACAAATGTAATATGAAATGAGAAACATTGGGCCCCAACTTAGGGCCTTCATGGTATTTTCCATATAGCTTCTCTAAGAGCAAAACTTATCACTGTGACTTTTATGTTGGATGAACTAGAAGGAGAAATCTTTTCCTTAAAACACAATCTAAGGAGTTAAGCAGATTTGGAGAATTGGTGTGTTTAAACAGGAGGCAGAAAGAAGCAAATTAATAATTTTATCATTAAAAGGTCACAGATTTGCATCTTTGCCACTGTGGACAATTAGAAAAAGAAAGGAAGGGTTCATAAGTCTTGGTTTTGAGTCTTAGACTTCATTTTATTTTCTGAGGAGTATTCCATAGTCTATCTTAAATTAAGAGTACCAAGGTATAAAACTGTCACACTCATGTGCGGTATTTTAATTGAAACCTTTAATGCATTCTAGTCTCCATGAATTTGAGCTGATCAAGTTTTTGAGATAACTGTCATCTCTCTTCTTACCTCAGTAGTTTTTTGTTTTTTTAAGTTTATTTAAACAGCCAATCTATGCACCACTGATCTGAAAAAAAAAAAAGGAGAACACATAACACAGATAGTATCAACTCAAAGGTGTAGAGGCAGATTCATTTTGAATGCTTAGCCATAATTCATTTTACTTAAGCAAAAAAGGAAGGCAGTATTCATCTGGATTAGAGATCAGGCTGTTTTGATTTCACTGCCATTTCATTGAGACAGAAAATCACTTATCGCTTCTTAGATTATTATATCTAATTTGTGACAAGAATATTGTTTCCTAAGCTACCTAAAAGCAATAAAGTTAGGGGATTGAAATTTTATCATACCTTTTTTGTTCTGAATGATATTTTAAAACCTGTATTGAAAAGAGTTTTTAAAAAGCCAGCTTAGTTGGCTTTTTATACAACTTCTGCTATCAAATACAGAAGGGCTATTCTTAGGGAAATAGATTTCTATGATCGAAGATTATTGTTTAAAATTCAGAATAATCTTCAATAATCGTTGGTTGATTCAGTTTCTGCTGATAGCTGACCTTAAATTTCAGGCTAATGTTCAAAACTGAGCTGTAAACCTTACCTTCATCTGTCAGACATTTTGATAGTGAAACATGGAGGATCACAAAAAAATATTTTCCTATTCTCAACTAAGACAGTTCTTATTACCCTCTGCAGTAAACTCTATGCAATTCAATTCATCTAGCCTTTAGATGA
Organism: Smutsia gigantea; assembly: GCA_032199065.1. Classification (NCBI taxonomy): domain Eukaryota; kingdom Metazoa; phylum Chordata; class Mammalia; order Pholidota; family Manidae; genus Smutsia; species Smutsia gigantea. The sequence continues at coordinate 109,893 of JAVSCE010010485.1, forward strand.
GCAAATTAGCAGATTGGTTCTAGCAACCTGAGTCAATGCAAAGTTCCCAGATGGCAGAAGACATGTGATCCTTACCAAATCCTTCATTCAGTGGATTTTCCCTTTGCTGCTGGTGGGCACTGTGGTAGCAGAGTCTTTGACTGATTGATCAGCTACTAGAGGGTAATCAATGACCCCATGCGTTGATCCATTGGGAAGGTGCTTAACTCGCAAAGAACAAAAAACACTCTTCCCCCAGAGACCCACTCGTATTTTCTGTCTCTGGAATAGAAACTCCATGCTGTTCATTGTAATAGCAGCCATCCAAATTGAGGCCCCAGGAAGCAAAGATCCACATTGCAGCAGAGAGTGAGCTCAGTAGCTCTCGTCCATGTGTAGTCTTGGGGAAAGTCCATGTGTAGCTTCTTCCTGAGGAAAAATTCACATTTAAGAACCTTGATGAATTAAGTCATGTTCCATATATACACCATGTATGGGAAAAACTCACTAAAGGAATTTTCAACTTTTATATTCTCTACTTGATAATGTTACACAAATATTTAGTGTTTTTATTTTTATTAAGGTTTGAAAGTATTTAATTAAACATGTCATACACAAAGCATTGCTACTGAAAATGATTTGATAAAACAAATAAAGCAAGAGGCTTATTAGGCACCACCACTATCTCACTCCTTTCTGCAGAGTACCTGGCTTCGTAGTTTTCAACCCTGTTATCGGATCAGGAAGATATAAAGGAAATGACCATACTCTAGTGAAAATAGGTTTTTAATTAGTAGTCTGAGTGGCTCTGGTTAATCTGGTTTAAAGCCATTCCTGGTATTTGTTACCAATGTGTTTTTTTCATTTGACCACTAATAGGCTGAATATTCCTTCATCAGAGTGACTGCTTGAGGTGTTGCTGATGAAATTTAGAGACGGGTTTTTTTTGTTTTAAAGGAGGAAAGATGAATCCTATCCCAGATATTTCACAAGGGCAAGTAATGTGGTGACTTTTCAACTTCTAATCTACATCTTTCCATCATATGGTGGAGTCACATTAGAGTTCCGGAGAGCACAAAGTGGAGAGGCAGTCTAAGGAAACAGTGCTTCCCATTTGGCAAGAGTTGTGCTTCTTCTCATGAGAATATAAAAAGCTGTGACAGAACCAGCTGTTTTGAAATATCATTTTCTTTTCCTCAGTAAAAATTCACTATATTGATTAAATATAGCAAAAGTCACTTTACACAATCCATTTTCCAGAAATGTTTATACAATTAATATTGTGAATGAAATAAAATGTGTAGGAAATATTCGTTAAACTAGTTTCTTGATTCCTCTTTCCATAGACCTGATACAGGCTACCGAGTCGTCACAGATAAGGGATTTAATTTTTCACTGGCAGATGAAGCTTTTGTTTGCCAAAAGAAGAACCATTTTCAGATAACTGTCCATATCCAAGTTTGGGGAAGTCCAGAATTTGTCAAAACCCAAGTGGGCCTAAAGCCAATAGAGATGTTTTACTTGAAAGTTTTTGGAGTTAAGGTAAGTCTTTTATTTAGCTCAACTCAATTCAACCAATGTTTATCAAGTATTCCCATTGTCTGTTGCTATATAACTAAATCTCCCAAAGACTTGGCAAATGAAAATAATGAGTATCTATTTGGGTCATAAATCTGCAGCTTGGTTAGGGTTGGCTCTGACAGCTCATCTCTGTTCAGGTCTTCAGATGGGGCAGCTCGACTGAGTCAGGGCCCAGTTTCCCAGATGGGTCATTCACATGTCTGTCAAACTTGGACTGGCCATTGGCCAGCAGCATGAATAGGACTGTAGCTGGGAAGCCTTGGCTCTTCATCATGTGGACCTCTGTGTGGGTTAGGTGATGCTTCCTAACAGCATGCTGGATGGATTTGTAGAATGAATGTTGAAAGGCATAGGAAGTAGAATCTGCCAGTTTCTTAAACCTGGACTCGGAAACTGGCACAACATCCCTTCAAACTATAGTGTCTAGTTTTCAGTATATAAATATTGCAATTTTTTTTAGTAGTAGTTATTTAATTATTTTTTTCTTATTTTGGTATCATTAATCTACAATTAATGTGCAACCTTATGGTTACTACACTCCCCACATCATCAAGTCCCCCCCACATACCTGATTATAGTCACTGTCCATCAGCCTAGTGAGATGCTATAGAATCACTACTTGTCTTCTCTCAGTTGTACAGCCCTCCCCGTGCCCCCACCCTACATTATGTCTGCTAATCGTAATGCCCCTTTTTCCCCCTTGTCCCTCCCTTCCCACCCATCCTCCTCAGTCCCTTTCCCTTTGGTAACTGTTAGTCCATTCTTGAGTTCTATGAGTTTGCTGCTGTTTTGTTCCTTCAGTTTTTTTCTTTGTTCTTATACTCCACATATGAGTAAAATCATTTGATACTTGTCTTTTTCTGCCTGGCTTATTTCACTGAGCATAATACCATCTAGCTCCATCCATGTTGTTGCAAAGGTCAGGATTTGTTTTCTTCTTATGGCTGAATAATATTCCATTGTGTATATGTACCCCATCTTCTTTATCCATTCGTCTACTGATGGATACTTAGGTTGCTTCCATTTCTTGGCTATTGTAAATAGTGCTGCAGTAACATAGGGGTGCATATGTCTTTTTCAAACTGGGCTGCTGTATTCTTAGGATAAATTCCTAGGAGTGAAATTCCTGGGTCAAATGATATTTCTATTTTGAGTTTTTTGAGGAACCTCCATACTGCTTTCCACAATGGTTGAACTACTTTACATTCCCACCAGCAGAGTAGGAGGGTTCCCCTTTCTTCACACCTCGCCAACATTTGTTGTTGTTAGTGTTTTGTATGGTGGCCATCCTTACTGGTGTGAGGTGATATCTCATGTGGTTTTAATCTGCATTTCTCTGATGATTAGCGATGTGGAGCATCTTTTCATGTGCCTGTTGGCCATCTGAATTTCTTCTTTGGAGAAGTGTCTGTTCAGATCCTCTGCCCATTTTTTTATTTGGCTTATTTGCTTTTTGGTTGTTGAGGTGAATGAGCTCTTTATATATTTTGGATGTCAACCCCTTATTGGATATGCTATTTATGAATATATTCTCCCATACTATAGGATTCTTTTAGTTCTACTGATGGTGTCTATGCTTTACAGAAGCTTTTCAGCTTGATATAGTCCCACTTGTTCATTTTTGCTTTTGTTTCCTTTGCCTGGGGAGATATGTTCATGAAGAAGTTGCTCATGTTTGTGTCCAAGAGATTTTTGCCTGTTTTTTTCTAAGAGCTTTATGGTTTCATGACTTACATTCAGGTCTTTGATCCATTTTGAATTTACTTCTGTGTATGGGGTTAGACAATGATCCAGTTTCATTCTCTTATGTGTAGTTGTCCAGTTTTGCCAACAAAAGTTGTTGAAGAGGCTGTCATTTCCCCATTGTATATACATGGCTCCTTTATCATATATTAATTGACCATATATGTTTGGGTTAATGTCTGGACTCTCTATTCCATTCCACTGGTCTGTGGGTCTGTTCTTGTGCCAGTACCAAATTGTCTTGATTACTGTAGCTTTGTAGTAGAGCTTGAAGTCAGGGAGCATAATTCCCCCTGTTTTATTCTTCTTTCTCAGGATTGCTTTGGCTATTCGGGGTCTTTTGTGATTCCATATGAATTTTAGAACTATTTGTTCCAGTTCAATGCTGTTGGTATTTTGATAGGAATTGCACTGAATCTGTAGATTGCTTTAGTTAGTTTAGCCATTATGACAATATTTATTCTTCCTAGGCAAGAGCATGGGATGAATTTCCATTTGTTAGTGTCCTCTTTAATTTCTCTTAGGAGTGTCTCGGAGTTTTCAGGGTATTGGTCTTTCACTTCCTTGGTTAGGTTTATTTCTAGGTATTTTATTCTTTTTGATGCAATTGTGAATGGAATTGTTTTCCTGATTTCTTTTTCTGTTAGCTCATCATTAGTGTATAGGAAAGCAACAGATTTCTGTGTGTTAATTTTGTATCCTGAAACTTTGCTGAATTCAAATATTAGTTCTAGTTGTTTTGGAGTGGAGTCCTTAGGGTTTTTTATGTACAATATCATATCATCTGCAAATAGTGACAATATGACTTCTTTACCAATCTGGATGCCTTGTATGTCTTTGTTTTGTCTGATTGCCATGGCTAGGACCTCCAGTACTATGTTGAATAACAGTGGAGAGAGTGGGCATTCCTGTCTTGTTCCCGATCTTAGATGAAAAGCTTTCAGCTTCTCACTGTTAAATATGATGTTAGCTGTGGGTTTGTCATACATGGCCTTTATGATGTTGAAGTACTTGCCCTTTATACCCATTTTGTTGAGAGTTTTAATCAGGAATGGATGCTGAATTTTGTCCAATGCTTTTTCCGCATCTATGGAGATGATCATGTGGTTTTTGTTCTTTTTGTTGATGTGGTGGATGATGTTGATGGATTTTTGAATGTTGTATCATCCTTGCATCCCGGGGATGAATCCCACTTGATCGTGGTGTATGATCCTCTTGATGTATTTTTGAATTCGGTTTGCTAATATTTTGTTGAATATTTTTGCATCTAGGATCATCAGGGATATTGGTCTGTAATTTTCTTTTTTTGCGGGGTTTTTGCGTGGTTTTGGTTTTAGAGTGATGCTGTCTTCATAGAATGAGTTTGGAAGTATTCCCTCCTCTTCTATTTTTTGGTAAACTTTCAGGAGAAAGGTATTATGTCTTCTCTATATGTCTGATAAAATTCAACAGTGAATCCATCTGGACCGGACGTTTTGTTCTTGGGTAGTTTTTTGATTACCAAATCAATTTCGTTGCTGGTGTTTGGTCTGTTTAGATTTTCTGTTTCTTCCTTGGTCAGTGTTGGAAGGTTGTATTTTTCTAAGAAATTGTCCATTTCTTCTAGGTTTTCCAGCTTGTTAGCATATAGATTTTCATAGTATTCTCTAATAATTCTTTGTATTTCTGTGGTGTCTGTCGTGATTTTTCCTTTCTCATTTCTGATTCTGTTTATGTGTGTAGATTCTCTTTTTCTCTTAATAAGTCTGGCTAGGGGGTTATATATTTTGTTTATTTTTTCAAAGAACCAGCTCTTTGTTTCATTGATTTTTTTCTATTGGTTTATTCTTCTCAATTTTATTTATTTCTTCTCTGATCTTTATTATGTCCCTTCTTCTGGTGACTTTGGGCCTCATTTGTTTTCTTTTTCCAGTTTCAATAATTGCATCTTTACACTATTCATTTGGGATTGTTATTCCTTCTTTAAGTAGGCCTGGTTTGCAATATACTTTCCTCTTAGAACTGCCGTTGCTGCGTCCCACACAAGTTGGGGCTTCTGCTGTTGTTGTCATTTGTCTCCACATATTGCTTGATATCAGTATTAATTTGGTCATTGATTCATTGATTATTTAGGAGCATGTTGTTAAGCCCCCATGTGTTTGTGAGCCTCTTTGTTTTCTTTGTACAATTTATTTCTAGTTTTATATTTATACCTATGTGATCTGAGAAGATGGTTAGTAGAATTTCAATATTTTTGAATTCACTGAGGTTCTAGTATGTGGTCTATTCTGGAGAATGTTCCATGTGCACTTGAGAAGAATGTGTATCCTGCTGCTTTTGGGTGTAGAGTTCTGTAGATGTCTGTTAGGTTCATCTATTCTAGCGTGTTCTTCAATGCCTCTGTGTCTTTACTTATTTTCTGTCTGGTTGATCTGTCCTTTGGAGTGAGTGGTGTGTTAAGGTCTCCTAAAATGAATGTATTGCTTTCTATTTCCTCCTTTAATTCTGTTAGTATTTGTTTCACATATGTTGGCGCTCCTGTGTTGGGTACATATATATTTATAATGGTTATATCCTCTTGTTGGACTCACCCTTTTATCATTACATAATGTCCTTCTTTATCTCTTGCTACTTTCTTTGTTTTGAAGTCTAATTTGTCTGATACAAGTACTGCAACACCTGCTTTTTTCTCTTTGTTGTTTGCATGAAATATCTTCTTCCATCCCTTCCCTTTTAGTCTGTGTATATCTTTGGGTTTGAGGTGAGTCTCTTGTAAGCAGCAAATAGATGGGTCTTGCTTTTTTATCCATTCTATTACTCTGTGTTTTTTGATTGGTGCATTCAGTCCATTTACATTTAGGGTGATTATCGATAGATATGTACTTATTGCCATTGCTGGCTTTAGATTCGTGGTTACCAAAGGTTCATCGGTAGCTCTCAGGCTAACTCTCTTGTTAAGCTATTATACACACAGTCTGATTATTCTTTATTTCTCTCCCTTCTTATTCTTCCTCCTCTATTCTTTATATGTTAGGTGTTTTATTCTGTACTCTTGCATTTCCTTTGACTGTTTTTGTTGATAGTTGATTTTATTTTTTGCCTTTAGTTAGTATTTGGATGGTCTTCTTTCTTTGCTATGATTTTATTTTCTCTGGTGACATCTTTTTAGTCTTAGGAGTGCTTCCATCTAGAGCAGTCCCTTTAAGATATCCTGTAGAGGTGGTAGTGGGAGGCAAATTCCCTCACCTTTTGCTTGTCTAGGAATTGTTTAATCCCTTCCTCAAATTTAAATGATAATCGTGCTGGATACAATATTCTTGGCTCAAGGCACTTCTGTTTCGTTGCGTTAAATATATCATGCCATTCTCTTCTGGCCTGTAAGGTTTCTGTTGAGAAGTCTGATGATAGTCTGATGGGTTTTACTTTGTAGGTGATCTTTTTTCTTTCTCTGGCTGCCTTTAATACTCTGTCCTTATCTTTGATCTTTGCCATTTTAATTATTATATGTCTTGGTGTTGTCTTCCTTGGGTCCCTTGTGTTGGGAGATCTGTGGGCTTTCATGGTCCGAGAGACTATTTCCTTCCCCAGCTTGGGGAAGTTTTCATCAATTATGTCTTCAAAGACACTTTCTATCCATTTTTCTCTCTTCTTCTTCTTCTGATACTCCTATGATGAGAATATTGTTCCATTTGGATATGTCACACAGTTCTCTTAATATTCTTTCATTCCTAGAGATCCTTTTATCTCTCTCTGCCTCCACTTCTCTGTACTCCTGTTCTCTGATTTCTATTCCATTCACAATCTCTTGCACCTCGTCCAGTTTGCTCTTAAGCCTGTCAATTGATTGTTTCATTTCTGTAATGTCCCTCCTGAATTCATCCCTTAGCTCTTGCATATTTCTCTGTAGGTCCATCAACGTGGTTATGACTTTCATTATGAATTCTTTTTCAGGAAGATTGTTTAAATCTATCCCACCAGGCCCTCTCTCTGGGGTTGCCTGGGTGATTTTTGACTGGACCAGATTCTTCTGTCTTTTCATGGTGATAGAAGTGGTTGCAGGCAGGTGGCACTTGTGTCAGCAGGGAGAACAAAGACCCTTCCTGCTTGTTGTTCTCCTTGCCCTTATCCACAGCCTGTGCTGGTTGCCCACACACTGGGAGGCAGTCTCTGGGATAATCACCTCAGCTGCTGTGGGCAGGGCTGCCCTCTGGCTAGCCTAGAGCACTGTGGGGGCACGGGGGTTGCAGCCACCCTGGGTGCATTCTGCAGCAAGTCTGGCACCCCTTGGTGCCTTCCAGACCTTGCTCTGGCTTCCGCAGCCCTTCCCAGTTAGCTGTGCGCCCGCCAGGAGGGGATTCTGTGTGGTTGCTGTGGACGGGGCCGCTCTCCCCCTGTTCCGCAGCTGTGGAGGATCAGCTGGTCATTTGCAGCACCGGCTTGGGGGAACGAATGACAGGCTTCTTATCGCCATGAGGGGCTTCAGCGGGGCTGCTTTACCCGGCAGCCGGTTGGGGGGCCTGAAGTTCCTCAAGATTCCCAGCCTGCTGGGCTGAGTGTGCTGGGACGATTTTGTTCAGCTTTTGGGCCCTTGTCTCTTTAAGACTTTAAAAAAAGCACCCGCTTTTCTTTTGTCCCAGGGGAGCCAGCTGTGGGGACATGCTTGCAGTCTCCATCTCAGATCCTACCCTTCTGTTTCTCTAATCTCCAATACACCACGCAGTGTGTGTCTCTGCTCCCGGTGCAGGTCACCAGGGCTGGGTATTTAGCAGTCCTGTGCTTCCACCCCCTCCCCACTCTGATTCTTTTCCTCCCACTGGTGCGCTGGGGTGGAGGGAGTGCTCGGGTCCCACCGCGTCGCAGCTTTGTATGTACCCCCTTTGTGAGGCACTGAGTTCTCGCAGATGTAGATGTAGCCTGGCTGTTGTACTGTTTCTTCTGGTCTCTCTTTTAGGAATAGTTGTATTTGTTGTCTTTTCACAAATATATATGGTTTTGGGAGGAGATTTCCACCACCCTGCTCACACCGCCATCTTGAGCCTCTCCCATCTATTTAATTCTTTTTGATGGTGGTGCATTTTCATATGCAGTAAATTCATAGTTTTTACCAAATTCTCAATGAGATCTCTGACTTTAAAAAGCCAAGGAGCCACTCATCTAGTGAATATCCCCTCTTTTCTAGTTTAACAGAGGGGAGACCAAATCCCAGTGCAATTACACAATTCATTTGAGATAGGAAATGGTAGAGCTGGGTTTGAATGCAGGTAGGATGACTTCTGTGTGGTCAGGAAGTACTTACTAAATTACTACCTCAGATCCAGCTTCTAAAGGGGAGGAATGTCAATGATCTGCATATTTTATTCGTATCATTAACCTGGGCTTAGGCACTGAATCTCCCAAAATGGGCCTTTACCACTGATCATATCAGCTGCCCTTGCACCAAACTGAGCTCTTAAGTCAAACCAACCCAAACCAAAATTAAAGCAAATATAAAACACAAACAAACAACAAAACATTTTTCTGATTGGAAGTAATATGAACCCATTGTGAAAACTTTGGGACAAAACAGAAAAGTTATGAAGAAGAGATAAAATTTGTTCATATTTGGGATCCACTATTTGTTGCCTAACTTTTCCTTATTTTTTCTGTTAATAAAATTAATCTCATAATGTTAATATTATAACATTATTATGATGTGAAAATAATATCATATGATATTACTAAAGTCTTTATAAAATATTGCTTACAAAGATGACAGTTTTCTATTGTATAGCTGTATCATGTTAATTCCTGTATTATTGTTTTGTTTATTTCCAAGTTTTTACTGTAGTTCATAAAACTGCAGGAAACAGCTATGTATACCCAACTTTGCATGAGGATAAATTCCAAAAGAGGAATTCACACATCAAAGATATGACCACTATTAAAACTCTTGATGTAGGTTGCCCAGGTCTTTTCCAGAAAGACTTACTTTGCTAATACCCACCAAGTCCTATATGACAGGTCAGGTTTCACCATACCCTTGCCACTGTTCACTAACAACAAGAAAAGTTTGTAGCAAGTGCTGAATAAACGTCATTTCCTGTACTTTATTTTTATTGTTTATTGGTGTTTTTCTTATTATAATGTAAGTTCTGCAAGGCCTAGGATTTCTGTTAATTTTGTCCACTCCCCATCTCTAATGCTTCAAGACATGTTTGTAGCACAGCATGTGCTCAGCGAGGATTTGTAGAAAGGATGAATAAACGAATGAATGAACACATGTATCCTCTGAGTTTTGCTCCTGTGTTGTACTCCTGGTGCTTCAATCATCTATAAGCCCACACTATGGGCACTGCTTCCCTGAAATACACTGTTGCCTTGTGTTTTCATTGCTTAGGTTTATAGGTGTTAGTTTCTTTCTCACTGAGAGCACACTGCTTTAAGGTCAGGGCCATTGTCTTACATGCCTTTCAATCACTTGCCCCTCCTGCCCAGTGTTATGATGCCCTGAAAAACATTTTAAGTGCTTGAACATTATTTACTAATGAACATCTTTTATTAGTGAATTATTTACTCAGTAATTAATTTACTTTTTGTTGTTCCACACAGGTAGAAGCCACCAATCAAATAATTGCTATTGAACAGTCCCAAGCAGATAGAAGCAAAAAGATTTTCAATCCTGTTAAGTAAGAAAATCTTTACCGAATTCCTTTGTGGATGTTTTTGGGAAGAAGACCTATTTCCCAAATTATTTTACTTATTTAAAATGAATCCCACTACAGAAACTAAATTAGTAATAATATGTTAATATTATGAACATATGCTTATCAACAAAAATATACATTGAAATAACTGCACAAAAAATTCCTTATAAAAAGCTCCCATTTTAAAGTCATTATTTTTATAATCATTTATTACAATCTTGCTAACAACTTTGGTTCCTTGAGATAGAGTATGTATAGTTAGATCTTCCTTTTAATTTTTCATTTAAATAGGCACAGTGCTGATTGAATTAATTTCAAGGTTCTGGATGCATGGTGTGCTTACAGTTCGTTTTTTGTTATTTTTTAAAGCTATGCTGATAGACTGCCTAATGGGTTCCAAAGTAGAAAGTGTACAGGACTGGGGTTATCTATAGTAATATGGTGATCCAGAGTGAGCGCTCATACTGCAGAGTGACATGGAGTGAAATTGGCTTTTCAGCTGTTTTGACTGGGATGCAGTTGAGACGTTTTGACTCTGAGTCAGTCCCACCTGCGCTGAGAAGAAGCTGGTCCTTTAGCCCTGACAGAGCAGGAAGGAGCTCAGCCCAGCGTTCAGTCAGAGCCACATGGACAAGCCCAGCACAAAACCTGCTCGGCGTCCACCCAGGCAGGCTGGGTGTGGTCCTCCTGAGACGCCAGCTGCCCCCCAGGCAGACCAGCAGAGAACAGACACGGGGAGGAGAAGGGAAGGGACTCACGAGGAGCCGAGAGAAGTTGCTTCAGTCAGGAGGCCAGTACAACAGCAACCCTGGCAGAGCCACGAATGAAATGTGTCTTTTCTCCCCATTGTGGCGGTAAAACAACTCGCATGGGTAGACAGAGGAAACAGCTCTCATGAGTCAGAATTCCAGGCTTGAACTTCTGCTGACTGAGCATTTCTTACCGTTCAGAAGTTATTCTGTGGCCTTCCCTGGCAGCCATTCCTGACCGTGCTTTGGATAGTTTATTAAAAATCAGTGACAGGAATAAACTGTCCTACACAGTGTGATGAGAACAGGGAGCTGAGAATACTTGAGAATCTAAGTATGAGTTAGATATGATCAATGATTCTATGTCTCTTTTACAGTCTCTTGGTATTTCTGCTGTTTGTTTCAGAATCAACCTGCTGGCCAACCAGGCCACCAAAGTAACGCTGGGCCGGTTACACTTCAGCGAAACCACTGCAAATAACATGAGGAAGAAGGGAAAACCGAATCCTGAGCAGAGGTCCTGGCATCCCTGTGCATGCCCTGGGGGGCTGGTTGCTTCATCTGCCCGGCAGAGCCGCCCAGAGCCCCCTGATCCTCTGGGCCCTACCAGCGGGCACGCCGGGCCTCCCTCAGATGCTCTCCTCCCATCTCTGACTCTTTCAGCTCATTAGCACATCTCATTTACTCCCAGGAATCTTTCTCCTCCATCCTACTCCCCACAACGGCCCAGCCCCAAGTCTGCTTGCCTTGCTTCCCTCCGTGACTCTCTGGAATGACCATATGCTTATGTCTTGTTTCTGTCTGAGGGTTGAGAATTGACTGCATTGCTCCAACTTTTGCTGATCATGAGTTTAAGGCCCTGAGTCCTGCAGCTCTGTTATAGCCTCTTGTGATTAAAAAAGAAAAGTTTGCATTAATTAGTTAGACCTGTGGTTCTCACAGTGTCCCCAAACTAGCAGAGACAGCACCACCTGGACACTTCCTAGACATGCAGGTTCTCAGGCATCACTGAAGGCCTGATGAATAAAACATATGGGGGTGGAGTCCAGCAATATGTATTTTAACAAGCCCTCCAAATGACTCTGATGCACGCTCAAGTCTGGTTTTAGAACATAGGTTTTGGAGTTGGACAGAATTGAGTTTGAAATTTAATACTGCCATTTACTAGCATGGTGACCTTAAGCACATAATGTAACCCTCGGAGACTCATTTGCCCATTCTGTAGAATGGGGACAATATCCATATTGTACTCTATCTAATAGGGTTGTTTTGGGGTTCCCAATGAAATGATGTCAATGAAATGATGTAGATGAACTGCTGAGTCCAGTGTGTGACACATTTTCAGCACTGAGAGATGATAGCCAATAATAATGATGATAATGGTTATTGCTACTTAGGGAGAACTCTTGTACTCTGATGACTGGAAAATCTATGGACTGTTACAGAGGAAGTTGGCAAAGTTTTTTCATGCAGTTCTTAAAGCAAAAGCCTCTCTAATAGGAATAGTTTTTATTTTGAGTTTTCAGAAATGGTCTGATCTTAAAAATGTCTCATGAATGCTACATAAGAAGAAGGAATTGAAATAACAGTGATGAAGATTGCTTTGGGAGCAGCAGGAGGGGAGGGTCCAGGTCTTTGACTAAAGTCATGACAAGAGGATGCAGGAGGTGCAGGGCACATGGCCGGAAGCAGAGCAGGCTGAGGAGGACCCAGTATGGCTGGGTAACCCCTGCTAAGTTGTCTTTACCAAGGCCTAGGCTGTGTGGCATGGGTGGCCCTGGGCAAAGGGACCTCTAGTGGAGCATTCTGTTGCCATGTCTGTAAGCAATGCTAAGCTGAGGGCCCAGGTGTGCAGTGGGTGAAGCAAGTGCCAGTCAGCACAGATGAGCTGGGCACAGGGACCCAACCAGGGGACTCCCCTGTTTTGGGGCCTGTAAACCAGCTCACACATACCTCAAACTGGGCAAAGGGCAGAACCCAAGCAGTAGCAAGTGAATCAACTGCTCTCTCATTTCCCAAGAGTGGCCACTTACAGCAGAATAGAAAATCTTTGAATATGTAATTTTTAATCATGCAAACCCATCTAGATCAATTCACTATTTTTTTAAGCAACATTATGTTTATTAGACTCCCCCCATCATCAGGTCCCCACCACATACCCCATTACAGTCACTGTACATCAGTGTAGTGAGATGCTATAGAATCACTACTTGTCTTCTCTGTGTTGTACAACCCTCCCCCTATGCACGCCCCCCTACATTATGTCTGCTAGTCGTTATGCCCCATTTTTTTCCCTTATCCCTCCCTTCCCACCCATCCTCCCCAGTCCCTTTCCCTTTGGTAACTGTTAGTCCATTCTCAGGTTCTGTGAGTCTGCTGCTGTTTTGTTCCTTCAGTTTTTTCTTTCTTTGTTCTTATACTCCACATATGAGTGAAATCATTTGATACTTGTCTTTTTCTGCCTGGCTTATTTCACTGAGCACAATACCCTCTAGCTCCATCCATGTTGTTGCAAATGGTAGGATTTGTTCTCTTCTTATGGCTGAATAATATTCCATTGTGTATATGTACCACATCTTCTTTATCCATTCATCTACTGATGGACACTTAGGTTGCTTCCATTTCTTGGCTATTGTAAATAGTGCTGCTATAAACATAGGGGTGCATATGTCTTTTTCAAACTGCGCTGCTGCATTCTTAGGGTAAATTCCTAGGAGTGGATTAAAGATGGCAGTGTGGGAGGTGAGACACAGGCTTCCTCCTAAAACTGCATATAAATGAAAATATAATTAATACAACTAATCCTGAAACACTAACAGGAAAGAAGACTGCACCAGACTGCATACACATGGAGACAAGAGCAGATCTCACAGAACACAGAACAGGGTAACATACCAAAGCTGTGGCCCAGCAGGACCCAAGCCCTTTCCCCACCCCAGCTCACCGATGGGAGGAAGAGAAACTGAGCAGGGAGGGAATGGAGGCCTGGGACTGCTGAATACCTAACTCTGGAGATCTGCTCTGGTGGCACAAACCTACATTTCATGGTGCTTGCATGATACTCTTGTGATTACGGGGTTGGAAAGCTAAGACAGGCAGAATTCCGGGAGAGACTGAGATTCCAGCTGCTTGTGGAACGCAGGGACCATATCCGGCTCATTTGGGACAAAAGAAAGGTGGGCAGTCTGAGAGACCTCCTAACAAGGAAACCCTTAGCAAGAGGGCTGCTAAAGAGGCAAGGATTGCACAGAGCTTATTGTGCAAAGAATGGAGGGGGAAGAAAAAGGAGGAAGAAAAAAAGAACCTTCAGATTGTGTTTGTAATAGCATATTAAGTGAGTTAAGTTAGACTCTTAGATTGTAAGAAAGTTAACCTTGAACCTTTGGTAACCATGAATCTAAAGCCTGCAATGCCAATAAGTACTTACCTATTGATAATAATCCTAAATGGAAATGGACTGAATGCACCAATCAAAATACATAGAGTCACTGAATGGATAAAAAAACAAGACCCATCTATATGCTGCCTACAAGAGACTCACTTTAAACCCAAAGACATACAGAGACTAAAAGTGCAGGGATGGGAAAAGATATTTCATGCAACTTATAGGGAGAAAAAAGCAGGAGATTGCAGTACTTGTATCAGACAAAATAGACTTCAAAACAAAGAAAGTCACAAGAGACAAAGAAGGACATTACACAATGATAAAGGGGTCAGTCAGAAAAGAAGATATAACCATTATAAATATCTATGCACCTAACACAGGAGCACCTATATATGTGAAACAAATACTAACAGAATGAAAAGGGGAAATAGAATGCAATGCATTCATTCTATGAAACTTCAACACTCCACTCCAAAGGACAGATCAACCAGACAGAATTTAAGTAAGGAGACAGAAGCACTGAACAACACATTAGAACAAAGGGACCTAACAGACATCTACAGAACTCTACACCCCTCAAGTGTACATGGAACATTTTCAAGAATAGATCATATTCTAGGCCACAAAGAGAGCCTCGGTAAATTCGAAAAGATTGAAACTCTACCAACCAGTTTCTTAGACCCCAAAGGTATGAAACTAGAAATAAATTATGCAAAGAAAATGAAAAATCCCACAAACACATGGAGGCTTCACAACATGCTCCTAAATAACCAATGGATCAATGACCAAATAACAACAAAGATCAAGCAATATATGGAGACAAATGAGAACAATAATTCAAAACAACAGAATCTGTAGGACACAGCAAAGGCCATGTTAAGATGAAATATATTGCAATACAGGCCTACCTCAGGAAAGAAGAACAATCCCATCTGATGAGTCTAAACTCACAATTAACGAAACTAGAAAAAGAAGAACAAATGAGGCCCAAAGTCAGTAGAAGGAGGGAAATAATAAAGATTAGAGCATGAATAAATAAAATTGAGAAGAATAAAACAATAGAAAGAATCAATGAAAGCAGGAGCTGGTTCTTTGAGAAAATAAACAAAATAGATAAACCCCTAGCCATACTTATCAAGAAAAAAAGAGAGTCTACTCACATAAACAGAATCAGAAATAAGAAAGGAAAAATCACTATGGACACCACAGAAATACAAAGAATTATTAGAGAATACTAGGAAAAAGTATATGCTAACAAACTGGATAACCTAGAAGAAATGGACAACTTTCTAGAAAAATACAACCTTCCAAGGCTGACCCAGAAAGAAACAGAAAATCTGAACAGACCAATTACCAGCAATGAAATTGAATTGGTAATCAAAAACCTACCTAAGAACAAAACGCCTGCACCATATGACTTCACCACCGAATTTTATCAAACATTTAGTGAAGACCTAATACCCATCCTCCTTAAAGTTTTCCAAAGAGTAGAAGAAGAGGGAATACTTCCAAACTCATTCTATGAGGCCAGTATCACTATAATACCAAAACCAGGCAAAGACACCACAAAAAAAGAAAATTGCAGACCAATATCACTGATGAACATAGATGCAAAAATACTCAACAAAATATTAGCAAACCAAAATCAAAAATACCTCAAAAAGATCATCCATCATGATCAAGTGGGATTTACTCCAGGGATGTAAGGATGGTACAACATTCGAAAATCCATCAACATCATCCACCACATCAACAAAACGAAGGACAAAAACAACATGATCATCTCCATAGATGCTGAAAAAGCACTTGACAAAATTAAACATCCATCCATGATAAAAACTCTCAACAAAATGGGTATAGAGGGCAAGTACTTCAACATAATAAAGGCCATATATGACGAACCCAAAGCCAACATTATACTTAACAGCAAGAAGCTGAAAGCTTTTCCTTTAAGATCGGGAACAAGACAAGGATGCCCACTCTCCCCACTTCTATTCAACATAGTACTGGACGTCCTAGCCACGGCAATCAGACAACACAAAGAAATAAAAGGCACCCAGATTGGAAGGAAGAATTTAAACTGTCCCTGTTTGCCGATGACATGATATTATACATTAAAAAAAAAAAAGAATCCAATCCAAAACTACTAGATCCAATATCTGAATTCAGCAAAGTTGTGGGACACAAAATTAATACACAGAAATCTGTGGCATTCCTATACACTAACAATGAACTAGCAGAGAGAGAAATCAGGAAAACAGTTCTATTCACAGTTGCATCAAAAAGAATAAAATACCTAGGAATAAACCTAACCAAGGAAGTGAAGGACCCATACTCTGAAAACTACAAGACATGCATTAGAGAAATTAAAGAAGATACCAATAAATGGAAACACATCCTGTGCTCATGGATAGGAAGAATTAATTATTGTCAAAATGTCCATCCTACCTAAAGCAATCTACAGATTCCAAGCAATTCCTATCAAAATACCAACAGCATTCTCAACGAACTAGAGAAAATCGTTCTAAAATTCATATGGCACCAAAAAAGACCCCAAATACCCAAAGCAATCCTGAGAAGGAAGAATATAGCTGGGGGAATTATGCTCCCCAACTTCAAGCTCTACTACAAAGCCACAGTACTCAAGACAATTTGGTACTGGCAAAGAACAGACCCATAGACCAATGGAACAGTCTAGAGAGCCCTAATATAACCCCAACCATATATGGTCAATTAATATATGATAAAGGATCCATGGACATACAATGGGGAAATGACAGCCTCTTCAACAGCTGGTGTTGGCAAAACTGGACAGCTACATACAAGAGAATGAAACTGGATTATTGTTTAACCCCATACACAAAAGTAAACTCGAAATGGATGAAGGACCTGAATGTATGTCATGAAACCATAAAACTCTTAGAAGACAACATAGGCAAAAATCTCCTGAATATAAGCATGAGCAACTTCTTCCTGAATGCATCTCCTTGAGCAATGGAAACAAAAGCAAAAACGAATTCATGGGACTACATCAAACTAAAAGGTTTCTGTACAGCAAAGGACACCATCAACAGAACAAAAAGGCATCCTACAGTCTGGGAGAATATATTTGTAAATGACGTATCCAACAAGGGGTTAATATCCAAAATATATAATGAACTTACATGCCTCAACAGCCAAAAAACAAATAACCTGATTAAAAAATGGGCAGAGGATATGAAGAGACAGTTCTCCAAAGAAGAAATTTAGATATCCAACAGACACATTAAAAGATGCTCCACATCACTAATCATCAGGGAAATGCAAATTAAAACCACAATGAGATATCACCTCACACCAGTAAGGGTGTCCAGCATCGAAAAGACTAAGAACAACAAATGCTGGCAAGGATGTGGAGAAAGGGGAACCCTGCTATACTGCTGGTGGGAATGTAAGCTAGTTCAACCATTGTGGAAAGCAATATGGAGGTTCCTCAAAAAACTAAAAATAGAAATACCATTTGACCCGGGAATCCCACTCCTTGGAATTTGCCCAAAGAATACAACTTCTCAGATTCAAAAAGACAAATGCACCCCTATGTTTATTGCAACACTTTTTACAATAGCCATGATATGGAAGCAACCTAAGTATCCATCAGTAGATGAATGAATAAAGAAGAGGTGGTACATATACACAATGGAATACTATTCAGCCATAAGAAAGAAACAAATCCTACCATTTGAAAAAACATGGATGGAGCTGGAGGATATTATGCTCAGTGAAATAAGCCAGGTGGAGAAAAACAAGTGCCAAATGATTTCCCTCATTTGTGCAGTATAACAACGAAGCAAGACTAAAGGAACGAAATAGCAGCAGACTCAAGAGACTCCAAGAAGGAACTAGTGGTTACCAAAGGAGATGGGTGTGGGAGGCCGGGTGGAGAGGGTGGGAGAAGGGGACTGAGAGGTATTTTGTTTAGTACACATGGTGTGGGGGATCATGGGGAAAACAGTGTAGCACAGAGAAGACAAATAGTGAATCTGTGGTATCTTACTACACTGATGGACAGTGACTGCATTGGGGTATAGGTGGGGACTAGATAGTATGGGTAAATGTAGTAACCACATTGTTTTTTCAAGTGAAACCTTCATAAGAGTGTATATCAATAATACCTTAATTAAAAAATAATTAATAAAAAAAATTCCTAGGAGTGGAATTCCTGGGTCAAATTGTATTTCTATTTTGAGTTTTTTGAGGAACCTCCATACTGCTTTCAATAATGGTTGAACTAATCTACATTCCCACCAGCAGTGTAGGAGGGTTCCCCTTTCTCCACATCCTCACCAACACTTGTTGTTTTCTTTTGTATGGTGGCCATTCTTACTGGTGTGTGGTGATATCTCATTGTGGTTTTAATTTGCATTTCTCTGATGATTAGCGATGTGGAGCATCTTTTCATGTGCCTTTTGGCCATGTGAATTTCTTTTTTGGAGAAGTGTCTGTTCAGATCCTCTGCCCATTTTTTAATTGGATTATTTGCTTTTTGTTTGTTGAGGTGCCTGAGCTCTTTATATATTTTGGATGTCAACCCTTTATCGGATGTCATTTATGAATATATTCTCCCATACTGTAGGATGCCTTTTTGTTCTATTGATGGTGTCCTTTGCTGTACAGAAGCTTTTCAGCTTGACATGGTCCCACTTGTTCATTTTTGCTTTTGTTTCCTTTGCCTGGGGAGATATGTTCATAAAGAAGTTGCTCATGTTTATGTCCAAGGGATTTTTGCCTATATTTTTTTCTAAGAATTTTATGGTTTCTTGACTTACATTCAGGACTTTCATCCATTTTGAATTTACTTTTGTGTATGGGGTTAGACAATGATCCAGTTTCATTCTCTTACATGTCCAGTTTTGCCAACAGCAGTTTTTAAAGAGGCTGTCATTTCCCCATTGTATATACATGGCTCCTTTATCATATATTAATTGATCGTATATGTTTGGGCTAATATCTTGACTCTCTATTCTCTTCCACTTGTCTGTGGGTATGTTCTTGTGCCAGTACCAAATTGTCTTGATTACTGTGGCTTTGTAGTAGAGTTTGAAGTTGGGAAGCGAGATCCCCCCAGCTTTATTCTTCCTTCTCAGGCTTGCTTTGGCTATTCTTGGTCTTTTGTGGTTCCATATGAATCTTAGCACTATTTGTTCCAGTTTGTTTAAGAATGCTGTTGGTATTTTAATAGGGATTGTATAGAATCTGTAGATTTTTTTAGGCAGGATGGCCATTTTGACAATATTAATTCTTCCTAGCCAAGAGCATGGGATGAGTTTCCATTTGTTAGTGTCTTCTTTAATTTCTCTTAAGAGTGTCTCATAGTTTTCAGGGTATAGGTCTTTCTTTTCCTTGGTTAGGTTTATTCCTAGGTATTTTATTCTTTTTGATGCAATCGTGATGGAATTGTTTTCCTGATTTCTCTTTTTGCTATTTCATCATTAGTGTATAGGAAAGCCACAGATTTCTGTGTATTAATGTTTTATCCCATAACTTTTCTGAATTTAGATATTAGTTCTAGTAGTTTTGGAGTGGAGTCTTTAGGGTTTTTTATGTACAATATCATGTCATTTGCAAATAGTGACAGTTTAACTTCTTTACCAATCTGGATGGCTTGTATTTCTTTGTTTTGTCTGATTGCTGTGGCTAGGACCTCCAGTACTATGTTGAATAATGGTTGAGAGAGTGGTCATCCCTGTCTTTTTCCTGATCTTAGATGAAAAGCTTTCAGCTTCTCGCTGTTAAGTATAATGTTGGCTGTGGGTTTGTCATATATGGCCTTTATGATGTTGAGGTACTTGCCCTCTATACCCATTTTGTTGAGAGTTTTTATCATGAATGAATGTTGAATTTTATCAAATGTTTTTTCAGCATCTATGGAGATGATCATGTGGTTTTTGTCCTTCTTTTTGTTGATGTGGTGGATGATGTTGATGGATTTTCGAATGTTGTACCATCCTTGCATCCCTGGGATGAATCCCACTTGATCGTGGTGTATGATCCTCTTGATGTATTTTTGAATTCGTTTTGCTAATATTTTGTTGAGTATTTTGCATCTATGTTCATCAGGGATATTGGTCTGTAATTTTCTTTTTTTGTGAGGTCGTTGCGTGGTTTTGGTATTACAGTGATGCTGGCCTCATAGAATGATTTTGGAAGTATTCCCTGCTCTTCTATTTTTTGGAAAACTTTAAGGAGAATGGGTGTTATTTGTTCTCTATATGTCTGATAAAATTCAGTGGTGAATCCATCTGGCCCGGGTGTTTTGTTCTTGGGTAGTTTTTTGATTACCAATTCAATTTCATTGCTGGTAATTGGTTTATTCAGATTTTCTGTTTTTTCCTAGGTTAGTCTTGGAAGGTTGTATTTTTCTAGGAAGTTTTCCATTTCTTCTAGGTTATCCAGTTTGTTAGCATACAGATTTTCATAGTATTCTCTAATAGTTCTTTGTATTTCTGTGGTGTCTGTCATGATTTTTCCTTTCTCATTTCTGATTTTGTTTATGTGTGTAGATTCTCTTTTTCT
This sequence comes from Smutsia gigantea, assembly GCA_032199065.1. Lineage (NCBI taxonomy): Eukaryota > Metazoa > Chordata > Mammalia > Pholidota > Manidae > Smutsia > Smutsia gigantea. The sequence continues at coordinate 130,544 of JAVSCE010010485.1, forward strand.
CTTAATAAGTCTGGCTATGGGTTTATCTATTTTGTTTACTTTCTCAAAGAACGAGGTCTTTGTTTCATTGATTTTTTCTATTGTTTTATTCTTCTCAATTTTATTTATTTGTTCTCTGATCTTTATTATGTCCCTCCTTCTGGTGACTTTGGGCCTCATTTGTTCTTCTTTTTCCAGTTTCAATAATTGTGACTGTAAACTATTCATTTGGGATTGTTCTTCCTTCTTTAAATAGGCCTGGATTGCTATATGCTTTCCTCTGAAAGTGCCTTTGCTGCATCCCAGAGAAGTTGGGGCTTTGTGCTGTTGTTGTCATTTGTCTCCATATATTACTTTATCTCTATTTTAACTTGTTCATTGATCCATTGATTATTTGGTGAATGTTGTTAAGCCTCCATGTGTTTGTGAGCCTTTTTGTTTTCATTGTACAATTTATTTATAGTTTTATACCTTTGTGATCTGAGAACTTGGTTTGTAGAATTTTAATCTAATCTTTTTAAATTTACTGAGGCTCTTTTTGTGGCCTAGTATGTGGTCTATTCTGGAAAATGTTCCATGTGCACTTGAGAAGAATGTGTATTCTGTGCTTTTGGGCACTGAGTTATGTAGACGTCTGTTAGCTCCACCTGTTCCAGTGCGTTTTCAGTGCCTCTGTGTCCTTACTTATTCTCTGTCTGGCTGATCTGTCCTTTTGAGTGAGTGGTGTGTTGAAGTCTCCTAAAATGAATGCATTGAATTCTATTTCCTCCTTTAATTTGTTAGTATTTGTTTCACATATGCTGGCGCTCCTGTATTGGATGCATATATATTTATAATGGTTATATCCTCTTGTTGGACTGCCTGCTTTATCATTATGCAATGCCCTTCTGTATCTCTTGTTAGTTTCTTTGTTTTGAAGTCTATTTTGTCTGATATAAGTACTGCAACACCTGCTTTTTTCTCCCTATTGTTTGCATGAATTATCTTTTTCCATCCCTTCACTTTTAGTCTGTGTATGTCTTTGGGTTTGAGGTGAGTCTCTTGTAAGGAGCATATAGATGGGTCTTGCTTTTTTATCCATTCTATTACTCTGTGTCTTTTGATTGGTGTATTCAGTCCATTTACATTTAGGGTGATTATCGAAAGATATGTAGTGCCATTGCAGGCTTTGGATTTTCGGTTACTAAAGGTTCAAGGGTAGCTTCTTTACTATCTAATCATCTAACTTAACTCTCTTATTAAGCTATTATAAACACAGTCTGATGATTTTTTATTTCTCTCCCTTCTTATTCTTCCTCCTCCATATGTTAGGTGTTTTATTGTGTACTTTTCTGTGTTTCCTTTGACTGCTTTTGTGGATAGTTGATTTTACTTTTTGCCTTTAGTAATATTTAGCTCGTCTGCTTTCTTTGCTGTGATTTTATTTTCTCTGGTGCCATCTATTTAGCCTTAGGAGTGCTTCCATCTAGACCAGTCCGTTTAAAATATCCTGTAGAGGTGGTTTGTGGGAGGCAAATTCCCTCAACTTTTGCTTGTCTGGAAATTGTTTAATCCCTCCTTCAAATTTAAATGATAATCATGCTGGATACAGTATTCTTGGTTCAAGGCCCTTCTGTTTCATTGCATTAAATATAGCATACCATTCTCTTCTGGCCTGTAAGGTTTCTGTTGAGAAGTTTGATGATAGCCTGATCAGTTTTCCTTTGTAGGTGATCTTTTTTCTCTATCTGGCTGCCTTTAATACACTGTCCTTGTCTTTGATCTTTGCCATTTTAATTATTATATGTCTTAGTGTTGTCCTTCTTGGGTCCCTTGTGTTGGGAGATCTGTGGGCTTCCATGGTCCCAGAGACTATTTCCTTTCCCAGCTTGTGGAAGTTTTCAGTAATTATTTCTTCAAAGACACTTTCTATCCCTTTTTCTCTCTCTTCTTCTTCTGGTACCCCAATAATGCAAATATTGTTCCGTTTGGATTAGTCACACAGTTCTCTTAATATTCTTTCATTTCTAGAAATCATTTTATCTCTCTCTGCCTCAGCCTCTCTGTATTCCTGTTCTCTGATTTCTATTCCATTAACAGTCTCTTGCAGCTTGTCCAGTCTGCTCTTAAGACCTTCAGTCAATTGTTTCATTTTTGTTATCTCCCTCCAGACTTCATCCCTTAGCTCTTGCATATTTCTCTGCAGGTCCATCAGCATGGTTATGGCTTTTATTTTGAATTCTTTTTTGGTTATATATAACTCCCCAGGTCCTCTCTCTGGAGTTGTCCTAGTAATTTTTGACTGGATCAGCTTCTTCTGCCTTTTTATGGTGATAGAAGTGGTCATAGGCAGGCGGTGCCTGTGTCAGCTGGGAGAACAATGTCCCTTCCTGCTTGCTGGTCACCTTGCCCTTCTCTGCTGCCTGTGTCAGTTACCTGTACACAGGGAGCAGTCTCTGGGATAATCCCCTGAGCTGCCATGTGTGGGGCTGCCCTCGGGATAGCCTGGAGCCCTGCGGGGAGTCGCAGGTGCGCTGGATGTGTTCTTCTGTGAGAATGGCTCCCCTTCGTGCCTTCTGGACCTTGCTCTGGGTTCCTCTGTCTGTCCCAGTTAGCTGCACACTGGGAGAAGACTCTGTGTGGTTGCTGTGGGTGGGGCTGTTCCCCGGGTGCTCCGCAGCTGTGGCGGGTCAGCCAGTGTGCTTGCAGCCCCGGCTGGGGGCAATGAATGGCAGGCTGCTAATCGCCATGAAGGGCTCCAGGGCTGCATTACCGCCCAGAGGGTTAGGGCACCTGTAGTTCCTTAAGATTCCCAGCCTGCTGGGCTGAGTGTGCTGGGACGATTTAGTCCAGCTGTTAAGCCCTTGTCCCTTTAAAACTTTTAAAAGTGCCCGATTTTCTTTTGTCCCAGGGGAGCCGGCTGTGGGGACCCGCTCTTAGTCCCGTCTCGGAACCTGCCCTTCCGTTTCTCTAATCTCCAATACACCATGCGATGTGTGTCTGTGCTCCCGGTGCAGGTTACCAGGGCTGGTTATTTAGCCGTCCTGTGTTTCCACCCCTCCCCACTCTGATTCTTTTCCTCCCGCCGGTGCACTGGGGTGGGGGAGTGCTCGGGTCCCGCCGGGTCACGGCTTTGTATCTTACCCTGTTTGTGAGATGCTGAGTTCTTGCAGATGTAGATGTAGCCTGGCTGTTGTACTATATCTTCTGGTCTCTCTTTTAGGAGTAGTTGTATTTGTTGGATTTTCAAATATATATATGATTTTGGGAGGCGATTTCCACTGCCCTACTCACGCCGCCATCTTGAGCCCCTCCTCCCAATTCACTATTGATTAGCTTTTGGGTGGTGTCTGATTGCACAGATTGTGTCTTTGTCCCCTGCTGTGTTGACATCATTCTGCTGTTTCTGAATCAGGTACTTCATGTTGGTGGTTGGACTGTATGCGGCTGCCCAAGACCAGTTCCACCTGTTGGCTGCCCACATCTCTGAACGGATCATTGTGAGGGTAAGCTCAGTTCTTTGACTCTTCCAGATCCCGTATGCTTTTCTCCATATGCATTTTCCATGACGTGCTTGAAATGTGCTGTTTCTCAGTGGATGATGATGATAGCCATGGATATCATTATTCTAGTTCTCACTCAGTGGCTCTCAACCAGAAGAACCTGTGTCCCCCAGAGGTCATCTGACAATGTCTGCAGACACTGTTGGTTGTCACGACTGGGAGTGCCCCCAGCATCCAGTGGGTGGAGGTGAGGAATGCTGCTCAGCCCCAGACAGTGCGCAGGACAGACTCACAACGAAGAAGTATCCAGCCTAAAATGTCTGTAGTGCTGCAGTTGAGAAACCCTGGTTTTTCCACTATGTTCTAGGCACTCGACTAAAAAATTTATATATGATATCATTTTATATTGTGTCACTTTTTTTTTTTTGAGTAGAAAAAGATTTTGTTAATGAACCATGATTATATTATTCATGCTTCTCCAGAGAAACAGAACCAATGGGATGGAGCTATATATGAAAGAGAGAAAGAGGAGGTTGGAGAGAGAGATTTAAGGTTAATGAATCGGCCCACACAATTCTGGGGGCTGACAAGTCCAAAATTTGCAGGGTAGGCTGGCAGGCTGGAGCTGCAAGGGGAGTTGGTGTTGCAGTCCAAGTCCGAAGGCACTCTGGAGGCAGAATTCTATTCCTTGGGGGAGGTCACTCTTTTCTATTAGAGCCTTCAAGGGATTGAATGAGGCCCATCTACATTATGGAGGGTAATCTGCTTTACTCAATGTCTTCTGATTTAAATTTTAATCTCATCTAAAAAACACCTTCACAGAAACACCTAGAATAATGTTTGACCAAATATCTGGGTACTGTGTTCTAGGACACATAAAATTAACTTACCACTTTCCTGTGTTTTCCAAAATACATGATAATGACAATTTACTTGTATGATAAAAAATGACCCATAAACACTTCAACACACAGCTTCCCTGGAGTCAGCCCCAAGCCTCAGCGCTCTTCCCAAGGCTCCCAGTGCCTCTTTGAGGGCACCCACCGTGATTCTCACCGGTGTCCTTCTGTCACTGCTATCCGTGCCCAACGTGTGGCTTCCTCTGCTCAAACTCTTAGAGGTCAGCAGTCAAGTTTTACTCCTTGTTGACTCTCCTTTAAGCATGTGAAACTTTTTCAATAATTGTCCAGTTGAACTGAATTAAGAACTTCAAATGTTTCCTTCTGTAAGAGTCACCCTCAAAGGAGTTTTAGAAACTGGGATTTTAGTTAATGAAGGAAGATGTGGGAATTGCATAAAGGCATTAATTTCAGCCCCAGTTTATATGCTGTTTCCTAAGGCACACACCCTCCTGAGAGACATTGTGGGTGAGTGGACTGAGCTCCTATTCCAGCTTCTTTGCATTATCAGCTTCATAATATTTTCTTACTTCTGTCAAAATTGTCTAAAAATTATCAGTACTTTAATTGTGTCTGTGTTCCTCAATTCCTTTGAGTTTTAATTTGTTGCTTATGCTTTAACTTCTCTTTTTCCTTTTTGCTAAACGTAATATTGCTAAACCTGCTTCACTTTTTTCTGGTAAGTTCCCATAAATGGATGGAATTACTATAAACTAAATCCATCTTGCTTTGATTTTCTTTTTTTTAAATATATTTTTAAATTAAGATATCATTGACATACACTCTTATGAAGCTTTCACATGAAAAACATTGTGGTTACTACATTCACCCATATTATCAAGTCCCCCCACACCCCACTGATGTCACTGCCTATCAGTGTAGTAAGATGCCACAGAGTCACTACTTGTCTTCTCTGTGCTACACTGTCTTCCCCATGACCCCCCCACACCATGTGTGCCAATCATAATACCCCTCAATCCCCTTCTCCCTCCCCATACACCCTCCCACACCCCTCCCCTTTGGTAACTACTAGTCCCTTCTTGGAATCTGTGAGTCTGCTGCTATTTTGTTCTTTCAGTTTTACTTCATTGTTACCCTCCGTGAATGAGGGAAATCATTTGGTACTTGTCTTTCTCCACCTGGCTTATTTCACTTATTATACCCTGTAGCTCCATCCATGTTGTTGCAAATGGTAGGATTTGTTTTCTTCTTATGGCTGAATAGTATTCCATCGTGTATATGTACCACATCTTCTTTATCCATTCATCTACAGATGGACACTTAGGTTGCTTCCATATCTTGTCTATTGTAAATAGTGCTGCAATAAACATAGGGGTGCATATGTCTTTTTGAATCTGAGAACTTGTTTTCTTTGGGTAAATTCCTAGGAATGGAATTCACGGGTCAAATGGTACTTCTATTTTTAGTTTTTTGAGGAACCTTCATATTGCTTTCCACAATGGTTGAACTAATTTACATTCTTACCAACAGTGTAGGAGGGTGCCCCTTTCTCCATATCCTCACCAGCATTTGTTGTTCTTAGTCTTTTCGATATTGACCATCCTAACTGGTGTGAGGTTATATCTCAGTGTAGTTTTAATTTTCATTTCCATGATAATTAGCAATGTGGAGCATCTTTTCAGGTGCCTGTTGGCCATTTGAATTTCTTCTTTGGAGAAGTGTCTGTTCATATCCTCTGCCCATTTTTTCCTAGATCTTGCTTTGATTTTCAATACAAGTTTGGAAATAATTTTCCAATGATGAAATATGCTGCTCTCAAAACACAATAAAAATTGTACTTTACAATGATGTCTACTGTCTGAAATATAAATATTGAAAGTATGGGATGACATTAACCATAATGCTATGTTGTGATAAAGAACTTAATCTCTGCCAAACATGTAAAAAACTGATTTTTGTAACAAGAACCAGGGGAGCAAATAAAGATGCTCCAAGTGTTGTCTGGCCCTTGAAATGTGGCTGGTAGTTAGTTCTGGGTCATTTTTTGTGCAGCTTCCCTTCTGTGGTATCTCAGATGCTTGGGATTCTTAAAGGGTACTTACTCCAGACTCCCACTGAAAGCAAGATTTTTTCCCATGACGTCATCCTGTGTAATGATCTGTCCCTGCCCAAGCACCTCCAGTGACAGGAGGTGGAGCCTGAGTGCAGAGAGAAAAGAAAAGAACCTGGAAGTCTGGTTGCTCAAAGAGGAAAAAAACTCAGTATCTGTGAAAGAGGAAGGGAATCTGGAGATCAAGAAACTATAAAACTGCTGTTGGGCAATCCAGTGTGGGGACATCTCCCTGTGTGCTCGGTGAGACCTCAACCCTGGGGAGGGTTCTTGGCTCAGAGAAAGAATTCATGAGCGGGTCGAGCAGGTACAGGCAGAGTAGTTTAATAAGGCAAAGTATATACTCCAGAGGTGAGCATCCCAGCGTGTCACATTTAATTACGTTCTTTGCACCCAGAACTGCTGAGACGTGAGAGAGTGGAAACTCATCCATGGTCACACAGCTTGTAGATTATGGAGCCTGGGTTACAACCCAGTTCTCACTGACCCCAAAGCTCACTGAGTTGGGTAAGTGTAAGAAGGCCTCCATGCCCAAACGTGATTGGGACCCAAGGACATCGGGGCCCCTGCCTCGCACACAGTAACGGCTCAGCACGCTTTGCTGAATGAATGATTGGTCACAGCTGTGGACAGGAGTCTTGGCAGCCACGAAAACATAAGGCTGTTGGCAGCTGGAACTGCAGCTGTGTTAGGCAGGCTGGCCACAGCTGAGAATGCCGGAGGCATGAGGTAACAGGTAACCACGGGCCGGGCAGCCCTGGGAGGGACCATGTCGCCGTGGGTCTTTGGAGTGACAAAAGGATGTGCCAACTCCAATAGGGAAAATTGTTCATGCCCACGTACATGGCTGTTAACCTCAGGCCTGGGGACAAGATCTTTCCATTTGAGGAAGTGAGTCTTTCCTTGCTTGCCTTGAGCTACTGAAACAAAGGGCCCCCTGTGTAATTCTTTTAATCAATTAAAAATAATAAGCCACCTATTAGTAGAAATTCTTAAACTGTATCTCAAAGTTTTAATGGAGGTGAAGTAATGTTGGCAATGAGGTAAAACACTGTGTTCAGATGTCAGGGCATGGGCTGGGCTACGTGCCTGCTAGCAGGCAAGCCACAGGCTGCATTTTGTGGGGCCTGATCTAACCTGTGGCAAACGAGGCTCTTCTGGGGTGGAGGCAGGTGGGGCCTTCTCCTTCAGCCACGACCCCAGGGCAGAGGTTCCTATCCATCCCTCGGCGGGTTTCAGGGCGGCCTTGGACACCTCCTCAATGCCATTGGGGACTGCTTTTGTTGTACTAGCAAATGTGATTTGAGTAAAGTCTGGAAACCTAGGTTGCTTTTTGTTTCTGATTTCTTGTAGGAAGGAATAAAGGTAGATGGTGCCATTCTTCTCAGAGTTAGCAGAGATTAGAAACAAAGATGCTGCTCTGAGCTGAGTAACTGATGCTGGTGTCTGGCAGCCTGCTAGTCACCGGAATGCTTTGAATAATTCACCTGGTGTCAGGTTTCTGCATTTCCTCTGGCAGCTCCTGCCGGGCAGTTGTCAGGCTGCTGTAAGTGCACACCAGGGCCATGTGGGAGAGCTCCACTGGTTAACGTTCTATTACCAGAACTCTGTTAATTAACACCTCCTCGAACCCAAAACACTATGATAACTTCATTCATGATGGTAACATAAGGAGAAGTTGAAAGTTTTTGCAATTCATATTCAGTAAGAATACTAAAAAACATTACATTTTACTCTGTATAGCTTGGATGTCATGTTACTTTTTATTTTAAAAAAGTGATTTGATTGCTTTCTTCTAGCCCTAATTTTTGTTTAAAGAGAATGCCCTATTCTGTAAGCATGTTGGGTAACACAGGGTTATCCTAACAATGGGAAGAGTAATAGTGATAACAACACTAGCCTTCTCCCCATCCCCCAAACTGGAGCTATCTTATTGCTATTTCATTCTAACCGTAAAATGCATGTAACTCTGGGGGGAAAATCCCAGGCAAATACCTTTGAAACCAAAATCAGTCAAAGGGAGGAATAAAGTTTATTTCTTACAAGCAGTCATCCACTTCTGCTCCCCCATGTCTCTCGTGACCAGGCTGCAGAAGAAGAGCTCCCACCCAACCTCTCCAGTCCAGATAAGCCAGGTCCAGATAAGCCTTTGCTCACGTTTGTAATTACCTATTCATATGGAGGTGGACTACTCTTCTCCACCCCCTGGAAACACCTATTATGGAGATGCACTAAAGCCAGGAGAGAGATTCTGGAAATACTGCAATTAAACCAACTGAGAGAAAGACTGGGTTTCAGAAATGGTAATATTGTTTGTATCAGTGAGTTTTTTAAATGTCCACAAAACACATTTCTTGCCGCTGAGGTTCTAGAGGGCTCTATAAAGATATGTGCATTATGGGTGGGGAAAGGGCAGACCAGCTTATGTTCTACAAAACAGCTAGACGTGCCCCTCTTGGACTATGGCCTGGGTCTTTTAGTTTGAATTCCAAACTGAAAGATGAAACAATGGGCAATAAAAGACACTACAAGACCTGACTGCATTACATGGAGAACTGAAAATTACATTTAGCACATCCAGGTTCATTTTGAGGCCTAAGAATCATTCTTCTCATCCAGCAGTAATTCACACAGGGCGACTGTATGAGGATTGAGCTAGATGTGTTTCAGCCTCCAGGAGGGGTTCAGGATCCCAAGCTTGTCAGAATTTTCCTTGGAGAGAGCATGATGGGCACGACCCAGTAATTGTTAATCTGGACCGTCAATCAAAACAGCTTAGAAATATGTTACGGCTCTGCCGTGTAAATTGACCAATTTAATGGAAATTAAGGTTTACTCCAAAGAACATATTTATTTCCCAGGTCCTGTTTTTGGGAGCATTCTCCAGCAGAGCCCCTTCAGACTGTCCTTGTTAATGACTAGGTTTCCTCAGCAGCGCTTCCTCGGGAAACACATGATTAAGTCTGGTTTGAAGTGCTGTGTTACATGCGGGAGGGGTGACTTTTTTGTCTGCCTTTCAGAGACACACCAAGGTTTCTTAGTTTTGAAAACTAATAAATTATTTCAGTTTCTTTTCCAGAATCGTAGAAATGGGCGCGTCCCGATAAGTGCTCCTTTACTGTCCTGCCAATGAGTGGAAAACCAACATCTGGGGCGGGGAAGAAAAAAGAAATAATGCAGTTTCAAGGATGGTGAGGGATGGGGGTAGAGCAGAGCCATCCGAGGTACCATCTCCATTTTCACCAGCCCTTGTCCATTTCTGACCACACACCTCCCCTTCGTCCCCAACATGCACATGAGTGCGCACGCGCGCGCGCACACACACACACACACACACACACACACACACACACACAGACACCTCTTCTGGAGTTCAGATGAATTTTTATTTATCCAGAGGAATCAGTGCATGGAGCAATGTCCATTTCACTATGCTGCTGGGATTCAGCAGAACCTTCTGTCAACTGTGGAAGGAGTAACTCATGGCCAAGTGCATTTGGCATAAGGAATTTCCTGAACAGTTTGTAGAAACACGGATACCTGGGTCCCACCCCCACATTTTTTGATTCAGTAGGTTGGAGATGCTCAGGAATGTGCATTTCTAACAAGCTTCCAGGAGAGGCAGATGCTGCTGACCTTCGGACCACACTTTGAGCAGCGCTGGTAGAGAGCATTTCTGGGCCCATTGTCCACAGCTCTTTCACAAGGTGCAAAAGTTGATTTCTTACGAGCTGCCTTCCTCCTCTCCGGCTTTCCTATGGTAGAGATGCCTGAACACTGGTAAAGCAAAGAAAGTCTAGCTTTCCGTTCCAAACTTAGAGCAAGCATCGAATTACTATGAATTGTTGGTTCCTAATTCCAGGCACCTGCAGGGGGCACCATTTACACTGTATTCTTGGTGAATGGAATTTTCCCCAGAACCGTGCAGCCCTGCAGGGGTGTTGCTGAGGAGAGCAGACGAATCAATCATAGGTTGCAAGGTGGCCATGCACAGAAGAGTGTGTTGAGGATGAGTTGGAGACCATTTGTCTTCGTTTCTGCAGAATGCTCCTGTTTACATGATCTTTCTAAATGCCCACAACCCTGTGAGAAAGGGAAAGAAGTCATTGTCATCTTTATTTTTCAGAGGAAAACTGGAACAGTAAGAGAGGTTAAGCCCGTTTGTGTCATAACATAGACTAAAATGTTCAGGTCTTCCCTGAATATATGAGGCAGTGGGATAAATAATAAAAGTATTTTAGAAACTTTAATTCATTTTGGTGTTTGATATCAACTGACCATTACTGGGCCACATGGCAAAACAAGTGCATAGGTCCAAAAGGAGGTAGTACACTGCAGTTTGCTTTGACACCTTAAGATTGGGGATACCAGAGAGGGGAAAAAGTTCACAGACTTTATAATAACATTTCCCACTACTGACGAGGATGACCCACCCCCCCTCCATAGGGCTATGTGCTTAGAAAATTGTAGATCTGTGGCCCTTTCCAAAATGGTTTGAACATATTTGAGGGATTTGAGTTTTCATCTGATGAAAGCCGAGTGAGATTGTTGCATTTTTTAAAAAAATTAAATCTACTTGTATCTGCTGTTCCGACATATCAAGTTACCAACATGTTGTAATTACCTACAAAGCTCATTAAGAAAACAAAAAAATCCATCACTGTCCTGTTTTGTTTCCTTGAAGCGGCTCATTATGCTCAGAGTAAGTGAAATACCTTTTACATGGTGTACCTTTGGACTTAGTTGATTTGAGCCAAAACCAAGTTGCCATTCACCACCAAGGGGGCTCTGAGGATTTGCAGCAAAGCTCTTGTTTAAATGAATGCAAAACAATGTTCAACATTGTTACCTTATACTCTTGAACTACTTTTGTCTATCAGCTGTCAATGCGTGAGTCTTCCAAGTTGCTCAGGGTTCAGATAGGTGGGAATGAAAAAGGAAGTTGAAGACACCTAAATGCTCTTTAACTGAACCCAAACTAAGAACTAAATTTTGTGGTTTCTTTTAATTATTCCTTTAAATTTTGTAGTACATGGGAAAAACATTCAAACAATACCAAGAGAGTAGATAGTGCACAGTGACCCTCTCTCCCACCCCAGTTTCTGCGTCTCTCAGTTCCCACCCTTGAGGAAACCATTGGCACTGGTTTCTTGGTATTCTCTGGAGATGACGCATCTTCAAGGGCTGCGTTCGCAGTGTCTGTGTACTGCCAGAAAGGCCAAAAACAAAGACATTGCTTTAGCGCCAACATCTCAGGTGATCAAGGGCCCTATACTGTTTATCTCAATTTGTGACAACCTGCCTCACACAAAAATCAGATGTCGAAGGATAGGTCATACTGAAAACAGATTAATTTTGTTGTGAGGATTTTGAGAGATTCAGAGATCCCTACTTGAGGATACTTAGAAATACATTCAGTAGCTGCAGGAACTGGTGAGGGGAGAAAGTAGTACATGGAAAATTCTTTGGCAAAAAGTTTTATTTCAGAGTAAAATCTCCAGGACTTTGTCTAGTCTATAGCTTCACTTGGATTTTCTTTGAAGACTCACATTCGGCTACGGCTACTTCTCATAAACAAAGTTAGAACCATTACTTAATAATGAAAACAAGTGTAATTCCAGCTTCAAATTTTATGGTTTGTGGCCTTGAGCAATTTGTTTTGCTTTTGAGAGTCTCAGTATCAATAAAATGAGGATGACAGTACATATCTCATAGAACTGGGTGTGGATTAGCACACAACAGATGGAGCTGTTACTCATCTTTTGGTATCATCTGTGTGTAGGAAACAGTTGAAGTGTGTTAAATATGTTTGTATTTTCATTAGCTTGTCAATTGCATATGAAATCATAGATATGAAAGTACTTTGAAGTATAAAAGAGCTAGCTACATGCAAGGTATTTTTATTTATCTGGGCTTTAATAATCTTGCAATATTATTCTGGTGTAAACTTCTGGTTTTAAATCATCATCATTATTATCCCTGAAAAGATGGTCATTTTAAGTTCTCTTTTTCCTTATCATCCACCCAGTAAAACTGACACCTTCTCATTCAAATAGATACAATGAAGACTGGCTGTCTGAGCCATAGTATACTGAGCTCCTGCTATGGATACACAGAAGTTAAGGAAACCCTCGGCTCTCCTGGCCACAGAGTTATTTAGATATGTTAGAATGTGCCATGCCACATATGGGTCTCAGGTGAAAGACTGAGATAGCATTGTTTTCCTATGCTCCAAGGAATAAAGTGATCATCTATTATCCTGCTACTGTGACTTTAAGTATAACATATTTATGTGTTTTTTTCCAGGCCTCTAACCCTGGACAGTTTGAGAATGACAGTGATGCATTATGGCAGCGAGGCCAAGTCCCAGACTCTGTTGTCTGTCATGGTCGAGTGGGAATAAACACAGAGGCACCAGATGAAGCCCTGGTTGTCTGTGGCAACGTGAAAGTGATGGGGACAATTATGCATCCCTCTGACAGCCGGGCAAAGGAGAACATCCAGGAGGTGAGTACAGGGCAAGCCTGGGGCATCTCCGCTGACACCTGGGTCAGGTGCGCCAGCCTTCTGACACACCTCACACAGGGCATTGCTCCACATCACCTGTTGGTGTGAGACGAGCGTGATGCTTTACAGTTACGAGTGCTGGAGCTGATAGGCATCGCTGTCAAAACTGTAAAGCAGCTCCGACCCCAGAGAGTGAATTTACCTGACAGGAGCAGCGGGCAGTGACAGCGTAAACCTGGCCTCACAAGCAGGAAGTCTCTGAGTTATTTTCCACAGGGCAGCGCCCCTCCTTCCAAGCACTGCTGACCGCTGGACCTTGCCCTTTCCCTTCCATCTCCCTGTTCATCTTCTGGGCACTATCTCAGTACCAGTTCTGCCCGTATTTTTCCTGGACCTCTCCCACCTCTTCCTCCCGGGTCGCTGGCTCCACCCTGCCAGCCATTGTCTGGGCCGCTCAGCGCCCATCTCTGAGGAGCAGTTAGAGAAACTCCTCAGCCCTCACTCGAGACCTCCTCCCTCTGTGGAGAGGCAGCCACCCAGTGGAGGTTAGAAATCAGGCCTAGAAATCAGGACACTGGCCCTCTGCTTTGCGTCCCCCTCAGCCATCTGACCCTCCACAAAAGGCTCGGCCTCACCCAGACTCAGTATCTGCCCCTATAAATGGAAATGGTGCCTCTTCCAGATCCCACCAAGGTTTTATATTTTTTAACCTTTGAAATAATAAGTACTATATTGTCTTGGAAAGAAGACCTAAGGGATAAGGCTCCCTTCACCAGGCCACTCCTGGCTCAGCTCTTCGCCATTTAGTTCTGTTCCCCATTCCCTGCTCCTGCCACCTCCCCACCTTCGCCTTCACACTGCTTCTCCTGTAAGCATTTTTGAGGTTCTGGTGGAATTGTTTTAAACCTCCTTTTTGTATTCTTTTTGTAGTTAATACGAGACTTAATCTGTAAATCATTGGCCATTCTTCCAGACTGCATTCCTTTCCCAGTGCAAATCTGCACTGGTTTTTCTAAACCAGCCAAGGAATGTCCTCCTTTGCTGAGAGGATTCCAGAGAATGGTTGTAATTGTAGACTTTTATACTGATTGTGAAGCTGTGGTTCATATTAGGAGAGCTGTGACCTACTAGCCGGATGGGAACTCCTGGGGCTGGAAAGTTCTCACATACATTTCCAAATCCCAGTCCTAGATACTGTGCCTTTGACTTGGAGAGAAACTGTGTGCTTTTCAGATCACAGCAACTTGAAACTGGCTGTACGGTTCCCCCCCAGGTCTTATCTAAACATGCAATTGGCCTTGAACACATGGGTTTGAGCCATGTGGGTCCACTTGTATGTGGATTTTTTTCAATAAACTTTTTTCAAAAAATGAGAAAAATTTTTGGAGATTCACAGCAATTTGAAAAAACACTTTCTTGTCCCTGGCTTATTTAATTGTAAGAATACAATGTATAATATATATAACATACAAAATATGTGTTAGCTGAACATTTATGTGACAGGTAAGGCTTCCAGTCAACAGTAGGCTATTAACAGTTAGGTTTTGGGAGCACCAAAAGTTATATGGGGATTTTCGACTGCAGTGGGGTCTAGTGCCCCTGACCTCATGTCGTTCAAGAGTCAGCTGTAAACGGAAGATGGCAGGTGGAGAGTCCTCCACAATCCCTCCTGCTACCACCAGGCTTTCCCCAAGACTTCATTTACCACATGTCTTCAAGGGATGCTCCCTGGTTTGAAGGAAACATTGCCCTAAAGTAACAGGCTTCCCGAGAAGTCCCACAGCCCCTTCTAGGGAGCCCTCTCCATGTAAATGAGATGTCATGGCTCTGAATGTGGGAGTCCTGTGCCGTCTTCCTGCTCACAGCGGCCTGACGGAGTGCAGAGAAGTCTGCCCTCCAGGAGAAGGCTGGCGCTGTAGTCCTGCTTCTGGCACCCACTGGCACAGAGCTGCTCTGTGCCTCTGTTCATTCTTCCATGACCAGGGAACTCTCATACCCATTTTACCTCTGTAAAGGGCTTTTTCTAAGCCTTATATGTGAAGGATTTTTTTCACCATACCAGGCTAAGCAAATAGATATTATCATTATTTACTTGTATAAAATGCAAATTATATGTGATTCATTTATTATTTCATATTAATATATTCATTCTTAGTAGACCTTCCACATTCATGAAATACATGTTGCTAGAGATCTTGTCTGTCCCATTCACCATCGCAGACAAGAGTGATGGTGTTGAGGGTGCTGGCAGATCGTGAATGTCATCTTCACTTCGCCCTGTCTCAGTTTTTTCCAGCTTTTAAAGAAAGGGCCATTCCTCCAAATGCTCTGGGAAGCGGACCCTTGGTTGATCTGACTGCAAGCAGAGGACTGGCGGCAGTTTCCCAGTCGGTCAGGATGCATGGTCACCAGAACCGGCTTCTGGATGCACTGTTGTAAAGTGCAGTGGCCAAACCTGGCGCCCTGTGCTGGGACTGGGGAGAACGAGTGCAGGGGGCCGCCTCGCCTGGCTCTGTGTCTCCTCTCTTAAGGCGACGTAGTTTGTTTTGTGGGTAGTAGGCATGCGAGCACTTTGCAAAGAGTCCTGGTGGAGGAGATCCTGGTACTCATCTGGACATAAATGCAAGACATGAAGAAGATAAAGCAGATATGACTGAAGCCTGTGAAACTGAAGCTCTGGGAAAATGTGCTTGGCCTACATGAGAAGCAGCTTCACTTATCCAGACAGCAGCATTGGGTTTACTGATGTGACTACAGACTGGAGAAGGCCATGCAGCTCTTTTAGGGGAAACTGGGCAAAATTCCGGTAAAAGTGCTGAAAATCAGAGGAGCGTGAAGCACAGAAGCATCAAGGCAAAAAGAATGAGGAAGTGGAAAGTTGAACGCGTCAATCAAATTCTGCAGTGAAGGCCGAAAACAAGGCTGTAAGACTCAAAAATAAAAGCCAGGAAAGAAATCAGTTCAGATGAAATGCCTGACCATTGTTTCTCGCAACTGCACCAGCAGCATGCTAGTGAAACATGCAAGTGTGAAGGGCTCGAGCAAGCCTCCCCTCAGGGCCATGAGCCGGATGCTGAGGTTCCTCAGCTCAGGGGGAGCCGGTGCCACCCAAGCTGCTCCTCATGCGAGGCTGATAGCCGGGCTCTGGGCCACAGCCAGCTGATGGATAAGGGACCTCCCTCCCTGAGGGAACCGGAGTTCCACGGGCTGGAATGTCTTTGCTGTGGTACAATCTCGAGTTAAGGATTTAGAAACCTTGGGCAGGAGGCAGCATGATGGATGACAGCCATTTGCACTGACAGTCAAAACTTTGCAAAACTGCTGTGGACAAGATCAAATCAGGCACTGGAATTCAGTTCCTAGCTTCTCACAGTGGTTTGACACATTGGTGAGCAAGGCGTGGTGCTGTGTGCAGGCCTGTGTAGGCTCCAGACAATTCCAAGAAGGCACAGCCCTTGCCTTGAGGGCTTTTGCTAGGCTGAGTTCCCAACTGCATAGGGAACATGCAATACAGGCAGTTTCTATTTAGCTTTGGAACATGTACAAGCCGGCACTGGAAGTTAGAAGAGTATTTTCTTAAAGAAGCATTGTTATGGAAGGTGTTTAGATCCCCAAGCCAACCCTCAAAATTTTCTTTGGCTAAAAATCTGTCTGAAATACAATGGTAATAGTTCTATGGAATCTTGATTGCTGGGTCTAGCAATATGTCTTTGGGGAAAATGAATTCAAGGCCCAAAGTAGTCAGCAGGGGTCATCTTCCCTCCATGTAGCCTGGACAGCCTGAGCGGGCACACATCTCCCTCTGCTTTCCATCGGCAGCAGAGGAACCACCACTGCTCCCGCTCTGGTCGGTGATGAGGCTCTTTGGGGGCCACGGGACAGTGGAAAGCAGGCCAAGTGGGCACAGGGCTCTCATGGGTGCAGGGAATGGGGAACAGGCTAGGGCCTGGCTAGTGCAGGGCCAGCCCGGGGGCTACTGATCGAGCCGTCTTCGATTCTGTCAGTGTCAGGAGTGTTCTGCCACCTGACTGCCTTCATTTTTTCATTCCTCCTTTTCTTCATGGAAGGTTTTAGGTGCCGTTGGGGAGGAAGGATTTCCCTCTACCCTTCAAGGTTCTTCTAGCTGGCCTAAGAATCCAATTGATGTGAAGCAGATTAACAGGAGAAAAAAAAAAGTTTAATTATGTGCATTCGGGGAATCCACAACTGTGAGATTCCAAGGACAGGGCGTATGGGGCATATCTGTCATCCTGAACCAAGGAGAAGAGGGTAGGGGCCTGGGACTTCAAAGGGAAAGGGAAGCAATTCACAGGATATGAGAGAGTAAATGTTTGCTAAACAAATGCTTAATGAGCCACGCAGAAACAGTGGGCCGCAAAAAGGGATTTTAACAGGCTTTGCCACATTCATCCCTGTCTACTGCACCTAGCTCATATTATAACGTGGTTATCTGCGGTGATACGTCTCTTCCTGGACCATTCCTCCATCTGCATTTTTTTAATGCAGTTACTTGCATAGGTCAAAATTTCTCTCCAAGCCTCTGGCCCTTGATTGCTTGCTTACAGCTCTGACCTAACCTGCCTGCCGCGGCGGCATACCTCAGGGTGGCCTGCCCTTGGCCCCTACATGGCTATTGTATGTCAGACACTTTGCTAGGCACTGTCCTGAGGTCCTGAGAGGAACTCTGCTGAGGTCTTATCCTTAAGAAAAGAACTTTTCTTAAAATTTAAGCTCCAAATAAGAAACACTCATTGACTCGCCAGTACCTAGGAGAGTGTCTGGCACATAGTAGCTGTTCATTAAATATTTGTTGAACAAATGAAGGAGCTCATGGTGATAGATTATGCACAGGGCAATATGACATTGGGACTGCTCCTTCCTAGCGTGGCCTGCCAAGCCGTCCCTGCTCCCCTTCATCTGTACAGTCTCGTTTGCCAAGCCCTGCCTTGGTTCTGCAGACATCGTTCAGGGCATTGATTCCCTTGGGTCTCAGCTCACAGTATTCTTTCTGTCTAGCATCCCCGTCTTAGTCTAACCCTTTCCACCCCTTCTCCCTACTCTACATACTTCCCTGACTAACTCCTATCTTAAGGTTACTAATTTCTTTAACAAATACCAGTTGCGCACCAACTATGTGCAAGGAATTGTTCTGGAGCAAGGGTCCTGAAATGCTGTGAACAGAACAGGTTGGAGAACTGAAGTTGGGCTCCATCAGCTCCAGGAAGCCTTCTGTTATGCTCCCCAGGAATATTTCAGGTGCATCCTTGGAGCTGCCATGGTCCTCTGCTCATAATTCCACCATACTCTGCATTCTCACGGTGTAATAAAATCGTATGTGATGAATTGGCCTTCTTGTGTGGAACACAGACTTTTAAAAGGCAATCATGTTTGCTGTCAAGAGGACCCAGCAGCCAACTTGAAGGGGCTCCTGCTGGCCAAATCTGGATATTTGGATGTTCAGCTTAGTGTAGTGCACAGCGTGTTGAAGGTAATTGGTAAATGGCAAATAAAACAATGAATGGATGAACCAAGTTTGATAACAGCAGTTATCAAAGCAACCATGAGCTCAAAATTAAACACTGAGCTTAACCTGAAGTGAAGCTAGTCCATTTAGCCAGGTAAGTTCCAGGCCACAACCTCTCACAATCAACCAGAGCGAAAGACAGAGAGCCCGTAATGATCCTGGAGGAGGTTCTCATTCACCTGGCTGAGTGGGTCAAGGGAGGAGTTGAGGGCCGTGCAGGCATTTTCTTAAAATGACAACATTAAAGCCTTTTTGGTTGTTCTGGCATAGGGATGACTGTCAGGCAGTGTAATTTTAAGTGTCAAGGGCCACTGGTTTCATAATCCAGTTATACACTAAGAAGAAAATTTAGCTGACCCACATAGGGCTGCCAACATCTCACTTGTTGAATAAGGTCATTAAAAAATTTGATCTTGCTATTATTACTCCTTCAAACAAACCCTCAAATGAAAGGGGGAATCATGCATCAATCAAAAGCATTTAGCTTTAGGAAAAATTCACTCTGTCTTCATTGTTATCATTTTGCTGGGCTTCAGTGAAGTTATTTTGAGCAATCCGCAATGACAGTTGGGAGTGCCTTTAACAATCTGTAAGAAGTGAACTCAGAGGATGACACCGTCCCAACCAGGGTGGTCTGGGAGGAAGCCAGCGTCTGGGTCTTGAAGGTCCAGTAGGTGGGTGGTCTGGGCTTGCCATCAGCCGTTTGAGGACATTTTCTCCAGCAAGGTGTCCAAAAGCAATTTGAAGATCAAGGATATACCTACTTCTCAAAGACGGTTTCTTGAACTAAGTGTCGCATTTTCAGTTGACAAATACAAGGACTGCCTATACTTGTCTGGTGTTTCTACCGTGTGTTCATTTGGAAATGATCCCTTGCAGTCGTGTGCTTCCTCCCAAGCGAGCAACCTCCGTTCTCAGAAGGAGGGTTCCTCTCAGAGGAGAGAAGGCGAGAGCAGCGGGTGAGGGCGCCTTCACCCCGTAACTTAGACATACCAGCTCTGCCGCGATTTCTTTGTCAGTGGATGGAAGTCACTCACAAACCTTGAAACTTTGGCTGCCCTGAGAGGAAAAACCTAAATTTCTCTTTAAAATGTTTGGGCAAGAGAAAAGGACAGTCCAATTGTCAACATTCCTAATCTCTCTGGGTCAACTTTGAGTGTTGGTTTGAACAGCAAATATCTAAAGCAGGTGAAATCTGCTCTTCTTTAATTTAAATTAGGTTGACACAAATGAACAGCTGAGAAGAATAGCCCAAATGAGGATTGTTGAATACGACTACAAGCCTGAGTTCGCATCTGTGATGGGGATAAACACTGCCCATCAGACAGGTACACACACAAATTCCCTTTTACATTTTGTATTGTCAACTATTAAAGATTTGATTCCTTCTTTATCTGGAGGTTGTGGACTGTGGCATTTGGCAAATCTTGTTGGCCTAACTCATCCTCTGTGAAACCTATAGTCATGAGAACAGGAAAGGTTAAGTCTCTGTGTCCCCTGTTCTCAAACCCCCTTCCCCACTCCTGCAACCCATCATACGGATGGAGTATTTTGAATGTATTGTCTCTCTTTCCTGGAGTCCTATTGTTCATGGGATGAGGGCTCGGGGGCAGCACCGGGCAGTCCTAGCATTGGAGAGACAAAGTGGCAGGGTACGTGGGTCTGCGTCAGGGAAGGGGCAGAGTGGTATTTACACGCCAACCCAGTTCTAAAGAAAGACCAGTTAGGCAGCAAAGTCCTTGGGCAAGAAAAGAAAGGCAATCAAACTAATGCCCCACCGCTACGTCCATGTATAGGAATTTTAAGGTATTTACTCACCCTCCCCAACATTTGACCCAAAGTCTCAAGGAAATGTGGAGAAAACGACACTCCAGAAAGGTCTTTCCCTAATAAGCCTGTTTGCATGTTTTGTGACTAGGCATGATTGCCCAGGAGGTCCGAGAGATCCTGCCTAGGGCCGTGAGAGAGGCCGGAGACGTCACCTGTGAAAACGGAGAGACGCTGGACAGCTTCCTCTTGGTCGATAAGGTAACCGCGGACCGGCGTTGGCCGCTGGCGCTCTGCCCGCACGGTGCGCCCCTGCTAGGCGGCGCGGTGGGCACACAGCTCCCGGGACCGGGCAGGAAGCAGAATTCCTCGGAGCTGTGGAGGGAGCTGGCGTCAGTCACGCCACAAGGGTCAAAGGTACCAAAGAGAGGTCCCACCAGGGAGAAAGAAAACGGGTTTTGCGGCAGCAAGCATGAGAGTTCAGTGGGGGTTCTTGTTGGAGGAAAGCCGGTCCTGGGAAAGTCCCCTGACAGGGAGCTCGTAGAACAAGAATTGAACATCATAAGCCATAGTGACAAGCTTGATTAGACTTTGTGTTTAAAAATGGACCTGAAACCTTATGAAGGTGTAATTTATCTCACATGATATCACTTAAGTTTTCAAAACAATGTGCTGCTTCAAACGATTAAACATTGAATGAAGTGTTGAATTTTTTTTGAGCATAGTTTTTCAACAAAACTGTGTAATTGACTTTCATGGCACAATCATAAAGTGGGTCATTTGTACAAAGGTATTCATGAGACTTGTCATTTTCCCCAAAGACCTGGCTTAACTCTTTGATATTCAAATCGTTCTCCTTTGAAGGAATGTCGCCATCCTTGCATATGAGCTCCCCTGCACATGTTAAGGGGTCTTGGTCTGCCGTTTCCTCACTGGCTGCTGCTTTGTGTCGGATTTGAGTAGTTCTCCAAGGTCACGTCTGTTGTCTGTTAATTCTGTGAACTCCTGCAGCTGTTGCGATGTTTGCAAACTCACGCCGCTGCTGATTTGGTTACGTTGCACTGTTATATCTGATGCCAGAGGAGAGACTGATTGACATGGGGATTTTATAGTTAGTAGGGAGAGCTGTTTGTTTTGTAATTTGTAATTTGCCAGTTCATGGAGGCAGTGCTTCTCACACTCAGAGTGTACAGGAATCACTGGGCGATCTCATTAAAAGATGGATTCTGATTCAGCAAGAATGGGATAAGACCTAAGATTCTGCATTTCTAACCAGCCTCCAGGTGATGCCCATTTTGCCAGTCCTGCTGGTCAGCAAGCCACACTTGGAGTAGCAGGTTAGAGGGTACTTTTCCAAGGTCAGCTACCTGCAGGCTTGTGGACAAATACTTAGATAACAGGTCTGGGCTGCAAGGGGTGAGTGGCAGAAGTCGAGTTACTTCCCAGGACAACCGTTTGGACGGAAGAGATCACCTTTGGTCTCTCTCAGATCTAGACTATCACAACCCTTGAGGGGTGTATCATGAGAAATTGATTTCTAATAATAAACTACTGAAGTTTTTCAATTGTTTACTTAAAATATAAAATAAGGGATATTCAGAGGTATTCCTATTCCAAAGTGACCCTCTCTGTCTGGCACTTTCATAAGCTACCAGGATGAGAGGAAAGAGTGCCAGCACGGCTCTGGTAGTGCACCCCAGACCCCTGGCATTGCTCACCTGGCAGCAGCTCTGTCAGTCCTGGCCGTGGCCCCCCCAGAACACCTAGGAAAGATCTGTGTTTTCTGTGTAGGTAACATGCATAGGACCCTGTGAGTGTCACTGTTCAGCAACAGAATCCATTCTCTTTCTGGCTCGGGATCTTCCCACGCCCAGCTGAGTTGAACTCATAACAGGCAGGATTATTTGCAACAGGAGTTCCCAGGGCCCCCAAGAGTGCCTACAACCCATGTCCATTCCTAGGAAGGCAAGCCCCACGCTCTGGGAAAGTAGAGGGTGGTAGTCCTGTTCCAGGCAGCCAGGTCCATTCGTCTCCTGAAGAGCAATCCATGCCAAAGCGGCATTTGGTTTATAACAAGTGAAGCAGGGTGTCCTGAATGCAACAGTTCGGTTTTCTTAGTAACAGGACCTTGTAGTGATATCATCTGTGGAGGCATCACTAAGGCCACACTCATTTACAGACCCCATAACACTAAGAGCAGGTGGGCTCCAGGCTGATCCTGAGAGCGAGGCAGCCAAGCAAACCACCTCTGCCCTCTGAAGCCTAGCTTTCTCTTTTGGCTCTTCTGAGGATAGACCTCAAGTGCCTGTTTAATCCTCAACCCTGTGGAATATCCCTCTTCTCCATTGTAAGTACTCTGCAGAATGTCTCCTTTATTTTTCCTCATTAAGAATACAGGAAAGGTGGCCCCTGTTGTCCTAGGCTCCTTGTTAGTTGTACAATAGACAAGATGTATAGAGAGCCTCTTGCTTTCCTGGCTTTCTACCCAGACTCGTGGGCAACGTGGTGGCTTTGATTGCAACATCCAGGGATACTTGTTTTAAGGAACTTCGGTAGGACCTCCTGGGCTTCATGTGCTGTAGTAACAGGTGGAGATCAGATTAAGATACAGTGTCTACCTCTGCCCTCCATTTCTTTTCCACCAACTGTCCCTTTTTTATAAAGAAGTTTTCACTGATGGACGCAAAAATGCAAACTGGAAGTGCATGTAAAAATGTTCAAATATTGTGCTCCATGATTGCTCTCTCATTTCCACGTGTATTCTGCAACTTTATGCCAAAATGGGAAAAAGAATGGCTGGATCTTTACGGACTGTCCATACAACCAAAGGTGGAGGGGAGAAGGTGCTGTCAATCCGAGTTGGCATGAATTGCTTTTCTCTCTCTTCTTAACAGGAGAGATGACCTTGCAAGATAAGCGTCTCTCACTTGGAGTAATTTGCTTCTTCTTATAAGTTCCTCATGGTTCATGTGCCCCCATGAAAGCTCAGTGATGAGAGGTGGAATCGGGGGCTCCAGGCTGATCCTGAGAGTGAAGCGGCCAAGCAAACCACTAGAGCCTAACCTCGCATTAGACCCCTGCAGGCTTTGCCTTTTGGCTTGTTCATCTGTGTCTCTACCCGGCAACTTTATATATTTGTTTCTATGATATTTGGGAGCAGGTGGTGCCATTTCTTGAGCATTATTATTAGGTGTACTTAGTGTAAGAAAAGTGTACCCAGTAAATGTAAGAACTGCCTTCCATGAACTCACAAATGAGTCTATATAAAGATAGATTCATCTTGTGAATAATTAGTCCTGTAATAATTGTGTGTGTGTGTGTGTGTGTGTGTGTGTGTGTGTGTGAAGATTGCATGTTATAAACCATACTATATCTTAACATGTGGCACTCTTTACTCATTGATTCTATTTTTCCTCCAACTGTCCAACTGTAATGTGACAGGGATTGTCTGAAAAGATCAGTAACACTCAGTTCCTGTCTTCAAGTAGCTTACAGTGTAGGCGGGGTGATAAGGCAGGGACACGGGTAATAAAGCTTTAAGTGACAGCATGGGGAGTCTTCTGGCCTGCATAAAGAAAGTGCCACATCAGTTCAGAGGAAGGAGAGAGGGTCTCTGGCATTAGGCAGGGGTCCATGGAGGGAAGGAAGTGGCGGAGACTGAGAGACATGAAAGAAGACCTTGGCGGCCATGGAGGCTGAGGTGTGGTGGGTGGGGCGGGGGAGGCACCACAGGCGGCCTGTGAGACCGTCCTTCCCGTGCACAGTGTCTGACTAGCCACCAGGCCCTATTGTCCTGGCTTTGTTCTCTTTCTGCTTTCCATTTCTCTCATAATGACTTCCCAACTGACCGAGGAGCCACTAACAGACTTACCTTCCTTAAAAACAAAAAACAAACAAACAAAAAGTCTCTAATCATACAATCTCTCCCATTTTGGCTCTTCATTGTCTTATTATTAGAACCTTCCACAGTCTGGATGGAATCCACTCTTTCTAAGTTGTTTCCTAACACACCCACCCCTGGCCCCAAACACCTCTGGATTAGCTGAGACCCTTCAGAGTGTGACCTGTGTGCATGTACGGGCCCCTCCAGTTTGCCAGCTCCTCCCCCACTGGCCTTTTCTTCTGTTCCTCACACTAGCCAAGTTTGTTTCTGCCTCCGAGCTTTTCTGTTGAGTGTTCTCCACCCTGATGACCCTGCGCTTAGGTGCTCTCATCATTTGGATCTCAGCACCAAGACCTCCCCTGCCTACCTCATCTAAAACAGCCTCCACATCACCCCATTTCACTTTGAAAGATTCAGGGTCCCTCCAAGGGTGTATAGAGCCTTTGCTGTAATTAGAAAAAGATGCACCCACTGGCTGGTGCCGACTCCATCCACCCCCTCAGCTGGGCCTCTGTGCAGGGGACACACTGCACATGTATTCATAGCAGCCTGGAGAGCTATGTCCCCAGCTAAAATTATCTTGTCATTTACCTATCTGTTCTTTGTAAATCTTCCCAGTTAGTTGTGTGAGAGGAAAAATCTTCTATATTTTTCAAAATTCTCTCCAATAATTTATTTGTGGCTTTAACCCCGGGCCTTAGACTACTGTGGGCATTCAACAAATATTGGTTGAATGAATCAATGAAATCCGTAGTGCCTTGACTGAACCTCTTTCTATACCATCTTAGGCCTCTGCACATACATCTTCTAGAGTATTTATCACACTGTGTTGTCATTCACTCTCTGGGATGTGTCTCCACTGCACTGGGTGCATCTTAAGGTTGGACAATGTTCCTCATCACTTCTTGTATCTGATAACCGTGGGCCCTCAGTAAGGCTTGGTTTGTGTTAATGCCTGAAGTTTTGAATCTCAATGCAAGGAAAAGAAATGGTCCTTCTCATATAAGGCAGTCTGAAGGAGAAGGGTTTTTCTAGGGGAAAAGATGAGGTCCATTATGTGTTTGAGATGTCAGCTGAACATTCAGATGAAAATGTCCAGAGGTGATGGGGAGTGTGGAACTTGAGGGAGCAGGTGGGGTCACAGGGAAGCTACAGACATGGGTGAAGATATTATTTAATAAGGGAAAGGTTATGGATGCATGTCACAGACTGGGAGCCTGTGGCCTGCTCTGGCCTACTGATTTTTTTTCCCCATCATCATGGTTCAAGAGTTTTCACATTTGTTGCCTTTCTTTAAAAGTTAGGAGATCTTCACACAAATTCCAGATTTCTGGCTCCCTTGAGATATCAGATTAGTGACATGGTGCTGAGGAGAGGCCCCCTGTGCCCTCCCATCACTGCTTCCTGTTCCCTGCCTGGCACTGTGGGCTTTCAAGTTCATACAGGATGAGAAGCAAAGGGAACTAAAAGCAGCAGAACATGTCCACTCAGGGCCCATAGAGGAAGGAAAGCCCCTGGGAAGGCTGAGGACAGGGCAACAGCAGGAGGAGATGACATGGCGAGCTTGGGTCAAAAAGCCAAGTGAGCAGAGAGGATTGAGAAGGAAATGGGGAGGAAAGAGAGGAGGTGAGGAAAATGAACATTACCAAATATCATTGGTTTTCATGATTGAAAAATCACCGAAAATATACGGCATAGGGTTAAGAGTATGAATTTCAGCCGCAGATGAAACTTTGTCCACAACTTGGCTGAGCAAGTTTTGGGGATTGTAAGGTCACTTTGACAGCTAAACAAACTAGTTTATTCTTTACAGTCCTGCGGTAAGAATTACTTCAGTATGGCGAGTTGAAATTCCAACCTAGTCACTTTTTTCCCCACTGAAGCAATTGTCTTTATAAATGACTTTTATTAATGCAACTTTTCTTGGACCACAACTTTTAGGTCTACAATCTAATGAATGGTTCTTAATAAATTTTTCCCACATGCCACCACCTCAGGTGTCTTTGAAGTGTTTTTTTAATAGTGACATATTATTTTTCATTTTTAAATATAGAAAAGACTGAATTCTACAAAAAATTATTTTAGTTTAAGTTCATATAGCTAGCCCAGAATCTAAATGGGGGGCTTTTAAATATCCTACTCAACAATTAGCTCTAAAAAAAAAAAAGTCCACTCTTTTCTCATTGACAGAAGAAGTAGAATTCATTCACTGGTTGTGGTAAGTCAACATGATTGATCTGGTTCCAAGCTGAATGATTACTTTAGAGTTCATATGTTATTACAACAAACCCTGGATATTTTAACAACTGATCATCTGTTTGTAGATCATGTTCTTTCCTAGGAGCTCCTCATCCTGGAAGCAGGAAGAAAATTCTCTTGTTTCTGATAAAAATTTTAGAGGGATCTAGGACATTTATTGTTTTCTTGGGAAATTTCCTTTTGCAGCCATGTCTTCTTTAAAAAGGTTATCATTCATTCATTTATTTTCTTTCCTGTGCCAAAAGTTCAGAAATAACAGAAGTAAAACCAATGTATCAACTCAGGTAGCACTCAGGAAGTTGCCTGTGCGGGTACCAGAGAGACAGTTTGCAGAGCAGGAGCGTTCGAACCGAAACTTGGAATGAGACTCAGGGTATTTTGTTACATAGCAACTCACTTAGTGAGAAATGTGACTGTTAATCTTCAGAGAGATTGGTTGTAATATTAGAATTTTCTTAAATATTAGGGAAGTGGTCAGCAGTTACCTCATATCAACCTTGGGCAACATTCAGCTTTTGCTTATGATTTCCAGAGGCATAAGCAAAGAATAAACCAGCTCAAGTTAGCCTTGCAAAATAAGTTAAATTAAGTTTTATTTGTATGATTAAACTGGGTTTGTCTGCTCAGGGAATTTTCCAGGCTGGTCCCATTCATTTTTTATTTTAGCACATGCATTTAAACAAGACAGACTGATGGATGGATAGATGAAGAGATTAATGATAAAGGAAATAGAGCAATATACTAGTTGTGGAATGTAGGTGGGGAGTATATGGGTGTTTACTGTACAGTTTTTCTGCATGCTTGTAAATTTGTGTAATAAAATGGTCAAAGAAGTCATTGTTTCAGACACCTAAAACTGCAATTTAAATATTGTGTCAGCAGGTGGTGGCAGTGCTTTGAAAATCAGCCCATTTATTCAAGCCAACAATGGTTGGGTACCTGGAGTTTCACACTTTATTTACCAAAGTATTACTTAGCTAAAACAGCTGAAATTATGCCAGAGTTTTTAAGGAGATGTTTTTGAGTACTATAGAAAGACGTAGAGTCCTTAAGTAGAATTCAGCCCCTTTCTGAGTAATGCTAACTTTTCTTTGCTGTGAATTCTGACTCCAAAGTCAGTCACATTCTCCCTGTAGGGGCAGCTTGCTGGGCTTTGCCCACAAAGCACCCTATTGTCGAGCTCTGTATCACCTATTTGGAGTCTGTCACTGGACCTTCAGGCTACTTATCTGAGTAAGAGAGCGGAAGAGTAAGTAAAGAAACTCTGAAGTAGAGTGGTATCTCTCAAGATGTAAAATCCCTTTCATTTTTTTCCTTGAGAAGATTTTGCCCCTTGTCTTTATTCTTGGAACTTTAGAGTTGATGTACCACCCCTCTCCTCATTTTTCTGCTCTTTTACTTCACTGGAGCACTTTCCCCTCTCCATCCTCATCATTTCTGTCAAACCCCACATAACAATAGCAGCCTCTCTAATGTGTTTCATATATATCCTTGGATATTTGGGATTTCTGGAATACCATTAGTGTTGTTTTTAAAATGTGTTTTAAATTTATTTGAAGTATGTCCATCTGCTCATGGCCCGACACATGGAATTTCTTGTCATGCACCTTTATGTTCTCAGGTGGTGGACCCCCCTCACTCTGCTGACAACAGACTCTACAGTGATGAACGTTCTCACCCAGGCCCCCCTGTGAATCTGTGGGAGGTCTTCTCTGGGACCTATGCCAGGAGAGAGGTATAGGACACAGAGTGAGGTATAGGATACAAATAACCTTAATTTTGCTGCCAAATGGCCAGGCAGCTCTAACTCATAAGACCAGTGCACGAGACTTACTATTTCTCTGTATCTTCATCAACACCTGACATTATCAGACTTTCTAAATTTTTCACTTCTGATTGGGATAAAGTGATATCTTATTGTTTCATTTGCCTTTCTCTGATGATTAATAAAGTCATGCATGTCTTCTTTATGTTAGCTATTTAGTTTTCTCCTCTTGTGAATTTTTTGGTCTACTCGCCCACTGGGTTACCTGTGTTTTCCAGAATGAGAGTATAACTTTCCATCTTCACTATTATTTTATTCCTTCCTGATGCTCTCGAAAAAAAACAAATAGACCAAATCTACAAAAGTGGCTTAAGATAGTGGTAATTATTTTTTTATTTCAATACCTTGTTGGCCTCCCCCCAGGGCTAATTACAACTTAAAACTATATTGTTTATTTGTGGTCTACTCATTGGCCAGTCTCCCCCACTTGAAAATATGCTATGTGAGGGCAAAGGCCCTGCCTGCCTTATGAAATTGTTTCATCCTGCATTAGGAGAGTGATTAGCGACAGAGCTGTTGGTTCTGTTCACTGATTGAATATTGAGCTGCTCCGGGTACTGAGTTGGCCCTGGTGAGTCACAAGACAGTGACTGCCCTCAAAAGGAGCTCATCGGTCACCCAAGGAAGACAAGAAACCAAAGACTGACAACGAACTGGCATGGGCTGGTGCACATGGAGACTTACCTCAGTCAAAGGGCTCAAACCTTCCAAGGAAGGGCTTGCGCCTCAACAGAGATGACAGAAAACTAAGCAAGAATTCTAAAGCAAAGGAACCAAAGGCAACAGTAAAACACAGAATTTTAAACAGTTTTATGCTCATGCTCTTTCCATGTAAGGCAGAGGTCAAAACACAACATCCAGGGAAATGAGCCCAGGAGTTGTCCTCTTTGCAAGACAAATATGCTGAGAGGGAAATCTTTTCTCCAGAGACCTTTTGGAAATTCAGCTGGAAGTCTGAGCTTCCGTACACCTCAGTAGCCTGTTTTTCTGGTTTAGGGAGTCTGTTTTTTTAAATCCATGTCAAGACCTGGTGAGATATCCACAAAATAAACTCTTGGACAAAGATCTAATGCTGAACTTATCTGCAGCCCAAGCAAATGCCAGGCACACCCATTGGCTACAGACAGTTTTCTCCCATTGGCAATCATTTTCACAATGCTCAATTACAGGCTGTTTTATTCCCATGATTTATTACAATACATCAGCCCATCCAACATCGATACCAGAAGGAGAAAATCTCAAGTCTATGGCTCCACTGGGAAAGAAAGAAGAGCCTATTTCAATTTCTGAAAGCTTTCTTTGTGTCCGGGCTTAGTTAGCCTTACTCAGTGTTGTTTAGACAGAGGACAAGTTAGAATTCCCGGAGAGGGGAGATCAGCCCCACTGCCCGGCCGCTCCCCAGTGTTGTGGGCTCACGTAGCATCAGACCAGCCAGGGTTCCAGGAGCTTGCAAACTGTGTGCTGGAGAGCCAAGGTTTCCTAGGGAGTGAGGAGTACTGAAAAAACTTCTCTTTTCTGAGCCAATTCCCTCCCAAAGTGGAAAGGGCCTCACCAGAGAGGAAACCAGTTTGCTGGGTACAATCCAGCAATTTGCCCATGGCACTGAGGATGATAAACCCTAGTGTTTCTCTGCTGAATTCACCTCAAATTCCCATGAACATTTCCTAGCATGGAAAGGGAATTTGGACCTTAATCTCTTTGCTTTTCTGAGAGAAATCTCAGCTAAAAGAATGAATTGGAGGTTTGGCCATGGGAGCAGTGGTATGCCTCTCAATGCCTCATGCCATGAGCCACCACTGTAAGAATATTCATTCATTTAATCATCAGATATATACTGAGTTACTGCTCTGTGCTGGAGAATCGACTGTGGACAGGATGCAGGCCTGATTCCAGGGGCTTATAATGCAGGTAAATATGACACCACATGTAAGGAAGGAGTGCAGAGAGGGAGTTCTGATGGTTCAAGAACAGGAAGCATATGCTGGCGTGCAGAGGGTGAAGGGGTTGGGGTTAGAGGCAAAGCTTCAGTAAAGCACCTGCTCTAAGCTAGATAATGGCTCTGACTTCACAATGCCTCCAGCTGCCCCACGTGTACTTGCCCAGCTGCCCCACATGTCCTTTCAGAAAATACATTCATGCATCACCCCAAAGCAAGTCCTAAACAGTGGGTAAAAGATTCATGTGTGACTTGAAGCATTTCTACTTTCTCTCCACAATCTCATGAGCAATTTTTGGTGGCAAGCTGGCTTAATCATTTTTGTATCACAATTGTAAAGCTATGTTTCAGCTGAGGTAGTGGGTCCTGTTAACCATAGTTAGTAACTGGACAGAGTTGAATAATAAAATTAGGTTCAATCACAAAATAGTTCTCAGCCATCAGTGGGCATCAGATAGGGAAGCTTTGCAAAATGCTGCTGACTTAAGCTCATCTCAGTCCTAATGAATACAAACCTCTACATGGGACCTAGGATGTGTTTATTTAGAAAAAGTTCCCCAGGCATCTAGGTGCACATTCGTGGTTAAATCAAATTCATGTAGACCTACCACTGCATAGAAAAGGGCATTTTCAGAAAATTCTAGATTGTGGTTTTTGAACATATTTATACTCGCTTTACTATAATGATAGAGGCAGAAGTCAGAAGTATTTTAGTAAGAGGCAATCCCATAACATGTCCTAGAAATTTAATTTTTTTACTAATTTTCCATTGAATCCATAAAATC
The DNA here is from genome assembly GCA_032199065.1 of Smutsia gigantea. Lineage (NCBI taxonomy): Eukaryota > Metazoa > Chordata > Mammalia > Pholidota > Manidae > Smutsia > Smutsia gigantea. The sequence continues at coordinate 161,461 of JAVSCE010010485.1, forward strand.
AGGGCCATCATTATAACAAGGAAGGTAGTAGTAAATTCCCTCTCTACCTTTATTTCCTTTAAATAGGAGAAAACATGAATTATCTTCTTGCCTATTGGGTCTGCCTGGAAGATGTATGGTGCTGGCATGTTTGAGATGGAGAAATCAGAGCTGGCTCTTTATCATTACTGACAAGTAATTGGACAATTGCATCCATTGCTCATATCTCATGAGGCACCATTAAAAGTCTCACTGGGGAGACATTGCAGAAAAAATCTTTTGTGACTTTAAGGGGACTTTAGCATCATTCTCCATGATCTGCTTTGGAAGTCAGTTGCCAAGAAAAATAGAAGAAAGAACATTATATATGGTAGTGCCAGTGAGGGTGGAGAGGTAGATTCAGGAGATTCATGACGTTGAGCTGACAACACTGCATGATGGATCGCCTGTCGAGGAGCAATACAGGGGAAAGAATCAGAGAACCCTTTTTTAGACTGCTCAGTAGACATCAAATAACCATTTGATCCACTATAAATAATATCATTATAATAATCGTATAAAGTTTTTTACGGTGTAAACATACTAAGTAGTCATATGACATTTACTGTGATTTAGAACCATAGAATATTATTATCTTCATTATTTCTGCCTTATTTTTGTTTAAAACAAATTTAGAAGTAAAGGAAATCTGTACCAGAACTAGAATCTTTTTTTTTTAATCTGGAATCTTTTTTTTATTATATTGAAGTATTATCAATATACAATATTTTATTGATTTCAAATATACAACACAGTGGTTCATCAGTTACCTGTATTATTAAACCCTCACCCCCCACTAGTGCACTTACTATCTGTCTACATAGGAGGATGTTCCAGAATCATTAGCTATATTCTCCATGCTGTACTACTATCCCTGTGACCAACTTATATTATGATTGAGAATTTTTGTGCCCCTTCTTCTTCACCTCCCACCCAACCTAACCCTTCCCCTATGGTAACCACTAGTTACTTCTCAGTGTATATGAGTCTACTGCTGTTTTGTTCATTCTGTTTTGCTTTGTTGTTATACTCCACAAATAAGTGAAATCATTTGGTATTTGTCTCTCTTCACCTGGCTTATTTCACTGAGCATAATATCTTCAAGATCCATCCATGTTATTGAAAATGGCAGGGTTTCTTTTCTTTTTATGACTGTATAACATTCCATTGTACATAGCATCTTCTTTATTCATCTGTTGGTGGACACTTAGGTTGCTTCCATATCCTGGCTATTGTAAATAATGCAGTGATAAACATAGGGGTACATATATTGTTTCGAATCAGGGGTTTTGTTTTCTTCAGGTAAATTCCTGAAATGGAATTACTGGGTCATATGGTAATTCTATTTTTAGTTTTTTGAGGACCCTCCATAATGCTTTCCACAGTGGCTGTACCAATTGACATTCCCATCAACAGTGTAGGAAGGTTTCCTTTTCTCTACATCCTTGTCAGCACTTGCTATTTTTTGTCTCTTGGATAGTGGCCATTCTAACCAGTGTGAGATGTGTAGCTCTGGGCCGAAGGGTGTTTCAGCTCTGGGCAAGTTCACTCTGGATTCGGTGAGACCAAATAATGACAATGGAACTTTGGGGATAAAAAGGGGCTCATTGTAAGCCTTATTCTCATGATGGGAGATCGAGTGTTAGAATCACATCTGCACCCAGCAGTCTGCAAGCAGCAAGTCTCTGTCTCTGCCTCTAGCTCAGCCTCTGCCCCAAGCACTGCCTCTGCTTCAGGCTTCATCTCCACTCCCAGCTTCTACTCTCCTGCTGTCTTGCTCTCCTGCTTGCCCTCTATCATTGGGTGGAGCTCTTTATATAGCAACACTGGCAATGATGGCTTATTGCCAACGGGTATACAAGCCTGTGCCTGCTCAGTAGCCTAAGTATTACATCATTGCACTTACACAACGGGTGAGTAGATTGGGATCAGTTGAGTATCCTTGCCATGGAAATTCCATTTCCCCTACAGGTGATATCTCATTGTAGTTTTGATTTGAATTTCCCTGATGATTAGCGATGTGGAGCATCTTTCCATGTGCCTGTTGGCCATCTATATTTCTTTGGAGAAATGTTTGTTCAGGTCCTCCATCCATTTTTGAATCAGGGTATTTGTTTTTATGGTGTTGAGGCCTGAGTTTTTTATACAGTTTGGATGTTAACCCCTTATCGGATGAATTGTTTATGAATATATTCTTCTACGCTGTAGGTTGCCTTTTTGTTCTACTGAGGATGTCCTTTGCTTTACACAGTTTTTTAGTTTGATGGAGGCCCACTTGTTCATTTTTTATTTTGTTTCCCTTGCCCAAGGAGATATGTCCAGGAAAAAATGGCTCATACTAGGTTCATGAGATTTTTGCCTATGTTTTCTTCTAAGTGTTTTATGGTTTCATGCCTTACATTTAGGTCTTTGATCCATTTTGAGTTTACTTTTATGTATGAAGTTAGGCAGTAATCCAGTTCCACTTTCTTGCATGTAGCTGTCCAGCTTTTCCAACACCAGTTATTAAAGAGGCTGTCTTTTTCCCCATTGTGTATTCATGGTTCCTTTATCGTATGTTAATTGACCACATATATGTGGCTTTCTGTCTGGTCTCTCTATTCTGTTCCATTGACCTATGGGTCTGTTCTTGTGCCAGTACCATACTGTTTTGATTACTGTAGCTTTGTAGTAGAGCTTGAAGTTGAGGAGCATTAATTCTCCCAGCTTTGTTCTTCCTTCTCAGGATTTCTTTGGCTATTTGGTGTTTTTTGTGGTTCCATATGAATTTTAGAACTATTTGTTCTAGTTCGTTGAAGAATGTTGTTGGTATTTTGGTAGGGATTGTATTGAATCTGTAGATTACTTTAGGCAGGATGGCCATTTTGACAATATTAATTCTTCCTAACCAAGAGCATGGGATGTATTTCCATTTATTGGTGTCTTCTTCTATTTCCCTCATGGGTGTCTTGTAGATTTCAGGGTATAGGTCTTTGACCTACTTGGTTAGGTTTATTCCTAGGTATTTTATTCTTTCTGATGCAATTGTAAATGGAATTATCTTCTTAATTTGTCTTTCTGACATTTTATTGTTCGTATGTAGAAATGTGTCAGATTTCAGTGTATCAATTTTGTATCTTGCAACTTTGCTGAATCTACTTACTATTTCCAACAGTTTTTGGTAGAGTCTTTAGGTTTTTCTATGTCATCTGCAAATAGTGACAGTTTAACTTATTCCTTACCAATTTGGATGCCTTTTATCTCTTTGTCTTGCCTGATTGCCTTGGCTAGGACCTCCAATACTATGTTGAATAAAAGTGGTGAGAATGGACATCCTTGTTTTGTTCCTGATCTTGGAGGAAAAGCTTTCAGCTTTTTACCACTCAGTATGATGTTAGCTGTGGGTTTGTTGTATATGGACTTTATTATGTTGAGGTACTACCCTCTATATCCATTTTGCTGAGGGTTTTTATCATGAGTGATGTTGAATTTTGTCAAATGCTTTTTCAGCATCTATTGAGATGATCATATATTTTTATCCTTCTTTTTGTTAATGTGGTGTATGATATTGATTGATTTATGAGTATATCAGACTTGCACTCTTGGGATAAATCCTACTTGGTTGTGATGGATAATCCTTTTGATGTATTTTTTAATTCAGTTTGCTAATATTTTGTTGAGGATTTTTGCATCTATGTTCATCAGGGATATTGGTCTGTAATTTTCTTTTTTTGTGGTGTCTGCCTTGTTTTGATGCTGACCTCATAGAATGAGTTTGTAAGTATTCCCTCCTCTTCTACTTTTTGGATTACTTTAAGAAGGCTGGGTATTAGCTCTTTAAATGTTTGGTAGAATTTGGCTGTGAAGACATCTGGACCTGAAATTTTGTTTGCTGGGATTTTGTTGGGATTTTTTTGATCAATTCAAATTCATTGCTGGTACATAATCTGTTCAGATTTTGTTTCTTCCTGGATCAGTCTTGGAAGGTTGTATTTTTCCAGGAATTTTTCCACTTCTTCTAGGTTGTCCAATTTATTGGCATATAATTTTTCATAGTATTCTCTAATAATTCTTTGTATTTCTGTGGTATCCATTGTGGCTATTCCTTCTTCTTCATTTCTGATTTTGTTTATGTGTGTATATTCTCTTTTTTTCTGAGAACCAGCTGTTGGTTTCATTGATTTTTTTCTATTGTTTTATTCTTCTCTATGTTATTTATTTCTGCTCTGATGTTTATTATGTCCCTTCTTCCACTAACTTTGGGTTTCATTTGTTCTTCCTTTTCTAGTTTCTTTAATTGTGAGTTTAGACCGTTTATTTGGGATTGCTCTTGTTTCTTGAGGTAGGCCTGTACTGGTATGTTATATCCCCTTTATAACTGCTTTTGTGGCATTTCACATATTTTGGACTGGTGAATTTTTGTTTTCATTTTGTCTCCATGTATCATTTGATTTCCCTTTTAATTTGTTCATTGATGTATTGATTATTTTTAATATCCGTTGATTATTGAAGCATGTTGTTTAGCCTCCATGTTTGTGGGGAAAATTAGAAAATTTAAAGGAGCATTTTCCAGGAGACTTTTATTTTGATTTTGTTTTGTGATTTATTTTTTAGTATTTTTAATGAAAAATTTCAAACATAAACAAAATTAGAGGGAAAAAATATATATATTCCACCCAATTTCCAGTTATCAATTTGCATTTGATTTCTATTTAAATCCCCCAACTATATTCCAAACTGAACTTTTTCAGCTTTATTGAGATATAATTGACATACAACACTGCATAAGTTTAAGATACACAAGATAATTATTTGATACACAGATATATTGCAAATTAATTACCACAATAAGGTTAGTTAACACATCCATCATCTTACATAATTACCTTTTTTTGGGTGGTAAGAATTTTAAGATCTACTCTCTTAGCAACTTCCAAGTATATAAAACAATATTGTTAACTATAGTCACTATGCTATACATTAGATCCCCAGAACATATTCACCTTATATCTGGAAGTATATGTAACTTTTACCAGCATCTCATTTCCCCTATTTCCTCAGCCTCTGGCAACCACCTATCTACTCTTTGTTCCTATCAGTTCAGCAGGTTTAGTTTCCACATATAAATGATATCATAGAGTATTTGTCTTTCTCTGTCTCACTTATTTCACTTAGCATAATGTCCTCAAGGTCTGTCCATATTGCTACAAATATCAGGATTTCCTTCTTTATTATTGCTGAATAATATTCCACTATATATATATATATATATATAATTCCATTTCTTTCTTCATCCATCAATAGGCACTTAGGTTGTTTATATATCTTGGATATTGTGAGTAATGCTGCTGTGAATATAAGGGTGCAGATGTCTCTTTGACATAGTGATTTCATTTCCTTCAGCTATATACCCAGAAATGGGATTGCTGGATCACTTAGTAGTTCTATTTTAATTTTTTTAGGCACCTCCACACTGTTTTCCATAGTGCCTGTAGCACTTTACATTCCCAACCAAGAATGCACAAGGGTTCCCTTCTCTCCATACCCTTACCAATACTTATCTCCTGTCTTTTTGATAATAGCCATTTTAACAAGGATGAGGTGATTCCTCATTGTGGTTTTGATTTGCGTTTCCCTGATGATTTGTGATGTTGAATATCTTTTCATGTACTTTTTGGTCATTTGTAAGTCTTCTTTGGAAAAATATTCACATCCTCTGTGCATTTTAATATCATGTTGTTTTTTTCTTATTGAGTTGCATGAGTTCCTTATAGATTCTGAATGTTAATCTCTTATGACATATATGCTTTGCAAATATTTTCTCCCATTCTGTAGGTTGCCTTTTAATTTTGTTGATATATAGCAGTGTGCATGTCTTTAAACTGTATGTACTAAGCCTTAAATCTGTATTGTTCACCTTTTAAGTACTTGCTGAGTGGTTGTTTTACAGTGTTTGAAACTCTTAAGGCTTCGTTTTGCATGATGAGAATCTCAAAGACACATACTCCTCAGTTTGATTTCCCCCAACCACAAAACAGTGTTTCTTTTTTGGCCTCAAGCTTATCGCTTTATAATAGCAGACCAGCCTCTATGACCCCCAAAAGTGCTGTGGTGTTCTGACCTTGTAAGCAGAGAGGGGGAAAGGCAGAGAGGTCATAGGATCAGGGTATGAGTTGAAGAGAGCTTTCCAAGGTTTTTGTTATGGCTGAGAGGTAGACACATGTTCCTGTGATGACTGTACATTAATAGCTCAAGGGATGTTAAAGCAGAAATTAAAAACTCAAGAATTATCCTCTGATTTACACATGAAGAAACTAAAGCTTAGAGAAGTTACGTTTTACCTGGGGTCTCACATCTAGTAAGTGGCAGAACTCAGAGAAAAGCCCACGTCTTCATTCCTCCCTCCATTACCTGAGCAATTTGATGTGCACTTTACCAGGGAGAACTGGAGTCTTTTCTTATGAGATGTCATGATGCACACACAAATCAACATTCATAAGCCTGTTCTGACTTTCTTTTTATGAGTTTCAAATATAGCATAATGGCCACTGAAAATAAATCTTTGGATTCCAAACCTGACAATGTCCTTCAGCTCTATTCTTTCTCTTGGGTTACAAGGACATATTCCATTTTATTGTAAATTGAACATAAGCAATTTTACTACATAGCCAGCTGTTTAGCAAGATCTCTCCAGCTTTGTCTTGAGGTTGTGTGTGTCTATAACCATTTTCAGTGGTGTGTTTCAGCTGTCTTTGAATGGGCTGGGACCATTCCCTAGAGGTCCCAAACTGTAAATTTATGCATTCTGTATTATTTTCATTTTTAGGACCAGATTTTTATGGAAAATGTAGGTGCAGTGAAGCAGCTCTGCAAACTAACCAACAGCCTTGAAGAAAGAATAGAAGAGTTAGAAATATGGAACAAAAAGCTCGCCAGGCTAAAACGGCTCAGCAGTTTGAAGTCTTCCGCCAGTGAAGCAAGTTCAACCAGGTATATGGTGGTTGCCACAGAAGTTTGGAGAAAGGAGAGTGGGGTCTCTCCCTAACTAGATCGATCTAAGGGGCCTTTCTGATTGAGCAGCAACCGTCACTTTCTGATAACGAAGTCTCTATTCTTCTTTTAGTGTTTTGGAACACAGCTGCCTTACGTGATGATATTCTTATTTTCTTCTGGTGGTGCTTTAAAAATGAAACAAAACATGAATCATCTGCTTAAGGGCAGTTGTTATGAGAAATGCTGCATTTTAGCAAAAGGGTGGCTTCTTCTTTAACAAGGGATTTCTAAATTTAGCATATCATGTTTGGTTCTCAGGGAAAAACTGGAAAAAAAATTTTTTTCTTTACTTAATGAGGTAAGTGCATAGTTCCTGGGGTCTAATTTTGAGGAAAAGAGAAATGTAACATTTAATGCATTCATTTATGCTTACTAAGGTTCTTTTCCACAAAGGAACTTTCAAATGCCTTGACTTTCTTTTTAAAGTTACTGCTGTATTACAAAAAAAAGTTATACTGCTGTGTTAGTGATAGTCTGGGCCTTTGTCATGCAACCCCTGGAGAAGCATTTGAGTAGTAATTAATTTTCTCTCTTTTTTTAAAGCAAATTTAGCAGAGCTCTTAGTGCATCTTCTCCAAAAAAGGACATTCCCAAAAAAAGCAACAAGGTAAGTAGACTTCACTTTATAATGAAAAGATGATATATATATTTTTTAAAAGCCTTTAGAGAAATTGATCAAGAATGTTTTTCATTTATGTGTTAATAGAGACCCTGATTTGTATCCTTATGAATTTCAGGTATTTAAGTACTGTCCCTTTAGTAGATACTAACTGGTTTTTCAAAGGGAAATTTAGAGAAATGAATATTTTTCTAAATACTCATATTCATTTCAGAAAATATTCCTTTCAGAATATATTCATTTCAGTATATTCACAGAACATATTCATTTCAGAAAAACTGTTCTGCCAGTTTGTGTGTACATCGTCCCTATCAGGTGAAATTTGTCAGCCTCCACACGCACAGGGTGCTGGGCTGCAAGATCTGTGTGCATGGCTCCACTCACCCCACTTCCTTAACCTCGGCCTCAGAAGATCCCAAGGGACATCCGCTATTCCCCAAAGCCCTCTTTCCCCTTTAATATTTAGTACTGTATATGCAAATGGAAAAAGAGATATTTACTTGCTTGTAAAGGTTAAAATGTGATGGTTTTATTAATGAATGAAGAGAACTTTCATCAAGGAGGGTAATATTTATGGTAAAAAGTGAAGGTTAATCATTTATTACTTAAAGGACACCCTCCCCCGTGCAGAGGGAGAAGCTACAGTGTTCCCTTCCTAGCTGCAGCTCACCGAGAGCTGTGAAACTCAGTTTGCTCCCTCTGACCCACCAGTGTTTCCAAGGGCCCTTTCCAGGAGAAGATGTTCATGACTTTGAATCTATAGCCTCTTAAGGGCTGACCTGATGTTTGGGCCATTTCCCCAGTTTACTATCTGCTCCTCATGTTATACTGCATGGAGCTGTTCTAAAAAGATTCAGAAGAGTTTAATGTTCTACTAAAAAATACTAAGAAGTTATGCTGCTGACAAGCTTCTCCGGGTGTACCAATAAACATAAGTATATGGATAAATACATATATGTAGAAGTGTTCATGGGCGTTACTTAGTTGCATTGGGAAATAGAGATAATCACAGCATCTACCTTACAAAGATTATCGATAGGATTAAATGAGCTAAAGCCCTTAGGCACAGTGTCCAGCATGTAGCAGGTCGTTCAGTAAACACAAAACATTACAAACAGTGTGAGGGAGGGTGCCCTTTGTTCTAACCAGTGTGCCGTGGGCCAGAGGGAATGGTAGCTGCGTCCATGGCAGCCCTGGTGGGTGCAGTCTGGCCAACACGCAGCCTCTGTAGCTCCCATCTTGCATCCAAAGAATCCATTTTGCAGTTATCTCGGAATATGAACCAGAATGCACGGGCATGACAGCAGGCCCTGTGTCTGCCTTGCTCACTCTGTGTCCCCAGGGACTGGGACATAGTAGATACTCAAGAAATACTTGTCAAATGAATGAATGCATGAATACAGGGCCCTGTCTAAAAATTTTCTCTGAAGGCTCACAATCTAAATTAAAAACATTTGGTGGTTTAGTGTCTTGGGTGGGGGGTTGGGTGTGGACACAGGAAAAAGGACTTTTGTAGGCATCAGAGAGCACCCATCATCTTGGAGACCTCTTGTGGTCACTGTCCTATGCCTGTGAGGGGCAGACAAAGGTGCAGGAGTACTTGGGAGCTATCCTTTCAAGGAGGAGTAGCTTTGGCTAGATAGCAACAGGAGCTGTAGGAGAGGTTTCAGATGGAATGGTGTAAACACAGGTCTGGGAGCTGGCCTCAGTGAAGGATCAGGTGGGTGTTGGTTATGGAGGTAGTAGAAAATGAGGCTGAAAATATTGCTTAGGCTCATATTTACTGGACCACCAGGAGTTCATTTGGTAAGCCATGAAGATCTTTTGAATAATAACAAAAAATGTACATCAAAGATGTACAGTATTTCCTTTTTTTTATAGAGATTAAAAAGGGAGGCAGCAGCAGAGCACTGGTTAGGGGCACAGAGTCTCCAGCCAAATGTTCCTCTGGTTCAGACCCTGGCTCTGTGGCTCACTGACCAGGTGGTCCTGGGAGGGAGGGACTTAGCCTCCCTGGGCTGGCTCACTGACCAGGTGGTCCTGTGAGGGACTTAGCCTTCCTGGGCTGGCTCACTGACCAGGTGGTCCTGTGAGGGACTTAGCCTCCCTGGGCTGGCTCACTGACCAGGTGATCCTGGGGAGGGACTTAGCCTTCCTGGGCTGGCTCACTGACCAGGTGGTCCTGGGGAGGGACTTAGCCTCCCTGGGCTGGCTCACTGACCAGGTGGTCCTGGGAGGGACTTAGCCTTCCTGGGCTGGCTCACTGACCAGGTGATCCTGGGGAGGGACTTAGCCTCCCTGGGCTGGCTCACTGAGCAGGTGATCCTGGGGAGGGACTTAGCCTCCCTGGGCTGGCTCACTGACCAGGTGGTCCTGGGAGGGACTTAGCCTCCCTGGGCTGGCTCACTGACCAGGTGGTCCTGGGAGGGACTTAGCCTTCCTGGGCTGGCTCACTGACCAGGTGGTCCTGGGAGGGACTTAGCCTCCCTGGGCTGGCTCACTGACCAGGTGATCCTGGGGAGGGACTTAGCCTCCCTGGGCTGGCTCACTGACCAGGTGGTCCGGGGGAGGGACTTCGCCTCCCTGGGCTGGCTCACTGACCAGGTGGTCCTGGGAGGGCTGGCTCACTGACCAGGTGGTCCTGGGGAGGGACTTAGCCTCCCTGGGCTGGCTCACAGACCAGGTGATCCTGGGGAGGGACTTCGCCTCCCTGGGCTGGCTCACTGACCAGGTGGTCCTGGGAGGGACTTAGCCTCCCTGGGCTGGCTCACTGACCAGGTGGTCCTGGGAGGGACTTAGCCTCCCTGGGCTGGCTCACTGACCAGGTGGTCCTGGGGAGGGACTTAGCCTTCCTGGGCTGGCTCACTGACCAGGTGGTCCTGGGGAGGGACTTAGCCTCCCTGGGCTGGCTCACTGACCAGGTGATCCTGGGAGGGACTGGCTCACTGACCAGGTGGTCCTGGGAGGGACTTAGCCTCCCTGGGCTGGCTCACTGACCAGGTGGTCCTGGGGAGGGACTTAGCCTTCCTGGGCTGGCTCACTGACCAGGTGGTCCTGGGAGGGACTTAGCCTCCCTGGGCTGGCTCACTGACCAGGTGATCCTGGGGAGGGACTTAGCCTCCCTGGGCTGGCTCACTGACCAGGTGGTCCTGGGGAGGGACTTCGCCTCCCTGGGCTGGCTCACTGACCAGGTGGTCCTGGGAGGGCTGGCTCACTGACCAGGTGGTCCTGGGGAGGGACTTAGCCTCCCTGGGCTGGCTCACAGACCAGGTGATCCTGGGGAGGGACTTCGCCTCCCTGGGCTGGCTCACTGACCAGGTGGTCCTGGGAGGGACTTAGCCTCCCTGGGCTGGCTCACTGACCAGGTGGTCCTGGGAGGGACTTAGCCTCCCTGGGCTGGCTCACTGACCAGGTGGTCCTGGGAGGGCTGGCTCACTGACCAGGTGGTCCTGGGGAGGGACTTAGCCTCCCTGGGCTGGCTCACAGACCTGGTGATCCTGGGGAGGGACTTCGCCTCCCTGGGCTGGCTCACTGACCAGGTGGTCCTGGGAGGGACTTAGCCTCCCTGGGCTGGCTCACTGACCAGGTGGTCCTGGGAGGGACTTAGCCTCCCTGGGCTGGCTCACTGACTAGGTGGTCCTGGGGAGGGACTTAGCCTTCCTGGGCTGGCTCACTGACCAGGTGGTCCTGGGAGTGACTTAGCCTCCCTGGGCTGGCTCACTGACCAGGTGATCCTGGGAGGGCTGGCTCACTGACCAGGTGGTCCTGGGAGGGACTTAGCCTCCCTGGGCTGGCTCACTGACCAGGTGGTCCTGGGGAGGGACTTAGCCTTCCTGGGCTGGCTCACTGACCAGGTGGTCCTGGGAGGGACTTAGCCTCCCTGGGCTGGCTCACTGACCAGGTGATCCTGGGAGGGCTGGCTCACTGACCAGGTGGTCCTGGGAGAGACTTAGCCTCCCTGGGCTGGCTCACTGACCAGGTATTCCTGGGGAGGGACTTCGCCTTCCTGGGCTGGCTCACTGACCAGGTGGTCCTGGGAGGGACTTAGCCTTCCTGGGCTGGCTCACTGACCAGGTGGTCCTGTGAGGGACTTAGCCTCCCTGGGCTGGCTCACTGACCAGGTGATCCTGGGGAGGGACTTAGCCTTCCTGGGCTGGCTCACTGACCAGATGGTCCTGGGGAGGGACTTAGCCTCCCTGGGCTGGCTCACAGACCAGGTGGTCCTGGGAGGGACTTAGCCTTCCTGGGCTGGCTCACTGACCAGCTCACTGACCAGGGGATCCTGGGGAGGGACTTCGCCTTCCTGGGCTGGCTCACTGAGCAGGTGATCCTGAGGAGGGACTTAGCATTCCTGGGCTGGCTCACTGACCAGGTGATCCTGAGGAGGGACTTAGCCTTCCTGGGCTGGCTCACTGACCAGGTGGTCCTGGGGAGGGACTTAGCCTCCCTGGGCTGGCTCACTGACCAGGTGGTCCTGGGGAGGGACTTAGCCTCCCTGGGCTGGCTCACTGACCAGGTGATCCTGGGGAGGGACTTAGCCTCCCTGGGCTGGCTCACTGACCAGGTGGTCCTGGGGAGGGACTTAGCCTCCCTGGGCTGGCTCACAGACCAGGTGATCCTGGGGAGGGACTTCGCCTCCCTGGGCTGGCTCACTGACCAGGTGATCCTGGGGAGGGACTTAGCCTCCCTGGGCTGGCTCACTGACCAGGTGGTCCTGGGGAGGGACATAGCCTCCCTGGGCTGGCTCACAGACCAGGTGATCCTGGGGAGGGACTTCGCCTCCCTGGGCTGGCTCACTGACCAGGTGGTCCTTGGAGGGACTTAGCCTCCCTGGGCTGGCTCACTGACCAGGTGGTCCTGGGGAGGGACTTCGCCTCCCTGGGCTGGCTCACTGACCAGGTGGTCCTGGGAGGGCTGGCTCACTGACCAGGTGGTCCTGGGGAGGGACTTAGCCTCCCTGGGCTGGCTCACAGACCAGGTGATCCTGGGGAGGGACTTCGCCTCCCTGGGCTGGCTCACTGACCAGGTGGTCCTGGGAGGGACTTAGCCTCCCTGGGCTGGCTCACTGACCAGGTGGTCCTGGGAGGGACTTAGCCTCCCTGGGCTGGCTCACTGACCAGGTGGTCCTGGGAGGGACTTAGCCTTCCTGGGCTGGCTCACTGACCAGGTGGTCCTGGGAGGGACTTAGCCTCCCTGGGCTGGCTCACTGACCAGGTGATCCTGGGGAGGGACTTAGCCTCCCTGGGCTGGCTCACTGACCAGGTGGTCCGGGGGAGGGACTTCGCCTCCCTGGGCTGGCTCACTGACCAGGTGGTCCTGGGAGGGCTGGCTCACTGACCAGGTGGTCCTGGGGAGGGACTTAGCCTCCCTGGGCTGGCTCACAGACCAGGTGATCCTGGGGAGGGACTTCGCCTCCCTGGGCTGGCTCACTGACCAGGTGGTCCTGGGAGGGACTTAGCCTCCCTGGGCTGGCTCACTGACCAGGTGGTCCTGGGAGGGACTTAGCCTCCCTGGGCTGGCTCACTGACCAGGTGGTCCTGGGAGGGCTGGCTCACTGACCAGGTGGTCCTGGGGAGGGACTTAGCCTCCCTGGGCTGGCTCACAGACCTGGTGATCCTGGGGAGGGACTTCGCCTCCCTGGGCTGGCTCACTGACCAGGTGGTCCTGGGAGGGACTTAGCCTCCCTGGGCTGGCTCACTGACCAGGTGGTCCTGGGAGGGCTGGCTCACTGACCAGGTGGTCCTGGGAGAGACTTAGCCTCCCTGGGCTGGCTCACTGACCAGGTATTCCTGGGGAGGGACTTCGCCTTCCTGGGCTGGCTCACTGACCAGGTGGTCCTGGGAGGGACTTAGCCTTCCTGGGCTGGCTCACTGACCAGGTGGTCCTGTGAGGGACTTAGCCTCCCTGGGCTGGCTCACTGACCAGGTGATCCTGGGGAGGGACTTAGCCTTCCTGGGCTGGCTCACTGACCAGATGGTCCTGGGGAGGGACTTAGCCTCCCTGGGCTGGCTCACAGACCAGGTGGTCCTGGGAGGGACTTAGCCTTCCTGGGCTGGCTCACTGACCAGGTGATCCTGGGAGGGACTTCGCCTTCCTGGGCTGGCTCACTGACCAGGTGATCCTGGGGAGGGACTTCGCCTTCCTGGGCTGGCTCACTGAGCAGGTGATCCTGAGGAGGGACTTAGCATTCCTGGGCTGGCTCACTGACCAGGTGATCCTGAGGAGGGACTTAGCCTTCCTGGGCTGGCTCACTGACCAGGTGGTCCTGGGGAGGGACTTAGCCTCCCTGGGCTGGCTCACTGACCAGGTGGTCCTGGGGAGGGACTTAGCCTCCCTGGGCTGGCTCACTGACCAGGTGATCCTGGGGAGGGACTTAGCCTCCCTGGGCTGGCTCACTGACCAGGTGGTCCTGGGGAGGGACTTAGCCTCCCTGGGCTGGCTCACTGACCAGGTGGTCCTGGGGAGGGACTTAGCCTTCCTGGGCTTCAGTTTTCTCTTTACTATAAAATGTGGATGATGACAGTACCCGCCTCGCAGTGTTGCTGAGAATTAAATAAATTAGTGTATGTAAAACACAGAGTATGGCACACAGGAAGTGCTATGAAACTGTTTATTATTAATATTTTTCAAACCCACTCTTTGAGCAGTTCCCTACTTTGGCATACATCAGAGTCTTCCAGGCAGCTTGATAAAGTATGAATAATGAGGGTGTTTTGCCTCCTCTGTGCTCTTGGCTGTTTCTCTGATGTTGATTTCCCCTTCCATACCCCCAACCCCCCAGGTATCCTCTGTCCCCCAGAGCCTCCAAGACCCTTGGGTCACTGAAGCATATGTGGAGGCAGAGAGTACTAATCTTGGGTGCGTGGGTGCCTTCATGAGCAAAGTGCTGGCCGTGAGCTCATGGTAGTCCTTACCAGGCAGTCAGAGCCGGGCTGGGCACTGCCTCCACTTCCACACAGCTGCCAACGCTGGCCGAGATGGTGCTTGTTCTGGAGGAAGACAAGGTCTCCTGATCTGTCATCCAGTCCATGGTGTTCCTCTTCCTTCTCTTTTTCTACCTCTAAGAGGTAGATGGGGGATTCCTGTCGTGTGTTGGTAGGTAGGAAGGCTTTCAGGGTTCAAGTAAGAGTTCACTGAGTATGTGGGGGACAGGGAGAGAGAAGGAAGAAACACGGACACTTTCCATTACCCCACCTCTTACAGATTCCCAGCCCCCACCCCACCCCAAATGAAAACCTTTTGAATCAGAAATTTCCAGGGCATTTAGGTTTTCCACAGGCTCCACAGTCATTGTCATGTTCACTTGAATTTGAGAACCATTACGTGTTAATGGGATCCACCCAATAACTGAAAGGTAGGCAGGAATTATTTTATCATTCCTATTTTATTGATGAAGAAAATGAGGATCAATAACATTTAGATGACTTGTTCAGGACTCAACTCCAAGTCTGACTCTAGGTTTTAGTCCACTTTCCTACAGTAGGTCAAAGGATTTGGAGGAAAAGCATGGAGGTTTAAAACAATCCAGCCTCTGAGGGGAGGAGGTTAGAGGGAAGCTCTTATCCTGAGACTAGTACTTAATTCCAACCAACCCAACAAACATCACTGAGTCCCTTCTCTGCACAGCACACTATCAGGACATCCTCAGAGCAGTGCCAGCGAGATGTAGGAATGGTAAAAACCATTTACTTCTTGGTATTCAGACTGGCTTCGAGCCGCACCTATGGATGACTCAGTCACAATAGCCCTAAGGTTTGTGTACTTACTGGAAAGGGTATGTTTGACCCCCCAGCCACATGCCCCATTCTCTAATATAACACTGCAGAACATTTTTTTATTCAGACAACCATCCCAAGAAATTCAAAGACCAGTATGAAGCTATTTCTTAACTACCTGCACCCTCCATTTCCCTTCTGACCAAAGGTATGGTCCTTCCCTTTATCCCCAAGAGGAAGCAAATAAAATACTCCCTATGCATTAGTAGGAAAACTCATATTTAAGAAGCACCTTATGTAAGTGGCAGCAAACCTCTCCTGTCTGTTCGACTGGATTCCCCACCAATTGCACGCCTATCTTAGAGTTCTTGACCCATTCCTCATACGCAGGTTTTCATGCCAAGGTGTATCAGTCCTAAAGCTTCCTCATTCATTTCCCAGAGACTGTAATTTATGTATTTTTAGATCCCCTATAATGTTATGCATAGTAGTACTTAATGAATATTTGTTAAATGGATGTAAGAATAAATAAGACATGGGCCCAGAACTGTCCTGCAACATAGGTAGCAGAATTGGATGCCAATATGTATGACTTAAGGAGTACTTAGTAGTAGTATTTCATGCTGCAGAAATCTTCTCCATGGTTTGTCTTGCTGCCTGAAATTCTTCCTTTAGGATTTATTCCATCATGTCTTAAAGACCTTTTGATTTTCAAAAGTATCCTGTTGAAAGAGACAGACATCTAGGTTCTTCCAGTATCGGTCCAGTTTGTCCTCCTCTCTCATTAAACTTCAAGAATAGGCACTAAATGAATGGCACAGACAACCGTCCTGCCCCATGTCAGGGAACAGAGAGGTTACCATAGCCTGGAGTGTGAAGGAAAGGGAGACACTTGAAGTAAGCTTTGGGAGGATGTCATTGCTCAAGACAGAGAGGAGGGGGAGATGCAGGTGGAAGAGAGAACACCAGCACCCCCAAGGAGTGGCCAAGGTCCCCACTGGGTGCCAGTCTCCAGGCGTCCTTCTCGTGGATGGCATCACTGATTGATCACTGCTCATTCCTGAATCTTTTTTTAGGTTTATTTTTCAGGAAGAAAACGACTGTGTCCTAACTGGTTTTTTCAGACTCTGGTTATAACTCTCATTGCTGTGATGGCGTTTTGGTAAGAAAATTTCAGTGTTATGCTTTGCCAAAACCCTTTTTTCTTCCCATCTTCTTTTTCTTACATATGAACTGGGAGCTGACCTATTTCCTTTGAAGACAAGGAGCTCTTTAAACCAGGCATTGACCTTCTGAATAGCTTAGAGATGGGAGAGCCCTTTTTAAACACGTATTTTGGCAAAAGAGCACAGGCTTTTTGTATTTAAATGTGAGAGAAAGAATGATTTTTTTTCAACCAAATGATATTTTTTAGCAGCTCACTGTGCCTTGTCCCGTGTGTGTGTGTGTGTGTGTGTGTGTGTGTGTTTCCATCTCGTAAATAACTGTCAAATTCTTTGTTCTCCTTCCTGTCTTCTTGGGGAAAGAAGAGGAAGAACAATCAGATATAATCCACTATCCCTTGGGCTGTCATATTCATTAGGATTCTTCTGGGTTCTTCAGTGAGACTTCACACCAAAGGGACTATGATATAATCCCAAAATGTATATTTGAAATTGTAGCCAAATTCACTAAGTAGTTAAAGCAGGCAAACTCTTGCAGTAAAGGCACAAGTATTTGCTGTGCAGGCACGGGGTGACTTGGACTGCCAGCCCCCCTCTGAGGGGGGGTCACCCCTTCCTGGGATGGGGGTGCTCCCCAGGCTTCTCATCTTCCCACTCCTGCTGCTCTGATGGCCCCCCAGCTGTTGAGCCCTAGTCATTTTGCATGTGTCCTCTGGGCCCTCTAGTTTTTGGTCTGTGTATTCACATGGTGAAAGGGACATTCATCTAGCCCTCAATAAATGCTGTGTTCGTGTGGGAAAGGCCTGGCTTCTGGCCTTGTCTCCAGGCAGACAGTCATTTTCAGAGGCAAAGTAAAGGATGGTGTCAAGGTGCTTCCAGTTCCTTGATCTGAAGCAGCTTGTCAGCTACAGGCGACAGTGCGGGCCCCTCGGTACCCTTCTCTGCCCTCAGCACTCTGACTGCCCACTCCGGGAAGGATCCCCAAGGATCTGACACCGCGACACAGAATTCCCATTAGAAGCCCAGCCACTTTTCTCACTCCCCTCAGTGAGCCTGTCTTCTACGGGAATTGCCAACTCAGGAGAGCAGAGTGCCCACCCTTACATCCTCCAGGGACACAGATTCCCACAAAAACCCAACGGACAGGCTAGAGGGAGTCTAGTTCTGATGTAGAGACTACTTTTTAAATATGCTTAGTTGACCTTATGAATTCCAATACTGTTGACCGTGAAGCCCATACATGGCATATTATCTTGTTTCTGGCTGATGGTGTACCTGAGAAGGGTCAAAACCAGACTTTTGCCCAAAGAAAAGAGCTGAGAACCATTTCATTCAATGATCCTAGAAGTTCTCTGGGCCTTGCATTAAAGCAGATTCCAGAGACAAATCAGAAAGTATATGCAAAGATCCCAGGGAACTAGCGAGTGAGGGGCGTGGGAGCCCAAAGGGAGACTGGCTGCAGCAAGTGTGCTGAGGCAACAATACATTCTGTCTGGCAGAGCTCTGTCAGAAAAGCACCACTTTTCTCAGGCAGGACTGTGCCCACTGGGCAGTAGCCAGCTGCTGCTGAGGGCACTCTGGGAATTCATTCTTTGTGAGTGGAGTTCAGACATGGCCCAATGTGTGTATTAATGATGGTAAATCCACCACTTTCGATGGGGAGCCAGGTGAAGTCAAGCTGGGTGACCCTGCGTCAGGCCCAGCACACAGTGGAGGATCAGCATCTGGGGGGGCTTGTGAGGGACCCCCCAAAGGAGTGAGCGCTAAGGGTCTGGGTGCATGAGCATGGCCGGAAATGGCTTCCCAAAGCCCAGGGCCTTTCAGGATAGCTCCCATTTGAATACCAAAGTTCTGATAACTGGGGAGGTACATACTGGTCATTTTGAAGTCACGTGCTGTGGAAATGGGTGCTGTATTGCATTTCTTTGCCTTCCTCTGTCCATCTTGGTGTATTGTGCTTTGAAAAGGCAGGCAGCTGGAGACGTCAGAGATGTGGCCGCAGGGAATGACGTGGACAGCTGTCTAGCCCATGCCCTGTGCCAGTGCCACGTGGACTCTGCTCCTTCCTCCGGCCCTTCACATGCTTCCTCTTGTACTCTCCCACGGTGCTGGATGCGTCTGAGGCTGCTCGCCGGGGTCAGGGGGCTGCTCCCTGGAAAAATCCGTCAGTGCAGAGTGCCGCAGGAGCCTCAGAGCTCCGGGAAGCCCAGAGGGCTGTTTCTCACCGGGGCCGCCAAGCGGAGCCATGCGGGTTTCCACGGCTGCCCCTGCCTCCCCTCCCATCTGCGTGAGAGGGCCTGTGAGAGCGCGCCTCTGGCCAGCTAGTTGTGTGAGATACAGCTGGACTCAGATCTGCCCCCTAATGCTTTCTTCCTGTGTATTTTTTAACAGTGCCTTGACGATAGTCTCCCTTTATGTACTTAGCTTAAAAGGTCAAGACCAACGTGCCCCAAATCTCTCTCTGAGGTGAGAGTTCTGGTCTTGTTTTCCTTTGGGGAAAAGGGTTTTTGAAGGCCCCCT
Source organism: Smutsia gigantea (assembly GCA_032199065.1). Lineage (NCBI taxonomy): Eukaryota > Metazoa > Chordata > Mammalia > Pholidota > Manidae > Smutsia > Smutsia gigantea. The sequence goes on from JAVSCE010010485.1 coordinate 180,528, forward strand.
TCATTAATCATTTCTGTCTCCTCCTCCAGCAATGTCACATGCTCTCGGGAGCCGCCGACCGCAGCCTCCCCCTCAGGTAAGATCTTCACATTCCTCGCCCTCAAACCCAGCCTGCGTTTCACATGAATTGTCAGCAGAAGAACCAGGCTTTCAGGTTAACCTTGCCGCCTCTCTCCCCTCTGCCCAATGCTATGAAGCACCTAATACGTCCCGGGCAACCACGCAACCCTCCTTCCAAGTACCAGAAATCTCCTTCTGTGAGATCCTGACGTGTCAGGAGACTCACTGCTGCCCCATCCGGGGAAAGAGACAAGTCCTCTCAAGTCCTGTGCAACGGCCGTCCAGGGAGCAGGGAATCCATCAGAGGCCACGGGCAGGTAAAGGATGTGCCAAACGAAACATCTAGGGATTTGAACCTGAGGGGGTTTTCTGTGTAAATGTTTACCTGCATGGTCTTCGGTTCCATTCTTCAATTTGGGGTGGCAGGATCTTTAAAAACACAAATATGCAAACTTGCAATTATCTGTAATTGAGTTCCTGCCCAGGGATGAAATTTTGGTTCATTCAAGTGAAAGGGTCTCTCATGTGTCCACTGCTAACGCAGATAGTAATAGTAGCTCAAGTGAAGAATTACGAATGATGGGTAGTTTTTGGCTCACTTAGAACTTAAAAAACAACGTAGTATCTGTGCTTTTTCCCCAACCATGTAGGGCAAAATGTCAAAGACTTTGGAAACTAACAAGTTCAGGGTAAGCTGGATGTCCGTGAAAGACACAAGGTCAGCAATCCAACTTCAGATTATCTTCTTCCTCTTAGGGAGAAACATACACCTACATATACACACATTTTTTAAGTAACAAAATTTTCATATTGAAAAAATTATGGAAAATGATTGAGGGCTATAAGTGTGATTACCTCTGTAAGATCAAATATAATACATCCAAATGTGTACTAATTATTTTTAGAAATCTCCTTTTGTATATATACATATTAACAAGTGTATACAATAATAATGATGATAATGCTAATAATAGCAATACATACATATTAGTATGGTGTGATATTTAGGATGGTACATTAGGATGCTATGGTAACAACTCCCAAACCACAGTGGCTTTGTATAGCACAAATTTACTCTGACTCTCTCTGTACATCAAATGTGGGTCAAAAGAGGTCTCCTGCTCCTCATGTCATTCATGCCCCAGCTGATGGGGTTGCCATCTCAACACATACTTCCACAACCTCGGTAGTTGAAGAAAAAGGGGACACAAATTGTGTGCTTAGAGCTTCCCCAGGGGTGTAACACAGGTCACTTTTGCTTGCACTTTATTGGCCAAAGCAAGTGTCATTGGCCATGTCTCACTTGAAAAAAGCTGGTGAACACCCTGCTGACACCTTCATCTCTGACTTCAGGCCTCTGAACTATGAGAAAATAAATTTCTATTGTTTAAGCCAACAAATATATAAATAAATAAAAACAACTGGTGAAGTGCAGGCCTAACAGTACCTGGAAGAAGATGAACCAGAATATTTTCAAGAGGGGTTAGTGACAGACACATAGAAGATGGTCAATGGCTGAAGTGTTGGGATAGCAATGTAATTTCTTTTTCCTTTTGGTATTATTCCATATCCTAGTCTTGAATAAATATAATTTTTCCAAATCACCTTCCCCATCATCATTTATTATTGTACACAAAAGCACTGGCATAAGTAGTTTACAGGAATAAGTCATTTAACCTTCACAAGGCTAAAGGATAGGTACTGTTATCCCCATTTTTCTCAGTGAGGAAGATAAGGCATAGAAAGGTTCCCCCCACATCTCTAGGAGGCAATACTTGAACTGTTTTTCTCATGAAAGCAACTTTTGATTGAACTTGGGAACAGATACCTCACTAAAGGGTGAAGATAAAGGTTCAGTTGAAGGCAGGAATTAGGTTCAGTCATCACAGTCTCCATAGTTTTAAATATAGAAAAATACAGTACCGTCACAAATATCCCGCAAAGCCTTCATCCCTCGTGAAAGTGCATGGAACCCTGGGGCTGGTAAACCCTCTTCTTGCATTGGGAGTGCACCGTGGGAGAACTTTTCTGAGAGCAGTCCTCAGAAGGGACCGACGAGAGAAACAAGGACTCTGTACAGGAAGAGGTCATAGGCTGATCCAGTCTTCATTTTCAGAAAGGTTCTTGACCCTTGAGCAAATTCATTCTCCTAGCATCCAGCCCTTCCCATCAAGAGAACAGCGTCCCTGAACCACATGCAGGTTCATTGCTCTGTTCTCTGGGGCAACAAGATCTGTGTCTTATGTTTCCTTGACTATGGGAGACACTGTAAAGACTCCTGAAGAAGAGGATCTGCTCCATGGGCCTGACTGTGTCTTAGATACAATTTTCAGCTTCTCTGGCCAAAAATAGAAATTTAAGTTCTGCCTTCCCAGGTTCCCTGATATACTGAGAAAGTTGTTCCCTTGTCCCTCTTCCATTTGGAGAAAAAATGGAAAGGATTTAAATATGCTATTTACTTTCACCTTCAGGAAGCCTGAAAACTTCGGGGGATTTAGAGTCACAGAATGTCAGAGACCAGCTATACTGGTGGCACCCTGATTTTTTGACCCTGAGAATCCATTATCAATCCATTCTACTTTATGATTATTTGGTTGAGAAAATACATGGAAAATGTAATTGTAAACTCAGTTAAGCTTTTCATTGAATTGTTTTTGTCAATCCGACAGCAGCACTCGAAAAATCTGTGGGAGAGATGTTAGTTTTCAAGTCTGCAAGCAACGTCACAGACCCCTTTATGCAATCGCCTTGGGTTCCAGAGTCCCCAGGTTGGGAGAATCTCTGATTCATACCAACATTTTACATCTGATGAAATAGAGGCTGAGGACCTTGCTGAAGGTTCTGCAGTGAGTTACCAGAAAAGTTGGAGTTGGGGTCTGGGCCTCCTGTCTCCCTGTCCAGGGTTCTTTTCCATCTACCATTCTGCCTCCCTTTATTTGGGCACACTGTGTACATGTACCTGAAATTAACTCTAGAAGATGCCGAGAGTGTTTACTGTATGGTTCTGGAAAGCTCCTCAGCAGCTCCTCTCCCAGGTTTTCCTAGAGCCATTGAGCTGTCCCCACTCTGGGGGCCTCAGGAAAGGCCCTTGTCATCTGCTGCTCGTCCATCCCCCCCCTCTGTCCAGGGCATTGTTAACCCTGGGACTCCTGAATTCCAGAGAGGAGGCAGCCAGGCAGCCTTCCAACCAGAGGTTTCTGAGGCACTGAAGACCAATTAAAAAGGGACAAAAATACAAAGGAAACTCAAGGGTTAAAAAAAAAAACTTGGAAAAACTCTTCAGTGGGATAAAGAGTCATATCTAAGTTCACCAAACCCCTACACATTTGCGAGCCTGCTTCCTAAGAAGTAAAACTTCTAGCACAATAAGGACAGAGAAACCAGCATTTTCATGGCATACTGAGGTGGAGCCATTATGCTTCTTTTCAGCATAATCTGATTGTGTCAGGTGTCTCAGAAAGGTTAACCCCTCTTCCCCAACTTAATAAAAGGCTTGGGTAAGACTAATCAGGAGATAGAAAGGGAGTATTTGGAGGTTTTGAGCTTCTGCTCTGAGGAGCCCGCTGAATGTGATGAATTAGGTTTTAGTCTATGGAACCAATAAGATTTGAATAAAGAGCAGAGTTAGATTCTAGAAAAGCAAAGAGCATGTGGGAAAAAATATATGGAATTCTACAGATTTTAGAGATGGGTGAAGATTTAAAAGATTTCACAAAGCCAAATGGCATCTGAAATTCATGCTTATTTTTTTGAAGATCAGACCTCTGAGAAGAGCAAACAGCCAAAAAAAAATAGTTCCCCATCTTAAAGGACTCAATCATTTGTTGGGCTTGTTGACTTATTTTTGGCATGAGTCTTTTTTTTTTTTTTTTTGGCATTTCAATCAGGAAATAAAAAGGTATCCAAGATGCTGTATTCAAACCCAGCCACCAGCACAGTTTTATAAGTAGTGCAATGTACACATTCTGCCACAGCAGGCTATACTTTGTTTGGACACTGTCTTAAATCTCTGTTCTCTAGAAGTTTCTAACTTTGTTTACTGGGAGATCTTACCTGATGATGGTGAAAATATATCCAACTGCACAATAAAAAACCACTAGGAATATATATTAAACTGATAGTGAATATTGCTGGAAGGCATTTGTAAAATAAGAGGCAGCCTCGTATGACTACAGGACAATTTATGGTTTTCCAATACCCAGCCTTTCAGAATTGAATAGTCTTGCCTCAGAGAAGAGAAACTTTGGAGGGGTTTTATGGGAGATTTTAAATTTGGTATTTCTAATCCTGCTTTTGAAAAGCCATTTTTGTAATTCTAATCTTCCAGATTCTCTCTCTGAACTTCACCTTTCTACTACTGTTAAAAAAAAATAGTCATCCCACCCAGTACTAAAGCCTACCACGGGGTTCTGTGTCTCCAGGAACCTGAGAACAGGCTTCTGTGGAGGTAAGGCGACTCTGTGGTTCTGTGGCCAGAACTTATAAAGAGCCCTTTTCCTGCAAATTCAGAGGAAAGTAGAACAAAAGGTAGGGAGAGAAAGCCAGGATAGGGAAGTTCTGGTTTCCCCTCATCTTCATGCCTCTCTGGCCTTATAAATTCACAGCCTTCTGTGGAAGCAAGCATATGCAAATCTCACAGCAGGAGATGGGCTTGAAAATTATTACATATATAAATATAAATTATTACATATACATATAAATGTGTATGTATATACATATGTATCCTTAATGTAAAGAGAAATGAATATTCAATAATCTAGAAAATCCTCATGTATCAAGATCCATTTCTTCTTAACCAAAAGTACCATGTTGGGCGGGATGTGCTCAGGAAACTCATCTGTCCTTCAGGTTCTGTCTCACTCGCGTTTGCCATTAGGGTGAAGGAACCCCACTCCCCCATCCATGCCAGCACCGTCTGCACCCACCCACTGGGAATTTCCCCTTTGAGTGTGTGAGAGGGAACATTTTTCTAGTGGGTATGTGCTGGGCCTTTCTTCTCTCCCTGCCTCTCTTCCTTCCACCGCTGCATAAATACTAAGCGCCCGCAGTGAGCTGGGCATCGTCTTACCTGGGGCTATGGCAGCAAAGGCCGTCCTGTCTTCCAGGAGCTCACAGTCAGGTTTGCACATGGGTAAAGGAGCCTCTCCTCCTGGTGTGAGGAGTCCTAACCAGGGCAGACAGAGGAGTGACTGTCCCCAAGCAATGTGCACGGCTGCTTTTACTCTCTGTCCTAAAACACCATACGGACACTTGAACAGAAACTTACTTTAGATCTTGCCTCTTTTTCTTCCCATGAAAGCAGTGTATGTTGTAGTAACTTATGTGTCTTGTTAAATGAGGTTAATGTCTTTGTGTTTTCTCCAGAACTCTGTTGAAAAATATAAATAGTATATTGTTTAATGCAAATGAAGAAATACAATAAAGAGTATAGATACTTGAAAACTATCTGCAAGTTGAAAAAATCATGGCTGCAAAACCTGAGATTCTTTGTTAAATTCGTTCAGCAACCCACTAAATGACTGCTTTAACTATCCACTTTAAAAACTTACAAGCTTTTTTCATAGCCTTCACACCAGTCATCTGGATGGTTACCTTTTCAAAATTGCTTTTAAAATGCCTTTTTGGCTATGACAGGCAAAACCAGTCTCCCAGCTTCCTTTCCACAAGCAAGTTCTGGCCGCACCGCAGATTTCAATTCTCTCTTCGGCTAACTGTGGGTCAGTCCTTACCTTGGGCCTTAAGCTTGCTTTTTTCCTGTGTGGGTCTTATACTAGGCGTGACAGAGGACACAAAGAACTTTGTAAATGTTCCATATTCTGGAGTTGTCGAGAAAGGACCAAAATACATGAAAAGTTAAGTAATAATACAGAGATAACATGCCTGGATATAGTGACAGATACATCACTAGGTGGTCACCACGTAGACGGCTCCATCATAAATGCTATGGCCTTGGAAAGGAGGGAGCTGTGAGCGCCACTGATCTGATCTAGGATGGTGTCTTAATCTGCTAGGGCTGCGGTAACAAAAGAGCCCAGACTGAGTGACTTGAACAATGGTAATTTATTTTCTCACAGGGCTGGGGGCTAGAAGTCCAAAATCTAAGTGTTAGCGGGTTTGGTTTCTTCTGAGACCTGTCTCCTTGGCTCACAGAGGCTGCCTCCTCACTGCGCCTTTCAAGGTCTATCCCCTCTCTGCCTGCACACCCTCATGGCCCTTCATGTGTCCCAATCTCCTCTTCTAAGCATCCCAGTCAGCCCGGGCTAGAGCCCACCCTAACAGCCTCATTTAACTTAATTACCTCTTTAAAAGCCCTCTCTCCAAATTGTCACATCCTAAGGGGTTAGGGCTTCAGCATAAGGATTTGGAGGACACAATTCAGCCCAAACCAGATGGCTTCTTGGAAAAGGAGAGTGCACGTGACCTGTGAGAACTGGGATAGATATTGGATGGGTTGAAAGGAGCAGGGAGAGAAGGTGGGGAAACATACAACTGACAGAGAAAAACAAGGGCACACACTGGGTTTTTTTCTCATCCTGACCAAGTCTTAAAAACTGACAGACATTTTTCCTCTTCAGAAGAAGGGAGCCCATCCTTTCTGGTGAGAGATGTGCTGACCAGCCCGGACTGGGGGAGTGACTGTAAGTATACATTTAAGTGACTCTATTCTTTGGCTTTGTGGGGCCAGGCAGAGTAAGAGCGGCTGTACAAGCATCACTGGAGTGAGGGATGGGGACAAAGGCTGCAGCCTGTCCCGGCCACTCATGGGATTACGGTTTTCTAACCGACACCGGCCCAACCACTGCAGAGGCATTAGAAATGATCACTCACTACCAGCCAAGCTGTGGTTGTGGTTTGATCTCCATGGGTTTTACGTTGTGGTTGATCTCATGGATTTTAATAATTTATTTGAACTTCCTGCCTTCTTCTATTCTGATTACATTTTTATTTTGTTTTATGTTTTCTGACTTTATTAAAGCTTTCTTTATTGACCAGATAGCATTTCATGCTGCACTTTCCATTTTCAATAAATTTCAATTTAGTAGGACTTCCATGGTCCAGAAATGCTTTTGGATGTTATGGAGCTGTCTGTTGGAGCCTGGATTTTTATGAGTTTTCTTAAAATTTACTATAACAATGACCAAAAAAGCCTTCTCCCCTTTCTTCTCGTCCTTTTTCCATTTGAATGCAAATGGATACATTTACCTCGGAAACTTATTTTACATTGGGCACCTGGGAGGCTGCACCAGAGCGCAGTACTCTTCTCTCTGTGCAAGAGCTGACTTTCTTTTCTCTATTGCCTCTCAATTCAGGGATTGATACAACCATCAGTTCTATTCAGATTATGGAAATCCAGCAAATAATAGATCGTCGGTATTGCAGTAGAAGCCTCCAGTGCGGGTGGGTAAGCCTCCCCATTATACCCCGATTGCTTCTGGAATTTACTCAGGGCTCTGGGTTCTTGAGCCTGGAGTGAAAGCTGAAGCTGTGTGGTAAACAGTGTGTGCTTGCCTTGCTCCTTAAGTGAAAATACATTTGTTACGTGATGGAAGAGGGAATCATAAAACGGTTGATGTTAGCAGATGTCAATAAACCACGGCTCCAGTGATTTCAGTCTCCTGCTTGAATGGGTGAGTCCAAGACAAAAAGCTTAGGGGCACCCCTGTGGCTGACTCTCTGAGGGCACAGACCATAGATACAAATCTCCCAGTTGATTGTATTGACAAGAAAGACATTGTTACTGATGGCTCCCAGTCACATTCGTGTATTTTAATAACAAGGGATATCATTATTTTAGCTGCTGAAAGAATATAGCTTATCTTAGCTTTTTCAGCTAGGAGGAAAAAAATCCAGGTATTCCACAAATTCTCAGCAAGATCCATCTTTAGTGTATGTTGTATCAAGGTAAAGATGCACCTAGAAGCATAGAGTACAGACTAAAGCAAGCACAATAGCCAAGTTGCAGGCATTATGAAAGCAGAGTTATTTTTCTTTCTTTGGTAAATATTTACCTACCAGGCTTAAGTCCAGGCCCTGTATTTTGAACTGGTATCCCAAATCCTATAGATTCCCAGCCTTATTTCTTTTTCAACCTAATATAACTTAGGCTTCAAGTTGATGGTCCTGAGTTTAAAAATAAACTGTATGGCACCTTATGATTTCTTTATGACTTTTACATTCATTATCTCATTGAATTCTCACAAAACTCCTATGAGGTTCATATTATTTATCCTCATTTTTCTGTTAAAGAACCTAAGGTTCAGTGGGCTTGCAAAAGAGACAGACATTAACTAATATAGTAGGGTGACACGATGAAGGTGAAGATGATTCGGGTTCATGTTTCAGAACTTTGGCATATGCCTTACCATCTGTGAGATGGAGATGCCATCTACTGAGTGGGGTTGCTGTGAAGCAAGCAGATGTTGGGAGGCACATAGTAGGAAATCAGTTCCATTAATCTAAGCTTCCTCCAGTCGAACAAAGTTCTCTGATGCCAATTCAGATCTATTTCCTTTATTTCTGATTTCTCATTTTTAGCAATTTAGTTAGTATTCATTAAAGAGAATCTAAAATGACTGGCTCTTTTTCACATTTATCTGGTTTTAAATTGTTTCTCCATATAATCCAAGGGATGGCCAGGTCATAAGAACTTGTATTAGATACAATATGTCTTTTTGCTGGAGTTTTTCCTTATAATCTGAATCAAATGAACTCCCATTCCCCCTAAGTATCTCTCTTAAAGAGTCAGGGGGGGGGTGGGAATCTCTGTCTTCTGATTTTTTCCATTTCTAAATGGTAATTAGGACTATAATAATTTTAGTTGATTCAAGTTCTGAAAGTACGTAGTACTTCCTGCTAGTATAGCCTACAAGGGAGTAATTACTGTAGAGAAGCTGGTATGTATTTATTATTTCGAGTCCCCCTTTCCTGAGGGATTGTAAATTTTCAGCCTCTGTTTCATTTGTCTTCTGAAATCTGTTAGCTCCTTGAGGGGACCTGAAGCACTTCCTGGGTGTTTAGTTTTATGCGTTTGGTCTGGGATTTGACTCTCCATCATTTCATCTGTGTGTTCTAACAAACTGTAAATCTTTGTGATATATTTTATATTAAGCCCTGAAAGAGATTGATCTGCAAGATAACAGGTATGTCTCTGAAAAGCATAAAATTATATATTGTGTTAGACTGTATTTTCTATATTTATGACTTATTAGATGATATTTCAGTTTACATATTATATAGTCAGTAGCAAAAAGCCTTTTGAAGTCTTTGCTGCATATTTTGATTTGCAGTTTTATTTTTTTCCATAATTAGGTCTGGAAATTACAATTACAATATTCCTGTTAATAAGCACACACCCACCAATGTCAAATTCTCTCTGGAAATCAAGTAAGTGCCTAGCTGTACAAAACAATTCTGTTTTTGTGGTTCTTTGAATAGCAAGTCTGAATTCACTTCACAATTTGATCAGTTAGTTAGGAGGTTACTTGCCCATGTTAACTAGTGATGGTTGGGTTGAGAGGTGGGCCAGCTTGAGGGGAGGGTTTTCAGCATGATGGCTGGGCTCTTCCAGGCTCCCACAGTGGAGTGGAGGGGCTCTAGGCTGTACACACACCCGCAAAGTGGTTTGAAGCGCACAAGCTGCAAATTGCCCCTGGCTGTGCCCCTTTGAATGGGGGTGGGAGTAAGAGAGAGAGCAAGGTGGCCCCTGACGGGCTGCACATCTTTGTGAGCTCTGGATAGTAATGCTGATGCAGAACCCACCCCCTTTCCCAAGGGAGTTAGAAGAAGTCGGAGTCTGGAGTTGGGCAGCCCGGGGTTCAAATTTTGTCTGTAATTTACAAATTCTGTAATTTTGGAGAAACCACATTATCGAGTCTGAGCTGCTGTTTATTTACCTGTATAGTGAGTTTGACATTATACCAGAACACATAGAGCTGCTGTGGGAATCACTGTTAATAACAGTGAAATTAATAACTACTATCTGCTGAGCTCTGAGTATATGCCAGATATGCTACACTTTAGCTCAGGATTATACAAACTTCACAACAACCCTGTGAATCTGGGATTTTTTTTTTCTAGTTTATATTTGTCAGATGGGAACACTTGTCTAGAGAGGTCAAAAAACCTGTCCCCAAATTCACAGCTAGTAAGTGTTAGAGCTGGGCCTCGGACTCAGGCCATCCCGTCAGCCGTCACTTTCCTGCCTTCCCAGTGAGAAGACATGTGTGAGACCATTGCCCCTTCAGGGCACCTAGTAGGCATTCAATAAATGGTAGCTTTTATTATGCCTACCTTTCCTCCAAAATCACAAAATTCTAATCTATTCCTATCAGATATTTTAAATAATTACTATGTTTTAAGACTTTCAATCCACTGCACTCAAAAATTATGCAATGAGCTACTCACCAGGAAGATAGGTGGTTTTATTTCATGTCTCTCCTCTTCTCCTCTTTCTTTTCTCCTTCTCTTGCTCTTCCCTCTGCCCACCTCCCTCCCCCTCTGCTTCCCCAGCTCCATTATTCGTCCTCCATCATTTTGGTCTCCTGCTCTATCTCTTCCTCTGCTTCATCCAGGCTTCATACTCCCCTCATCAACTTGGCTTCTGTAATGAGCGAATGACGCTCAACCCACCTGCTTGCTTGGAAAGGTTTATTTCAAGCAGCTAATATTTCATGACTCAGAACCCAGCATATTTCAAGGCAGAGCAAAAGCTAAATGTACCCTTCTCCAGCATTCCCTGGGTAACCTGAAACAGCCTTTCCTCATTCATTCCTAGCTTTGATGGAAGGAAATAAGCTTGAAGTGGCAAAAGATCATCTTGACCCACTAAATCAGGCTTTTGAGTTTAAGAGCCATTTTTCTACTATGGGTGATTTTAAAGTAGCACATATACTCAACTGAGATTGTAGGTTGTCCCACTTGTGCAAAAAAAGGATAGTTTCCAAAGAGAGATGGATCTCATCCTCTTGATGGTGATTTAATGGGCCAAACTCCAGAAAAGAACCCTTCTTCCTGGCAAGGCCTTCCTCCCTGATAGCTTTAAAGACTGACATTTTCGAATGGGCTCACGCCACATTCCTACCTGTGTTTGCCTTACTGTTTCAAACAGTATCTACCTAGACCAGAAGTTTGCAGAATCCGAAATCCTGGAAATTTCAGATGGATGCAAATTCAGCTGCCACTGGAAAGAGAAGGGATATATCCAAAAATTATTTTAAAATCAATGGAGATAATTCTGATGTTGAGGTGATTTAAGTCATGATACTAGGTTTCAAAGACTGTCATATACTATTTCAATAGCTGTTTTAGTCCCTCGGGCTGCTGTAACAAAAATACTATAGACTGGTGTCTTAAACAATGAACATTTATTTCTCATAGTTCTGGGGATTGGGAAATCCAACATCAAGGTGCTGGCAGATTTGGTGTCTGGTGAGGGTCTGCTTTCTGGTTCATAGAGGACCATCTTCTTGCTGTGTCCTCATGTGACAGGAGGAGAGAGAGCACTCTCTGAGGTCCTTTTAATAAGGACAGTGATCCACCCAGGAAGGCTCCATCCTCAAGACCTCATCACTTCCCCTAAAGGCTCCCTCCTAACACCATCATGTTGGAGGATTTCAACATGTGAAGATTCAGTCCAGAACAATAGTCACCTGAGATTGAGTCTCTTTTTGTAATAATGAGATGTGAGCTAGCATCTTGGCATCAGGGAGCTTTGTGTGATGAAATTTGGAACTTTGAATGGATTTCCAAGTTATGTTCCCATTAGTGTCTCTTCTTATCAAGGTGTGGCCTAGTTCAAGCTGGTAACTGCTTTTCCATTTGCCCCTTCTTTCCCTTGTCTCTTGAAGCACAACAGAGCCATTGATAGTCTTCCAGTGCAAATTCACACTTGGAAATATATGTTTCCATAGCAAAAGGGAAGCCAAATGGATGCAAAGCCATGGAGAAGTCTCCCAGGAAATGACACAGGTAATGTTTTCCAGCTCTTCAGCATTCCGTCCTTATTCCAGAAGTGCATCTAGAACTGTGCAATGCCTCAGTTCCTTACTAAAAGAGGGATGCTGCGAGCCAAACACCAGTGTGTTCCCTAGCTGGCTGACCCTGGTCACAAGGCTTTGCTCAGCATCTTCCATGTGTTCTTCAGAAGCTGCAGACTGTTGGGCCCCCTGCCAAGAGTTGTTGGCAACTTTCATCATTTCCTAGTATAGTTAAGGAAATGCTCTCTCAGCCTGTGCTCTTTCCAATCGGGTCTAAAATGTGGTTATGAAATAGATGTCTTTTTCCTTCATTATTAGGGATACCAGCACATTTGGAGCCTCCCTGTCGCCTCATTCTTTGATAGCGCATACCATTTCCGTGTAGCTGCGCCGGTGAGCTGGCTTTCTTTCTTTCCTTTTTCTGTTCAGTGAGAAAGAAATGGACTATTAAATAAATATACAAATAAACAAATCACTGACCTACAGTTGATTCGTACACTGACTGTTCTTTCTTCCCCTGTTCTGACAGGACTTAGCGGACTGTTCAACGGACCCTTATTTTGCTGGAATATTCTTCACAGACTACTCCTTCTACTTCCATCGGCACTGTGTTTAACTCGTTCGTGTTTGGTCGGGGGCTTTACCAGAGAAACATACTAAGAAATACGCTTGACAGAAACTTGCTTCCCCTTGCAACTTCTTTCTTCTTTTTGTGAATAAAAATTCATGTTTTTTGGCAAAGGATTTTTCAGGCTTTGGATCCAACAGTTTTGAGACATTAATGAGGAGAATAAAGTGTCTGCTGGAATTTGAGATAATGTGGTGTTTGATGTTGGCATGAGTGTGAAGAAAAGATTTCCTGGAGTAAACAGCACTATTGGATTTGAAAATACTGCTTCTGATATTAAGGAAGTTGTGGCAGGTCCAATGTAACTTTGTCTTCATGTATCACAAAGCTTTTGAGAAAAGCCAAAAGGCCCAGTTCAGCAATGTCATCTGGGACCCACCATGGACTGCGGGGAGTGTATGATACAGTGTGTGCTTGTGGGGCAGGGTGGGTGGGTCTGAGGCTGAGCTCATAGCTAGGCAGACTGTTAGAACGTGCTTGCAGGCGTGTGTGTGCGTGCGTGCGCACACCTTGTACATGCCCTGCTATGTAGAAGGTAGCTTGCTAGTGATTTAGATCTAAAAGAAAAAGAGCAATTCTACTTTAGAATGTTTGATGGATACTGAACTAAATGTTCTGTGTCCTCTCGCGAAGCACTAGCTTGCGGCAGTCTTTTAACCCAGACGGCTAGGCCTGGAGAGTTGATCTTCCCATTGTCATTGCTTTTTTTCATTTTTTGCTTTTTTGTTTTTCCTCTGTATTACAGGGCTTTAAGACCTGTCTCCATAGTTTATAGCTGAATGAGCTTTGGGTACTTCTGCCTGGCTTATGGGTACATTTAGGTGCTTTTCCCAACTTAGAATGGCCAGAAACCCTCTCGCTGGAGCATAGCGACCATGTCTTCTATTTTTTGTATTCTGATGTTTTGACATCTTGGGTTCTCACTGGTCCTAGTAGGACTACCACCCAGGGTCAGCCAGTTCCTAGGGAGAGTAAACGCCCACAAACTTCAAATTGCTGGTTTCAAATATCAGCCAATCAATCCAAAACCCGCACCAAACCACCTCCTTTGTTGGCTTCTCACGTAGCCGCTGCCCTAATCACCCCAGGGCCAGGCACCGACAGCCAGGCCTCAGTATCCCAGAGCCTGGGGAACTTACTTAAATGAGCCAGTCCTGAGCCTGTCTGCCTGCCTCTCCAGTTCCTCCGTGTGGGAACTTCAATAAAGGCTCTTGCTCAGTTTTTCCATCTCCCTCTGTCTCTCGATGGACCCTAGTGTTTCCCAACGTGGAGCCGAGTCACGGTATGTCCCCTTGGTTTTAGGAGCTCTACCAAGCTATCTTTTTGTTGCTGATATCACCTCCTGATCTTTTGGTCCACCTACAGCTCAAATTTTCTATAAATAGACTACATTTTAGAACAGGGAGATTCAAGCCCCTCACTGTAGTTCCAGGGCTGTGGAGTGACTGGCCTTCCTTTGTTTTACTATAGGCCTGTGAGTCAATGAGGATGAGATCATTTGTCTTATTTTGTACCTTGACAGTGATAATCATTAGTAATAATAGTATATACTCCTTCCTTATTTTCAAATATTATTAAACATGCATGCCATGGGGCTGGAAATTAATTATGAGACCCCAACTATTAAGAAAAAAGACATCATCCTTGCTCTCACAGGAAGTATTTTGAAATGAATTTATTAACACAAAGGTAGGTCAGTCCAGTAGGAATGGAGACTTTGGGGGCAAACAGTCCTTGCCTTAAGTTCAAATCCTAACTTTATCTGTGTGAACTTTACCTAGACAAGTTAGTTAACTTCCCTAAGCCTCAATTTCCTCATTTATAAAAGAGGACAATGAATCTACAACAGATAGGACTACATGAGATAAAACATTTAAAGCATAGATAAGCTTTAAATAAACATAAGCTATTATTGGTATATCTGCACAGAACAGAATCATTATAAAGATTACAGTGGGATTTTAAAGGGCTTGAGTAACTGAACATTCACACATACATTGAAGCATTTTCATCAGCTCTAAAAACCAAACTGGAGATAGAGCATATGTGTGTTTATATAATGTCTACATTATTTCTATATTTAGAAAATTGTTTTCCCTTTTACTAACAGCATAGCCATTGGAGAAAATTAAATAAGGTGGTTAATTCTTGGGAGGAATATTTCAGGATTGCTCCAATTTCTTAGATTCAGATTCAAAGTTAGTTCTCTTGAGTCACAGGATCATCAGCCCGTCCCAGCATGACCTATGCCTAGATACTGTATTTGCCTCTCCATTTTTTAATAGCATCCGAGGTGCTCAGTGTAGGAGAGACTCTTAATTTGATCCTTCTACTGATAGAGGAAGGCGTGTCAGCAGTAGGGTTATAAGAGTTCTTTTTGGCACATAAACCTCATGCTCTTATTCATGCACTTATGTTTGAGACAATATGGGGGTTTCAGATATCTAATGTAGTTCAGTAATGTTGCCTATAAGGAGATTTCTATAAAATGAATACTGTTTTCCCATTAAATTCCA
Source organism: Smutsia gigantea (assembly GCA_032199065.1). Taxonomy (NCBI): domain Eukaryota; kingdom Metazoa; phylum Chordata; class Mammalia; order Pholidota; family Manidae; genus Smutsia; species Smutsia gigantea. The sequence goes on from JAVSCE010010485.1 coordinate 195,707, forward strand.
TTAAAAAGCTGAAAATCTTTTCCCCAGGGAGAACAGTCTTCTTGCAGGAGATTGTTGAAAGCCTTCTGAAAGAAAGGATTAGGGTAGTGAGCCAGCCTGCAGGGATCTGTAGTGAGCTGGGGTTACGCAAGCCTGTAGGAGAAGAGGCTTTGCTGGGTGATTTACTGTGTATTTGTAGCTGTTCCCCAGTTTTGAGATGCCCACTGTGGACCATGCTGCTTCAGGCCAAAAGATTTTTCCTTATTCCAAAGAATTAACTGACTGTCTACTGGAACATCTCCAAAATTCAAGTTATTAAACCGTCTATGAAAGCCTTCCTCTCAAAAGCCCGTAACTCCAGTCTAATCGTGAGCAAAACGTCAGACAAATCCCAGCCGAGGGATGCTCCACAAAGCACCTGACTGATACTCCTCAAGCCTGTTAAGGTTTCCAAAACCAAGGGAAGTCTGGGCAATGATCACAGCTAAGAGGGGCTTAAAGAGACTTAATAACTAAATGTGATGAATATCCTGGATGGGACCCCAGAAGCAAAAAGGGACATTAGATAAAAACTAAGGAAATTTGAATAAACTATGGACATTAGCCAGCACTAATATATTAATATTGGCCCATGTATTATGACAGATGTTAATAATAGGGAAAACAAGGTATGGGGTTTATGGGAACTCTATGTACTAGCTTCACAATTTTTCTTTAAATCTATATCTGCTCTCAAGTAAAAAATTTATTTAAAAAAAAGTCAGAAAAGAAGTCCATAGAGCTGGGCTGAAGTATTGCATGCTGCTCACTGATGCCATTTGTGATAACAGGATAATTTTTCAGGTACTGAAAAATTGGCACCATTTTTAACCTCAGGTCATTTGTATTTTAGTTCCCTACTTTGCCAATTAGTTGTCAGATTCCGTATCTCGATTTGATCGGCTGCCCTCAAATGTCATAGAGAGTACTATGTAATACAAAGCATAAATACTATAAAATATAAAATAATTGCATAACATAAACAAATAGAAGAATTACAATAATTTCCCATGAGTTCTAATAAAGGAACTCCACCAAGATGTGAAAGCTCTCTGCCAGATTTTTTTTTAAGCAACCAAACCATAAAGATTCACTTAAAACAATCAGCATGCAGGGTTCAACCCTCCAGCACGTTTAAAACAACATTTTGTAGAGCTCATAACCCATTTCTTTTCCCATTTTTATTTATATTTCTTTTCATACACAATTCTTGGATTTCAACTTTCCTGGCAGGTTCCCAACAACACATTGAGTCATGAAAGCAAAGATCTTCAAGAGAAGAGCAAAAAATCAGTTCTGTTGGCAGTTTGCAAAGCACTTTCACACACCTCCTCTCACTGACTCTCACAACAACATTGTGCTGTTGGGAGTGGGGGGAGTTGTTCATATTTCCCCATTTACAGATAAGGAAACTGAGGCAAAAAGAGGCTAAGCAAGGACGAGAGGTGAGCCAGGTTTTCTGGGGCTAATTTTCATCCCTTTCCACTAGACTACATACTTATTCAGCACTGGCTGCCATATAAAATTCAAGGCCAGGTGACCTAAACAACAGGAATTTACTTCTCACAGCCTAGTGACGGGAAGTCCAAGATCAAGCTGGCAACAGGCTCAGCATCTGGTAAGGACTCTATGCCTCAGCTTCCGCCAGCTGCCTTCCCGCTGTATCCGCACGCGGTCTTTCCTCCGTGCGGGCAGATGGAGGAGAGAGAAAGAGGGAGGAATCAAGCTCTCTGAATGTCTCTTTTCATAACGGCACTAATCCCATCATGAAGGCACTATCCTCATGGCTTCATCTAAACTAATTACCTCCCAAAGGTCCTGCCTCCAAACACCATACGCTGGTGACCAGGGCTTCAACACAGGAATTTGAAGGGGAGATGATGTCGTCCATACCATTACATCACTTACCCTTTGGAAAGTTTTTCCCTTCTTCACAATTCAGAATTTGCAAAAGACCACAGACTCAGATATTGATCCACCAAAAAGGCATTAACACGTTAATGGCTCTGGTAAGTGATATTTACACTTACCAGGCTGTGTAAGCTGAAAGGACTTATTAGAGGCCATTTAGTCATAATACAGAATGGAGAGAGGGCAGAGGGACAGAGATGAGTGGAATCTCCTGTCAACAGCCACTAAATTACATCTATTTATATTGCACCCGGGCTTAACAGCTCACTTAAGCATGCTAAACCAAGGAAAACCTGCACTTGGCAGAGCTAAATGTGTTTTGGCTTCCATTTCTTCAAGGACCGGTGTCATTGATTTTTGTGTCTGATTCTAAAGAGCCAGTTGAGCTCTTAAAAAGCATCCAAGGGTTTAGAATCTAGTGCATTTTTGATGAGTGGTTGTTTAAAGCTCGTAGAAATGCAGCTTCAGAGACCTCCAATTATCAGCAGTGTTCCATGTGCAACTCCATCTTCTCTTGGTCGGATTGCGTGAATGGAGAAAGTCTTTGTCAGCTCTTAGGACACATAGCTGGAGGAAAGGATGGGTGCCAAAGATCAGAGTCTCACTCCTTTGCTTTCTTTATGCCCCATCCCACTGCCAAATATAAATGCTAAGAGAAAGATGTTGGATAACATGTCTCCACCCGGGTTGAGTTATCAAGCCATCCCAAGTCTCATCTGTTTAAATGGAGAATAACTGAGTAAGGACCAGACTCAGAGCCAGGAAACGCGGTGCTCCTCCTGGTTCACTCTGGACACTTCACCTCACTTTCCTGGGTGCATTACTGGATATGCACTAGTCCTGCCCGTGCTCAGGGTTATTGTGAACAACATGAGATATTTATGTGAAATCTCTTTGTAAAGTGGAAGGTGCTGTCTGAATCCAGAATCATTAAGATGGTCCCTGGGAAGACATCCTTTTGAATGAGTAAATCAGAAGTTAGAAACTCACTTCTTTTAATGAGTTCAAGTCCATTATGCTTAGGCTGAGTTTCTTGCCTTTCCATTCACAATCTTCCTCACCTGCAAAACATGCCGAGCACACAATAGATGCTCAGTTGACATTTAAGTGTAAAGTGGGTAAATAAAACCAGTTCCTTTTTTTTTTAACCAGGGAGCATGGCAAGATGCCATATTAAAAGTTTTGAATTCTTCTTTCTTTCACATATTTTTATTGCTATTATTTGGAATAATAGGATGTTGTGATTCTCTTCTCCAAGCACATTTAAAATACCTCTAAATGACTTCCAATAGAAACGTGAAAATCAAATGGCCTGTTGCCTGTTACAGGATTCCAGCCCGATAGTCAGCTACAGCTTGTTATTCATCATTTACATTTATACTGCTGAATGTTATTCTATACAGAACAACTGTGTAGGTATCTAAATTAATCACAGATTAACTGTAAAGCACTTAGTGAATGTTTCATGTTACATCCAAACATAGAAGGCATTGTGACAGTAATCAGGCTGTTCTGAGACGCTGAGTAAGTCATGGGGCTTCAGGCCCATCCTCCTCTGCAACCACTGAGAAGCATTTCCTTTCAGGGTGGGGATTCTTACCTGCAGTAAAGAAGCTACTCAAAATTTCAAGTAAGAAAAAGGCTCTTACTTCATGGAGGGCCCCCTTACCTCTGAGAAAACACACCAATACCGATGATCTTTCACATCTTCAGTCCCCAAGCTTTGTAACAGGCAATTTTCACTCCCTCCCTCTCACACTCAGACATTTGTGGAAGACTTTTCTATGTGCCTGACTCTCTGGATGGTGCCAGGGGACCAGAGAAGCATGGCCTCGTTCCTGACCTTTCTGCAGCAGCCCCCAGCCAGGGACCAGCCAGTCAGCCCCATGGCGACTATCTGGAAAGCATTGCAGCTGTGGCGTTGACAGTGCCCTGAGAGTACTCGGAGGGGTGGTGCCTCCCGCCTCTGGGGTAAGTGAGGAAGAGGACGGAAGTGGGACAAGGGGAGCCTTCAAGCAAGAAGAAATAGCTGAATTATCTGGGTCTAAAAGGACGATAAGTGTTTTTTGGTTTTGTTTTGTTTTTTAAACAGAGAAATGGAAAAAGGTTGAAGTTACATAGAAAGAATCTGCTTTTAAGTGCACCCTGAAGTGCAAAATGAATAATTACCACCCCCACCCATCTGAGCCAGTTCTTCAGTTGGCTTGTCTTACAGGAGAGGCACGCCTGTTTCTGAAAGACACCCTTTCTTTTCCTCAGCTCCAAGAAGGGGCCATTGGTCCGAGGCGATTCAAGGAAACTGGGAAAAGCAAAACACGTTGGGTGGGGCATGGGGTGACTCAGGGAACTGGCTGTGAGACCACGGGTGGGGAGGACGCGCCCCAGGACAGCGACTGACTCACCAGCAGGCAGGTCCTGCTTTCTCTGTGGTGGGGGCTTGATAAATATTTATGCCGGCAAGGGCCAGCTGAGTATGAGTATGCCTCCAAGTCTTTTGGTCACACTGCCCATTTTGAAATAAACAGGTTTTCTTTTCTAAAGAAAGTTTACTTCATTTTTAAGTCTCCAGTTTTCATGGTGGGAAGACCTGGGAGGATCTCTTAAACGTGCTCCCAGCATGCTTTCCCCCTTCTTTTGCTAACAGCACACCCTGATTTTCATCTGACAAACTATCTTGTCCCAGCTCTCAGTCACTATGGATCGGGTAAGGCTGGTACCAACCACTCACCCCAGAGAAGAGCATGTAAGCCAGGCCTGAGCAAAGAAAATACTGCCTTCCTCTAGCAACAGTGATTTGTTTACGGGTGAGCATATGATGCAAACCAGATCAATCAGAACTGTCTCTTGGAATTTGACTGGAACTATAAGCAAAGATGTATTCTCTCTGGGAGTTATTAGACTGGTAGAAGTAAGCCTGAAGTGACTGGGGGGCCATCTGCCCATCATGCTGGATTGGCTGCTTGAGAATGAAGCTAACACAATGGTGGAACTAAGATATGAGGAGGACAGATTTCCAAACCAGATGTGCCCTGCTCCCCTCCATGGACTTAGCATCCAGGTGGGCCAATACATTTCCATTCTGCTTTAGCTAGATTGAATTTGGACTCTGCCACATGGCTAAAAGAATTCTGATAAACACTAGCCCTTCTTACGAATCTTTGAACATTTCGACACAGGATACTCAACTGGATGACTTCAGATCCTGATATCTTACTTAGGAAGGTGTTGGTCACTATTCAGTGTTTGGAAAGTGGTACCTGGAGCTGTTTACCCAGTCCTCCTTTCTCCAAAGTCTGCTGCTTTCTATGTGACAAAGACAAACTGAGTCTCATATTTGTATAGCGCTTCCCATTTTACAATCTTACAATTATTTCTCTCCTCCTATTTTCTTTAACCAGGAACAAAAGCTTATTTAAGAGCAGTGGGTTTACTGTGTGGAAGAATTACATGCTGAATGTAGTAAGTACGTTTGCACAGAGAGCTGGAGAGTTATCAAATGTTTCTCCCACCATTTCTCTTTCTCTTTTGGGGACCACATGGCTTCTTGACTGCTTCACTCTTCAAGGTCACTGTTCTCCTTTCCACAGACCAACTTCTCTGTTCACTCATTTGCTTGTACCCATCATAGTTACCCCAAAATATAGTCTTGGACCCCAAGCCTCCATCAGCGTCCAACTTGGTTCTCCTGGGTTAAACGACTCAGTCTCTCAAATCTCAAATTCCTGCAAAGGGGTACCTGACTGGTCCAGTCTGGCTCAGCCAACCCTGGGGTTTCGTCAGTGGAGGCCCCATGAGGGCTGTGTGGTTGTATGGCTGCCCTTTTCACGCTGGGGATAGTGGCACATAGACTCTCTAAGCAGGGAATGTGGGAGAGAAAGAAATTAAGTGTCTTCAATATTGCCTCTTAATCTCATTTGATGCCTGTATTTCTGGAAGGCAGGAAGGATTATTATTCCCATTTCAGGTGAGATTTAGGGTACGTCCGAGACCATGCAACTAGTATATGATAGATGTGGAATCTTAAACCCAAGACTTTTTTTTTTATTAAAGTATCATTGATATACAATCTCCTGAAGGTTTCACATGAGCAACATTGTGGTTTCAACATTCACCCATATTATCAAGTCCACCCCCATACTCCATTGCCGTCACTGTCCATTAGTTTAGGAAGATGCTATAGAGTCATAACTTGTCTTATCCATGTTGTACTGTCTTCCCAGTGACATACCTATATTGTGATTGTCCATTAATCCCCTTCTCCCTCCCTCCCCACCCACTGTCCCACACCCCTCCCCTTTGGTAACCGCTAGTCCCTTCCCAAAGTCTGTGAGTCCGCTGCTGTTTTGTTCCTTCAGTTTTGCTTTGTTTTCATTCTCCACAAATGAGTGAAGTCATTTGGTACTTGTCTTTCTCTGCCTGGCTTATTTCAATGAGTATAATACCTTCCAGATCCATCCATGTTCTTGCAAATGGCAGGATTCCTTTTCTTTTTATGGCTGAATAATATTCCATTGTCCATATGTACCACATCTTCTTTATCCATTCATCTACTGAGGGTCACCTAGGTTGTTTCCGTATCTTGTCTATTGTTAATAGTGCTGCAATAAACATGGGGGTGCATATGTATTTTTGAATCTGGGATCTTGTTTTCTTCAGGTAAATTCTTATGAGTGGAATTCCTGGGTCAAATGGTATTTCTATTTTTAGTTTTTTGAGGAACCTCCATATGGCTTTCCACAATGGTTGAACTAATTTACATTCCACCAACAGTGTAGGAGGGTTCCCCTTTCTTGGCATCCTCACCAGCATTTGTTGTTTCTTGTCTTTTGGATGTTGGCCATCCTAACTGATGTGAGGTGATATCTCATGGTGGTTTTAATTTGCATTTCCCTGATGATTAGCAATATGGAGCATCTTTCCACTTGCCTGTCGGCCATCTGAATTTCTTCTTTGGAAAAGTGTCTGTTCAGGTCCTCCACCCATTTTTTAAATCAGGTTATTTGTTTTTTGGGTGTTAAGGTGTATTATGAGTTCTTAATGTATTTTGGATGTTAACCCCTTGTCAAATATGTCATTTACGGATATATTCTACCATACTATAGGATGCCTTTTTGTTCTACTGATGGTGTCCTTTGCTGTACAGAAGCTTTTTAGTCTGATGTAGTCCCATGAGTTCATTCTTGTTTTTGTTTCCCTTGCCTGAGGAGATGTGTTAGGGAAAAAGTCGCTCATATTTATATTCAAGAGATTTTTGCTTATGTTTTCTTGTAAGAGTTTTTTGGTTTCATGACTTACATTCTGGTCTTTTATACATTTCAATTTTACTTTTGTGTGTGGAGTCAGACAGTAATCCAGTTTTATTCTCTTACATGTAGCTGTCCAGTTTGCTTACACCAATTAATTGTTGAAGAAGCTGTCTTTTCCCTTAAACCTAAGACTTTTCATTTCAGATCTCAAGTTGTTTCCACAGCACCTTCTGTTGTCTGTGGAACAATATGTTCTCACCATCTTGAGCATCACGATTCTATCTTTTGATTTTCAAGGATTTGCTTAATAGCAAAAACTCAATGTTTTAAAGAAACAGTCAGTGGCCATCCAGAACGAGAAAGTCAAGGATGAAAATCTGAGCTGTAAATATTGAGCAATGTGCTGCTATCCGTTAATGAAGGAAATGAGCGAGCATGAGAATTCTGTTAGGAGAAACTAGAATGAAAATGCAGCTGGAAACCGGTGCTGAGGGTGTGTGTGTGGCTCGCCAGCAGCTGCACAAGTATCGGCAGTAGTTGAGGTGGCTGAGAATTGGGTTCTTAGTTTATAAGCATAAGTAATAAATGCCACTGCCCAATAGCAGAAAATTCCTTGTCTGGGCCTTCTGCAAGCATGGATGGCTGAATCTCAGATTTACAGCTTATGTTTCCACCACCTTAGACTTTTCTCTTCTATCCTTTGCTTCTCATATCCACCAGTCTTGGGGTGATAGGAGGGAAGCAAGAGTTCATTAATACAATTGCAAAACTGTATTTCTGCGTCTCTGATGAGATGTGCCACACAGGACTCCTTCCCGCCCCCATCCCTCCCCTCTCAAAGTCTACCTTAACTAGTCCTCAGTATCCCTGGGGGGGAGGTCATTTGTGTGCCGCAGTTGTCCTCAGTTATGATGTGAGAGTTCTCATCCTCCTTTTCTCTTTTGTGTCTCCTTGGGGAGTTTTCTCGAGTCACTATCACTGCCAGACTTAGTGGCTCAAGCACTGATACCTAGCAAAGGTGTCACAAGCGTCTGCTGAAGATCTGCTGTTATTGACCATCAGGGCCTGCATCCCCGCAGCATCTGCCAAACCAGAGGTGCTGGGCCTAATGCTCCGTGGAGCCTGGGCTGACCCGGGGGACTCATCCCATGGCCACACACGCTCGAATTCTAGGTGAGTGTATATTTTAGAACACACTGTAAGTAAACACATGCAAACGTATGGGCACCTCTGACAGGCCTTTCACTGTTATCAAACAGTGCTTCATATAATCCTACCTCTGAGGCAGAGTAAACCAACTCAGTAGAACCTTTCTGGAAATGCAGATGTATCCCAGTGTGTACACAGCTGTAGCTCTGCTCCGTGTCCCTGGGCCTGGGAGCATCTTGAGGACCAGGTCCCCCCAGGCACTCTCTGTGCCCTTCACCAGGCAGCTGGTGCTCTGCAGCTGACTTCTCCCAGTGAGGGGGCCACGGCCCTTCCAGTACGCTTGCTTCTGTTTTCTTTTGTGGCCAGAGCAAAAACAAAGAAATGAGCAATTTAGAACAGCACTAGTCCTGCAGAGCACATAAACCCTGCTGGGATGTTCCCCAGCTGAGCCCTTCTCCACCTGGGCGGGTTTCTCTCACCTGACCCAGGGAGTTCTGCCCCTGGAAATTTTAGAACAATGCACAATTATTTAAGTCTGTGCACTTTAATGTGTTTTGTTTTTTTATTCAAGTCTTAGTCATAGACTTTCTGGAATGGATGATTTCTTAAACCAAATTTAGGATATTTCTTTAAATCACTTTGGAGATGCAAAAAACTTTTTTTAAATAGTGATTTATAAATGGAATAATTCCATTTCCATTATGAAATTTGACAGGTTGTTAAAATTATGTGTTCCTGTAGTTAATTTTTAATCAGAGGAATGGAAGATAGAGAAAATGGTAACAGTGGTGAAAAGGAACACGTGTGTGTGTGTATATGTGTGTGTGTGTATGTGTGTGTGCATGTACATAAAAAGGAGGTACGCGTGTGGAAGGTGGGAAAAAGTTTTCCTTGACCCTCTTAGGGTCCCTAGCTGGGTCTGAGAATGAAACTGGCAAAGACAGACAAACAGGAGAAAAGTATACAAATGTATTTTATAAATTTTACATGATGTGGGAGTCTTCATAAGGAAATAAAGACCTGAATAAACACACCTGTGTATTTTTATGCTAGATTTGATGAAGAGTGGACAATCATATAGAAATGTGACAGGCAAAGAGCTGGGGGAAAGTGTAGCGAACTGGGGGAAACGTAGAGCAGCATGTTAGGATGGACTCCTCTCTGGGTCCCCTCGTCTTCCGAGATGAGGGTGCTCCTTTGCTCCAGCTACTGGGAGGTCACCTCCCACACGGGGCTTATGGCCCCTTTCAGAGGAGAAAGGCCATGGGGGGAAGAGGTCCTGCTATGCTGTTTCCTCAAACTTCTTCAGCTTAAAACATTCAATATAGGATTCTGGTTCAAGACGGCAACATAGAAAGATCCCAAACTCAGCTCCTCCCAAGGACACAAGGAATTTACAACTGTACATGGGACAATTTCTTCTGGAAAAAGAAAACTAGAGAACTGGTGGAGTGACCCTTCCACATCGGACAGATGAGAGGGAAGCCACACTGAAGTGGGTAGGAAGGGCTGAGACAGTGTTGCTCTAAGCCCCACCCTCTGCACAGTGACATACCATCTGGAGGGAACTCAAAACCCTGAGGAGGAGGATTTGCACCCCACTTTGGGAACCCCAACTTTTAAGACTAGCACCTGACAAATGAGCTCCCAACACACCTGAGCTGAAGGCCGATGGGGTTGGTGCCCTCGAGACCCGTGGGGCTGTGGCAAACAGAGGAACACATCCTAAAGGGCCTGTGTGCAGACTTACCCCACCCAGGTCCCAGCTCAGAAGCAGCCCTTTGAAAAGCACCCAGGCTTTATGTGAAAGAGATTCATTTCCTAATTTCAAACATCGGTTGAAGGGATAAGGACTGCCCGGGTGCTCCCTGGGGATGGAGGCTGGAGGGTCTCCCTCTGCCTTGCTAAAGCAAACAGGTACCACCATTTCCCCTCTTTTCTTTTCCTTTCTTTCTCTCCTTTTCTTTCCTTTCTTTTTCTTGGTAAATGCCATCTTTACATTCCCTCTCGGCCTCAGTCCAGCCAGTGGCACCGCCTTTGTGTTCCCACTCTGCCATTTGAGTGCCAGTATGTACCCAGAGGGAGCTGCTAGGCGCATCTGATATCCAGTTTTTACATCTGGTGACCCCACGAAGAGATGCCTCTTGATGGCCTGGCTCTGGAAGTTTGGGGAGGGTCTCGTGTTCCTGGGTCCCATGGGATTATCACAATCAGAGAGATGAGTCTTGACAGGCTACATTCCCAGGGCACTGCAGAGGGCGGACCAAAACACATGCGCAGGCCTTCTGAGAAGAAGACCTATTCCCTTGCCCAGGAGCTGCGACTTCAGGGACAGGCTTCTGGCCGGGCACACAGGGCCTACAGAGGGGCTCGCAGGGAACAGAAGTCGATGAACACGGTCTTGGTGCTCTCCTCTGCCTCCCTCCAGCCCACTTGTATCTTACAGGAAGGAGCTCATGGGCTTCTCGGGTACCTGGGTTTCATGGCGGCCGCCAAGAGGTGCCTCTACATCGCCTGCCTCTGGGGTCCAGTGGGACTTCCACTGGGGGTAGCGGATCCTCACAGGACTGTCTGTAAGCAACAGAGAAAGAGTTCTTAATGAGCCATGCCCAGGGCGCAGCAGGAAGGGACAGACCCAGGAGCTCGACCTTCCTGTAAAGAGGCCTGTTGACCCACCAGTATAGCTGCGGCCTGAGGGGCGGGCTTCTAATTAAATACCCATCCCAGGGCAGCCTGGACACCTTTCCTGAGACCTGGGAGGCCAAGCACCACCTTCAAACCCCCTGTGCCGTGCTCCAGAGCGCCAGCGCCTCTCCGAGGGCAGCTCTTACACGTGTCCGGTATCTCCGTGTTGCTGTCTGCTGCCCTGGTCTGTGGCTGCTGTCCGGGGAGACTCCTCCAGTACCTGGCGGCTGGCCATGGGGCCTTGCGCTCCTGGGTCTCAGGGACTGTAACCATTAGAGGGACGTTCTTGGAAGGCTCCGCCCCGGGACGCCGCACGTGCACAGGCTGAAACCCAGCCGCACCCCCAGAAGTCCTGTGAAGGAGGCCCAGGTTCTAGTCCTGGCGCTCTGGCCTGAGGACAGGCTTCAGTTCTGGCACAAGTCCGGAGGCTTCAGGGGCGCTCCCCGCTTCAGGCCGCGGTGCCGCTCTTGTTCTCTCCCTCTGACCTGCCACAGCTCCAGGAAAGAGCCTGGGTGCTCACCCGGAGCCTGGGTGTTTGCGGCTGCGGCCTAGGGAACACCTCCAGATCTCCGGGCTCTGGGGGCCGGTGGGGTCCCATAGGGCTTTACATTATTTACATTCTTTAAAAGCTGTTGCCTGAGGGTTTGGCTTCCCGTCAGCCTGAATCTAAGGGCTCACCGAGATCTTCCCCTGTGAGCCCCTGACTGTTCTTGGCATACCCACAACTACTGAGAGCTATTAAAAATAAAATAGGCTGCTTGGACAGTCACCAAAAAGTGAGGGCAGGGTAGGCCAGTAAGGTTCAACTCCTACTAAGGCCAATCTTTCAAGTCTTTGAGAACTGGTTGTTTGACCTAATGCATAAAAACCAACACAGAGGGTCAAGGAAAATGAAGAAGCAGAAGAATATGTTCTGAATGAAAGAACAAGATAAATCCTCAGAAAGAAAACCTTAATGAAAGCATCAATAAAATGAAAAGACAACCTACTGAATGGAAGGGAATACTTGCAAGTCATATATCTGAAAAGGGGTGAATACCCAAAATACATGAAGAACTCATACAACTTAATAGCAAAAAAAACCAAACAGTCCAATGAAAAAATGGACAGAGGATATGAACACACATTTTCTCTAAAGACGGCCAGCAGGTCCCTGAAAAGACCCTCAGCATCATCGATCATCCGGGAAATACAGATCAAAACCACAGGGAGAGATCACCTCTCTCGCTGTTAGAATGGCTATTATCAAAACGACAAGAAATAACAAGTGTTGGCACAAATGTGGAGAAAAGAGAGCCTTTGTGTTCTGTTGGTGGGAATGTAAATCGGTGCGCCACCATGGAAAACAGTACGCAGGTTCTCCAAAAGATTGAAAATAAAACTGTGATGGGATCCAGCAATTCCAGTTTTGGGTATTTATCCAAAGACAACAAAAACACTAATTTGAAAAGATATATGCACCCCCATATTTACTGCTGCATTATTTCCAATAGCCAGCTATGGGAGCAACATAAATGTCCATCAACAGATGAATGGATAAAGAAATATTAGAATATTTTTCAGCCACAAAACAGAATGAAATCTTGTAATTTGCACCAATATAGATGGACCTTGAGGCTGTTATGCTAAGTGAAATAAGTCAGACAAAACAAATACCATGTGATCTCACTTATACGTGCACTCTAAAAAAGAAAAAAGCAAAAAAATCCAAAAAACAAGTTCAAGGATACAGAGAACAGATCTGTGGTTACCGGAGGTGGGGGGCAGGGCGGGGGTGGAGGGTGTGTTTGAAGGGAATCAAAAGCCACAAACTTCCAGTTATAAGACAAGTCATGGGATAGAATGTACAGCATGACACCATTGTTAATACCATATTGCACATTTGAAAGTTGCTGAGAGAGTAAATCTTAAAAGGTCTCATCACAAGAAAAATAATCTGTAACTATATATGCTGACATTTGTTGGCTAGACTTATTGTGGTGATCTTTTCACCATATATATAAATATCAAATCATTACATTGTACAACTGAAACTAATACAGTGTTATATGTCAATTATACCTCAACAAAATAAAGGAAGGGAAAAAATAAAATATTCAATATGCCAAGATGCCATCCTTTGGGATAGCACATCCTGAACCCCATCACTAGCCAAACGTCAAGGTGTCCTTATGCTCTATTTATCCAACCCCCGGTGTCCTAACAGGTTTGCAGTTGTGTTAAAGAATTTTAACAGTTAGGAAGCTGATAGATAACTGAGCCCGGCTGAGCAGGTATTTGTGAAGCACTTACTGTGTGTCTCTCATACACAGCAGGGATCTAATAAAGGACAAATCCGTGACAAGCAGCCTTTTTACCACTCAGAGCTGCTTCCTTTCGCTATTGCTCTCAGGGCTCTGGTGGGAAAGATTAAAATCCACTTCAAGCCCACTTTGGCTGCTACTTACATTCAGTCTCATATCTAACAATCTTTCCCAGGGCTGAGACAGTGATGAATACATGGGTTTGCATTTTACTGATTCTCCTACTTCAGAAATGGCCGAGGGTTTTATAAGGCAATTCCTCTCCCGAGCAGCCCTTCCATGAGCAAAGGGAACCACTCTCTGGGAAGAGCCTGCTCGGCCTTGCCTGTCGAGCTCATCAGGCCCAGGCAAGGACACGGAAACCTCTAAGAGGTCCCAATCCTTTATGTTTGGCTATGTTCTGTTTCACCGGAAAACACAAACATTACAACAGGCTGAGTCTCTTTAGGGGCCTAGAGCAGGGCTTTTCAAACTTTGGTGTGTGTACAGCTAGCCTGGGGATCCTGTCACCAGGCAGGCTCTGATCCAGTGGGTCTCTGGGTGGGGCCCGGGAATGGTCTTTCTGCACACTCCAGCATGACGCTGATGCAGGTGTGGGGACCCCAGTTGAGCGGCGTCTTTAGAGTTTCCCAGGCGGTTTCCTTTGTCATCCCATTCAGTCCTCACGACAAGCTAGAGAGCTACTTGGCACATCCCCATTTCACAGAAATGAACAAGAGTTCAGGGAGGGAAACAGGGTTGCCTTGGGCCCTCTGAATCCAGGGCCTGTGCTTTCCATCCACGTGACAGCAGCTCTCTGCAAACATGAGCCCTTGGCCCCGATGTCACTCAGGGCACTTGCACGGCGGGCTTTTGAGGTCGGAGGGCTGGATTGGCAGCATGTGGCCATTGGTTTCCTGGCCCTTGCATCTTGTTAGACCAGATCTGCTCCCTTACGTTGCTTCCTAGCGTATTTTGGCTGGCGAGCCTGTGGTCCAGCGTACTTAGTATCCCTCTCCACTTCATACTTCAGCTACATGTTGGTATAAAAATCCTGGTTTCTCATATTTGAGTTATAAAGACAGACTTTTCAGTGTGTTTGGAGGCTCAAGTGGTGATGGGTACACAGGGGACCAGTGCAGGAGAAGCAAAACCAGGATACATATACTAGTGAAGAAGAGATTAAACATCTTCCCGAACACAAGGAGAAGGCGAATACTAATATAAGCTAGATGTTGACAAAAACGAAATAGGTGAACACATGGGCTTGGGAGTTTTGAATCCTGGTTTGACCCTCTTACCAAATGAGTAACTTCAGGTCAGTTACATAACCTCTCTGTGCTTTGATTTCCTTGTATGTTGAAAGGACAATATATGGTTTTTGCAACAACTAAAAGAATCAGTTCACAGCAGTGCCCAGAACATGGTAAGTGCTCAATAAACATTAGTGAGCAGCATTATTACCAATCATGCCAAACTCTTTATTTTCAATACAGAGCCACAGAGGCCTAAGAAGCTTAAATGATCTCAACATTCTTTAATAAACAATTACGGAGCATTTATATAGCAGACATTTACTAGCTGATGACTAAGCATAAGATGGGAAGTAGTGGAGCTGATAACTGAACACGGACCCTCTGGTCTGTCTCCTGTGATGTTGAATGTGAGTGTATGTCCCCACCCTCCCTGCCATGCTGGGTCTGTAACAGTTATTTGCTATTTCAAACAGTTGCACAGGCAGTATGAACGGCGCTGACTGCAGCAGCCTGTGAGCTGTATCTTCTTCCCTCCCTTGTCCTCTAGACCTGGAGGAGCCTGGGGGCGTGGACCAGAAGGTGAAGAGGCTGGGCCCAACCGCAGGTTCCCCGGCACCAGCTGAAGGGGCAGCCTGGCAGGGTCAGGAGTACTCGTGAAGCCCGGTGCTCGGTACTGTTCTTCCCAGGAAACATTTCCAACTCTGCCTACAGATGGTTGGTTTCAGAACCAGCATAGTTTACCTGGCTGAAGTCAGTGCTCTTGGCATGTCTTCCCCCATGGCCGGTAGGGAATCTGGTTACCCCGGGTTGGGAGGCAGGCCCTGGTTTGAAGCGAACCCCCCTGCCACATTATTCAGTTCTCTGTTTCAACTGGATTTAAAAGTCTTTGTCTCCAGAGAACTTTCTGGCTCTGTTTGGGGCAGCCTCTCCCCTGTCTTCAAGTTTCAGGGAAGGTGTCCATCTGGTGTGTAACTAAGGAATAAGCACAGGAAAAAGAAAAATCTTTTATTACTTGTGTGAAGCCAGGTATGTGCAAATAAACAATGAATAAATGCAAATGAATTCCAGAGAGGAACTATATAAACTCCCAAAGGGATATTACCCATCCTTCCAGACCAAGAGTTACTTAGCATTTCACTACTTTCTTTTCCTCTTCATTTAGAACACAAATTTAGGGTCCCTGGTGACAATTTAAGGGTTACATTCCCTTAAAAGTTAAGCCTCTTATTGCAAATGTTTGCCTCATTGCAAATTATTTCAATGTTACCAAACAGCTCCTCCTTCAGCAATAACATCAACAGTATCTCCTGTATATGAAACCTATGTGAGCAGAAAACCCAGAAATGTTGAAAATAGACCTTCGTAGTCACTCTAGCCCAGGGGAATTCACTGTCCCAGTTACGGTGTTTGGGGGAGGCACAGGATAAAGGGCTCCAAACTGAGGAATGTGTAAAATGGGAGATGCTGTGATCCTTGGCCCTTACACAGGGAATGAGGGGTTAGTAATATGGACTTCCCAATGCATTGATTTATGGAATTAGACAAAGTTCAACTTTTTAAAAATGTTGTTTTATCACAATAACACATGCATGGGATTTCAGAAATGGAGCGAGACTAGTCAGCTCACTGCTGAAGTTGCAGTTCTGTCATGCGCACCCGTTCTGCTCTCCAGAGACAGCCACGTTCTCTGCTCTTTCGAGTTCTGCTCTCCGACAGGGTCCATGTTTCTAAAGAATATGTATACTCTGCTACCATTCATCGATTTCAGACATTGAAGCCAATGAAGACGTTAGCTCTCCTATCTTCTACTCCACCATGCAATATATTTATATCAAAACTTGTCATCAATTCATATTCTGTGTTTTCATTATTCTGAATGCAAATGTCTTTCATTGCTGAGCCTAGAAGGACGATTATATTTTCTGTAAATGTTTGCTGTTCTGTAAATGTTGTTGTTTTCTGGGCTCTGTTTCCTGCTGTTGGGACATTTTCCATCAGGCACACTCGTCCCTTAGTTCCTTAGGCAAGTGACCAGAATTTGCTGGGCCCTGTGGTCAATAGATATCTCAGCTTACCAGCACTTCTTCAGGAAGCACTTTATCTAGGTTGATTCCTTCTGGCTTCTGCCCAACCTCCCTGAGCAGCAAAATGTGAGGCTCCACCATGGCTCGAGATTCTTAAGTAGGATTTACAGACAGCAAAAAGACAGAACAAATGAATAAAGGCAAGAGGTGATCTTGCGCGTGGCATTGTCTAGAATAAGTTTTCTGGGCTCTTTAGATGCTGTGTGCTGTAAAATCTGACCATAGTGTGAGTATGGGTAACGAGTCAGGGGATAGCTTTAGAATCACAGTGGGGGTTTTCTGTTCTCTTCAAAAATATGCCGTGTACGTTTGGACAGCCTCAAAATCTATTTTACTCAGAAATAGATTATTTGGCTCACAGAACTTGGAATCACTCACCCCATGTGTTGCCATCAGGCCCCTCTCGGCTGTGTCCTCCCCTGCCTCCTTTTCTCATCACTAGGTGAGAAGAGACAAGCCTCCACTTGCAGTTGCATTGCAGCCTGTATCGCAGATCCCCAGAGTCCCAAGCATGCAGGAAGTCAGCGCCCGCACCACCACACACGGGTGTGCATGCACTCACACTCTTCCTCCCAGTAACAGGCCCAGAGGGAAGGAAAACACGCGATGCCTGTGGGCACGTCCACACACGCCCATTGATCTTCTCTGGATTTCTAGTTAATCTTTTCTGTTTCCTTTAGGACCTTGAGTACACGCATCAGAACACTGTGCAAAACTTTGAGATGGTCATGTATGAGGAGACATCACATGATAAAAATGATCTGCCACACTTTATTTTTATTCTTGTCTGTGAGGATGAGAACCACTCCAGAATGCCTCTTCTTCTGGTTCTTTGTGGTAGAGAAATAGAAAAAGTAATAAATAGATGGAGGAATTGGCAGGGAGGGGATGACGGGAAGCTTGCATTTTTGCTTTCACACCCAGGATATAGATAATCATTTATAATAATCCATGCAAGTTACTCCAGTTTTCAAACCGAGGAAATGAAAAGAAAAATGCTGGTAAGTGATTTTAATAAAACCTGAAAATGTCTCTGTATTAGTTTCCCTGTTTCCCGCCCCTGCTATGGATGGGAGTAACTCTCGTAAGATTTGTAAAGCTGTCAGCCTTTTCATGGCCAGTGGATCCTTCTAGACTTTCTTTCAGGCCTTTTACCAGTATTGAGCCCAATACAACAAACAGATTTTCTTTCTGAAATTCACTTTAAAAGGCACAAATTCCAAGCAGGAAAAACAAAGTCTAGTTGCGTAAAAAGAAAAGATGTTTGACTAATCATTGGAATAAATATCTGTGAAGACAGAATTTGTGATAAACCAAATGGGGATGGTTGACAGAGAATCCGACGATCAAAAAATTGCCAAGAGTGTTTAGCGTTGTTCTCAGGAGGAGCCGCTGATGCGCTGGCATTGTGAGCACGGGGTGTACTGGGCAGGAGGTGCTACACCAGATCTGGAGGCGGGTGTCTGAGGATATCAAACTGAACCATGGGCCTTGCTTTGAATTCCCCTCTTCTGCCTTTATGTTTGCCAAGAACATATCTGACTCTAATATGGCTTTCCATATAGAGTTTCCTATAGGGAGCAAATATTTGATCAACTGGCACAAACATCCCAGTTGGCCTGGCAGCCTTGGTTCTCAATGTGAATGAAATGGTCTTTCGTTTATGCACCGCTTGTTTGAGAGGTGAGTTTGCATAAACCTGACTACCGGAGAGCTGTGTGCTATGGTGCTCTAACAAAATCAAACTGATCACCCTGCAAATATGAGGAGATACAACTATCTCACTCCCCTTTCCCCCGACAGGCCTCTTCTGGCCATTTGCCCAGGCCCGGGTACGAGTAAAAATGGAGGACCCAAGCCTGGGTCTTACCCCCTTTTCTGCCCACTAACAACTCTAACCTTCACCCAGGGGCTATGTGAGCATCCAAGAGGACACCTCGGTCACCACGTCCAAGGTCCGTCACTCCCTGCCTGCCCAGTAGCCACTCCACAGGCCCAGGGGAGCATATATGGCAATGACTACCTTGGGGAGGACAGACCCAAGGAAGAGGCCCAAGCAGGACCTGCTGTTTGCCAAGGATGGATTGGCGGTGAGGGGCTGACTTCGGGGCAGACACATCTCCTTGGCTTTACAGAATTTGAAAGGAACAACACGAAATGTACTTGCCTATAAATGTGCTTCGGGGCAGAATGGTTGCAAAAGCGATCGCATTTTGTTCCAAGAAATTTCACTGCTTTCACTGTGTGGAGAGGGGTTGTTCCAGAGTAAAGGCCAGAGTGGTTCCCAGGGCAGGGGACTAGTTGCCCAGTTTTCAGAGTGATACTGTCCACACGAGCAACCTTTTCCCTATTCTGAGGACATTCAGAAGTCACCACATGACCTCTTGGGATGACCTCTCTATTTCAGCTCTCTAAAACTGCAATGCTACCTAATAGAATGTCATTTGCCAGACTGTGGCCTACAGGGGACCTGCCTCGAGCCTGTGGACCATGAGCGATGCCACACCTGGGCTGGAATTGCTCTCCAGATAATGGAAGAAACCTTGGGGTTCTCTATTAACATTTGTAGAGGTTCCTCAGGCAACCAGACAGCATTCTGACCTATCCAGAAATGCAATTCAGGGCTACAGCCTAATCTGTCTTAGTTACAGGGTTGAGAACAGAGAAGACTTTATTTAACTGCTAATGGAAGTTTTTAATCTGAAAGAACCTGGACCATCTGGCCCAGGGAAATTAGCACATTAGTGTCAGCACATGACTTTCAAATAGTTTTAAAATAATCTAATCTTCCAGAGCTCTGAGCTTGGCTGATGGACACGGGAATTTGAAAGGAACAACGTGGAATTTACTTGCTTATTAATGTGCTTTGGGGCAGAATCATTGCAAAAGAGACTGCATTTTGTTCCAAGAGATTTCACTGCTGTTTCACAAACATTCCATCCAGTCCTGCTGATAGAACAAAGCCACAGAGCTGCATTAAGAGTGGAGCAGGAAATGATTTTAATCTACTCAGCCAGCTGGTCTATCATCTAGATTATACAGGGGGAGGAGGCAGAGAAAGACATAAAACCTAATGGGACACACAGAACAATTTCATGATTACCTGACAGAAGATGCCTTCAAGGTGAATGGATAGAAAATCAATATTTACAAAGTTCTGGATGGGATGAACAATTGGCCCTTTCTGATAATATTGAAATGGCTAAAGAGCTATGACCTAGAGGACTGGCTTCCTTGGCTGTTCATTTAATTTTATTTCACCTCAATCATTCCTTCAGTAAATATTTAAGTACTGGCCAAATGCAAGGTGTTGTTCAACTACAGACCATTTCTATGTATTCTGTTCCTTTGCCTCCTTTCCTATCATCTACTTTCCATCTTCAACTCCATCCCCAGGGAAGCAGTATAACATAACATGCAGGCCATGTACCCTTGAGGAAGTTATTTCATATTTCTGAGTCCTGGTTTCTTCCACTGTGGCTTCCACTAGGGCTCGGCACATACTAAGCTCCCAATAAAGGGTAAACATGAATAATGTTATGAAAAAAAAAAATTTGGCTCATAGGTTGCTAAAGCTAATGTAGAGGCCACCTTTAGGAAAAAAATGGCATTAGCTCTAGCTAATGAATCAGGGATAATGGTTGTAATTTCAAACATTTTATACATCTTGACCATGAAGAAACTGCTAACATTTATTGAGCATGTACCATGCTACGATATAAGCAAAACTTTTTGAATATGTAATACTTGTTGGGGAGAAAGAAACTTTTCTCTCTAGCCTATTAGGTTCAGTGGCTGAGGCCTTGAAAAATAAACTGATAAAAGACAGATTAGCAGGAGAGAAAGGTTTATTTCATATGAATATGGAAGGTCTCACAGAAATGAGGTAATCAGATCTGGAGACTTGCATACCTTTGTAACAAAGAGCAATGAATGTGGAGAAATGACAGACAAAAGGAAAAGAATTTGGGCTTCTAGGGGCAGTCAACTGTGGGCATAAATATATGGGGGAAACTAATGGAAGGTAAGGGTTGTTCATTATAGTAAAGTCTGTAATGCAGAGCCCTCTTAGTGCTGTCCCTGGGCTGATGAAAGTCTAGAGTTGTCTCTGGTGATTAAGAATCATCTTCCCTTCTTGGTATGAGTGCAGGGCAGGGGGACACCTTCACAAAAGGAAACATATGCTCTGCTTTTAGGCAAATTATGGTGAAGGCAGAGAGCTTTGTTCTGCATCTATTGTTTCTCAATGGCCTTCAGCTCAAAATAATCCTTGTGCCAAAGTGGGGTAGTTTGGGTGGAAAATTCTTATAACCTTCATATTATTTAATAACCTTCACACAGTACACTATAAATTGGGCACTACTGTAATCTCCATTTCATATTTGTGTAAACTGAGGTCTAAGGAGTAAGATATTTAACATGATTACACAGCTGGTAAGTGGTAGAACTGGGAATCAAAGCCAGACCTTGTGAGGCCAGACCTAGCGCCCTCAGCACTCTCCCTGAAACTCTCTGGGGACACAGCAGTGGGAGAGATCCTGAGACAGCCAGGATTACAAAAAAGTTCTAGTTCTAATTGGTAGATGAGGGAGAAAACTGTTCGCCCAGGAGTTGGGCCCTGGACTCTGTTTGGTTATCATTTAAAGGGATTGATCAAATAATGCCAGATGACAGACTCTTACTACAGGAAGAAGGTAGGCGTGTTCTGAAATTCTGAATTAAGCCTCTGAAATCACCCTTTACCATGGCTCCATAGTGACCAGTCATTCTTTCCTCCCTGGTTTGCTCCCACTGCAGGTCAGGGACTACGTCTTCAGCACTTGAAGGAGCCCTTATGCATTCAGGTGGCTCCCTGTATGTGGAAGGAGAAAAGTCTGGCACACTGGGGCTGCTCTCTGTAGAAGAGGAAAAAAGAATCCAGGGCCTTTAAAATCCTTCAGAGTGGAGTAATCTCACTTTATTAGGTAATCAATGTATGCAAAATGAGCAAATAGAAACTAGTTACAGAGTCCTGGCATTCATAGGTTTTTGTTTCTGTTATTTTTTTAACTGTATGAATCTCAGTTCTCAAAGCCTAACTTCAACTCATCAAACTCAATTCTCCAACAATTGGCCCTGTTATTTTGCCTGCAAATTTATCACAAGTCTTGATTACTTGGCTTGTCTTTTGCTACTAAATGACCTCCAGAATTCACTGACAGGTCCACTGGTTTCCCACTGAATAGCTCTCAGTGTATTTCCTCTTGTGGAATGGAATTCTGGAACCATTCCGGGTTGGTGAACCACGTGTAGAACAACGCCTGGTCAAACAGGTTCAGTCCCTGCCTATCCATACACCTAAGAATGGGCCAAAATAGCTTGGGGGTGGAGCAAACATGAAGGTAAATTCGGACTAATTAATATAGAGATTCTAATACTGGGGTATAGAAACACACAGGCAATTGATTTACTATTTCCACACAAATCGTCTTTCCTCCGGATAAACTCTAAGCTCCTTTACACGGATGGAAGTCTGGCACAATGGTTAAGAATGCAGTTCTGGAGACAGCCTGCCTGGCCATTGCATGGCTACAGCCATCTTGCTACTAGGAGGAGAGCAGAGGTAAGAGACTGAGAAACCAGGTCCTGAAGATGCTGTAAAGGGACCAAAATATGCCACCCCAAAATATGCTGCTTTGCCACAAGGATTATTTTGAGTTGGAGGAAAACAAGAATCAACAGATGCAGAAAGTGTGAGACCCTAGAGTTAGCATAAGAGAAGCCATTTTAACAAATCTGACTGTGTGAACCTAAATGAAGGACAGAACAGGATTGACTCTGTTTTTTGTGCCTAATCTCCATCTGAGGCCTGAGCTGGGCCTGGCTCTGGAAGAAACCTTGAAAAGTTTCCTAACCACAAGAACTGATATTAGAAGAAGGTCTTATCTCAGGGCTGGCCATCTGTGCCCGATACTCCCAGGCGTACGAGATGTACGTGTCTTGAGAACATGGACAAATGGCCACCGGGGCCTGTAAACCCTTATCCGAGATAGTTCCCCTAGCAATGCTCCTGCTACATCATCATGGTCAGGCCAGCTGAATTTAACCAATAACAATTGTTTAACTTCCAAAATCCGCAATCAGCTTATGCCAAGTTAGAATCCCCTCTTCCTGAACCTGTAATGCATAAAAACCTTGCCTACCCTGAGCTCAGGGCTCACATTCCTGACCCGCTGCGTCGTCGGTGAAGGGTGTGAGTCCAAACTCGAGCTTGAAATAAATGACCCTTTTGTGTTTGCATCGGAATCGGCTCCTTGGTGGTCTCTCGGGGACTCGCGACTTGGGCACAACAAAAGAAGCCGTCTTGGAGCTTCCCTTCTCTAATTAAATGCAGAAACTTCTCAGAAATGAGGCCTGCTGTGAATCTCCTCTCCTGGGTAAGTTTTATGGTCATGAAGAGGGTGGGGAGTCGGCACTGAGATGGACCTGCACAAGCCTTCCTCCATTAGTTTTCCCCATGTATTTACCCTCCCAGTTTGCTGCCCTTGGAGGCCTAAAACCTTTTCCTTTCTCTTGTCGCCTCTCTACAAATTTATTGCCCTTTGTTAAGATGCTATATAAGCCCCAAGTTCTAACCACTACTTTAAGCTACTCATCGCTGAGTTTTTCCTGTGTGAATACATGCTGCACATGTTAATAAACTCCACTTGTTTTTCTCTTGTTAATCTGTTTTTTTTTTATCACTCTAATTTATAGGGCTCCAGCTGGAGAACCTAGGAGGATAGAGGGAAAAACTTTCTTGTCCTCCCCTACAGTGCTAATAGAGAGCCCTGACCAATCTGAGCTCAAAGCCAGAACTATCCCTAGATTTTCCAGACATGTAAGCCAGAATGTTTCTGTTTTGCCTAAACCATTTTAGGCAGGGTTTTTCTATCATTCACATTCTATTCTCCATCTATTGAAATTTTTCCCATTATCCAAGCCCATCTCAAATGCATCTCTCTGTGCAGCCTTCCTTATTCTTTGAGCTGTCCTTATTCCCTCCAGGCAGAATGGTGTCTGCTTGCCTCTCTCCACAAAGTACTCAACTGTCTCTTCTCTTAACCCTTGCCAATTATGCCTTGGGCCATTAAGTGCCTGGGGACTGTGGAGCTAGATTGCCTGCGTTGCAATCCTGGCTATGACACCTGCTGGCTGTGTCATATTTCCCCTGAGAGACTATAGGGCGCCCAAGGCAAAGGTCTTGGCTTGAGCCATTTTCCTTCAGGCTGCCATTGCATTGGCTCGTCCCCTAGGAAGACAGCCTATTTGTAGATCTACCTTTGAAGTCATGCATTGTCTTTCTGCCCTCCTTTTTCATCAGAAGACTCATATTCTTTAGGCTTTCCTAGTATGCTCCGGCTTTGCCTGGCCCTGCAAATATTTTGGAAACCTGGAGCTCCTAAATCTCCTCCATTCTGCTGAAGCCCAGTCAGAATCATGACATAAGATACAATCTCAGTGACTGACTCCTTTCTAGATTCTGGAAAGAGCTGCTGCTTAAAAACAGATAGTTTGCTCCAATGGTCTACCTTGACTGCAAATGATTCATTCTGCAGAAAAACAAAGTAAGTTCTATTCCTTGGCTACTAAAAAGTATCAGTTCCAAATCTGTACTGTTTTGCCTTTGCTTTCCTGAGCGGCTGTCTGAAGGGCTAAATGTTGACAAAAACCCTTCATTTAAGTGAACTGACTCTGAAGAGTTTGTGGAAAGAATATTAAATCCAGATGTTCTACTAAGATGTCCTTGAGCTAATGGGAAAATAAAAACAATATAATTTAATAGAGTCAAATACATATAAACAAAGACAGGAAGGATTAAGGACTTTGAGACAATAGCCTGGGCTGTGGTCTCATTTATGCCACTTAATAAATACATGACCATGGCTAAATATCATAAATTTTCAGTGTTCTCTTCTACATAACAGCATTAATAATAAGCTACTCTATCTCTAATACTCTGAGCTATAAGAATGATCAAATTGGCTAGTGTATAGTTACTCTGCTACATATGTTAGGCATTGTTATTATTACTATTGCCAAGTCATCCAGGGTGTGGAATCTAATTTCTAGTGAGACCTTTACACAACAACATTTGATAATGATTGAAATACAACATCCTTAAGAAACTCAAGTTTAATTCTTTATGAAATGGCCACATTTATTTTGTGGGTAAAGAAAATAATGTCTGAATTTCTGAAGTGTATTCCTGCTATTTTCGTGTTTAAAGCTAACAAGTATACTTAGATTAGGTAACAATAATGTAACATAATTACCTAATTCTAATTCTTATGACAGATGAATGAAATAGAGCAGAAAAGCAAGTAGGAGTGTTGAACTAGGGAAATCCAAGTTTGGGTGTTGGGTTAAAGGTTCTTTAGGTTTGTTTTTGTCGGGGGAGGTGAGGGGTTTGTGCGTATTCCATCCTGATCGGCACTGGGTTTCTCTGCCTTAGTGTCATATAGCTTATACTCCAACTCCCTTTTACCATGATGTGACTTTAGATTCTTAGGTGCTATGGAATTTGCCTTCCTAAAGCACCCCTAAGCAAGATTAATTTAGCTGAAGTTTGCCCGTAGAGAGTCACTATGTTGACTTTTGCACTGATGTTACAAAGCAATCTGGGTGAAGCTGACAGTTCCTTAGCAGTAATCAAGGGTATGACACCCAGTCTCACCAATAGTCATTGATTGTGTTCTTCACCACCGGTAACTCCCAATCTTGCCTCCATGTAGGCAAGTCCTCACAAGGGATGGCCAATAGTGTCTTTGGGCAGCTGGACCACTGAGTCACAGAGAGCAGGTAAAGATGCCCTATGAACAGGCATGACGAGGAATCTGAGAGCATCTGGACTTCGGTTTGGGCAATGAAGAACACAGAAGAAACTGGGACAAGCTAGAAACTAGAGGAACTTTTCCCATTCTGAGTCCCAAGAATTTTCCTGCTTTCTGTTCTTAACTCAGGAGCAAATTCAGTCTCTAATAACTTCTAAAATGAGACTGCATCAAACAGGTGAGATGGGTGCCTAGAGAAAAATTGAAGTTGATTTTAAGATGAGAAAATGCAAAGACAATGATTCTGACACACTCAAGTTTGCGGATGGAGATGAATATCTGCTACCACAATAGTGGGTACTGCATTTGTATTCCCCCCATTTAGGGGACTACTTATCTTATGGAAGATGAGTCATTGAAGTGCATGTCTGTGTGGCATTTCTTTTGTCTTAAAGCCAAGCTGAGGTTTATTGAGCTCTGCTGAACTGCTAATGTCTTGCAGGGTGAAAGTATTTTTAAGGCAACTGAACACCACCGAAAGAGCAGGATCAGAGTTTGGGAAACCTTTGGAATCCACTCCAAATGGAATAAGCAGAAAGGTATCTAATAGGGAAGGAAGCAATTCACTAAAAGATAGAAAGTTTTTTCTTCTTTTAGGAATATAGAGAGAGAAGGGAATAGAGATAGGAATGGGATAGAAAAGATTGACTTTGCATACAGCACTATCCACTTATAGTCATTGGGTCAGAGGACAAACAGAAACTAATAATTCAGAATGAATTCTGAATAATTCAGAATGAATTCTCATGTTTTCTAAGTAACACTTGTCTCATTTTAAATCTACCCAGATCAGAACTTTCCTTTTGCTACCAGAATCTATCACATCCAAATGAACCCATCTCATTCATTTCTTTCACTTGGAAATATTAGTTAAATACTTCCTAGGTGCCAGCCATCATATATGCAAAGAAAATACCACATGATTTCTGCTATAGTAACAAAGACAGCACAGTGTAGCACCAAACCCTATTTCCTTTTCTTTCTAGACACACAGCTAGATGGAAATAGGCTAAGAGAAGTTTAAATAAGTTGCCCAACATCACACAGCTAGAGAAATTGCAGAGAAAAATTTAAACTTAGGGTAGAGCAAAGTTCAAATGTACATGCTAGGCCTAGGAACAAACTATTAAGTGACCATTCCCTGTGTCTAAATCCCATGCCATCTGAATTTCAGAAAGGACTTCACTAGAAGTTAAGTTTGTAAGGGCTGTCAAGCTCCTCTTTGGGTAAGTAGGACCATGTGACTGAATCTAGGCCAGCAGAACATGGGAGGAAATGATGTATGTCACTTCTAGGCCTAACCTGTGGAAACCTCCTTCACAATTCCCCTTGGGCTCTGTTTTCCCTAATCTGCCAGCCAAATACCGATGAACTAGTGGAAGATTCAGAACACCTAGGGGATGAGGAAATCACAAGATGGAAGAACCTGGGTCTTGACTGTGTGGAGTAAATCACTCCCCATTAACTCTCATTGGACTATGACATGGGTGCAGAAAAACCCTCCCTTTATTGTTTTAAGCCATTGTGAGAGTTCAGTCTTGTTTGTTTCAGCAGTTAGACTACCATGAATAACACATGTATCCTAAAAAATACAGGAGAGGGGAATATAAACATATCATACCCCCAATAATTACTACTCTTAGAGACATCATGGTATTCATAAGCTCTTTTTGGTAACAGATTCTTAAAATCACAGACCTAAAGGGAGCATAACAGATCTTCATATGTGTGATACTTAAAACAGGAATAAAACATACAAATATTTCAGGGGCCAGGCTTCATATATGTAAGTGTGAGAATATGTGAACAGCAGTAAAATATGAGATAATAGGGAGTCATGAGAAATGGGTCCAAACTGGAAAATGGCATGCCTACACAAATAAACAACCATACTGACTCTGAAAAATTTATTGGCTAATCATGACCAAGTGGGATTTATTCCAGGAATGCAAGAATGGTTGAATATTGATAAATCAATCAATGTGATACACTACATTAACAAAAGGAAGGATAAAAAACATGTGATCATCACAATAGATACTGAAAAAGCATTTGACAAAATTCAACATCCATTCATGATAAAAACTCTCAAAAAAATGGGATAGGGGAAACATACCTCAACATAATAAAGGCCATATACAACAAACCCACATCATACTTAATGGTGAAAAGCAGAAAGCTTTTCCTCTAAGATCAAGAACAAGACAAAGATGCCCACTCTCACCACTTTTATTCAACATAGTACTAGAGATCCTGGCCGTGACAATCAGACAAGATAAAGAGATAAAAGGCATCCAAATTGGTAAGGAAGAAGTTAAAATTATCATTATTTGCAGATGACATAATATTATAGATAGAATAGCCTAAAGACTCCACCAAGAAACTGTTGGAACTAATAACAGAATTTAGCAAAGTTGCAGGATGCAAAATTAATACACAGAAATCTGTTGCATTCTTATATACTAACAACGGACTAGCAGAAAGAGAAATCAGGAAAACGACTCCATTTACAATTGCATCAAAAAGAATAAAATACCTAGGAATAAACCTAAACAAGGAGGTGAAAGACCTATACTCTGAAAACTATAAGACACTCATGAGAGAAATTAAAGATGACACCAATAAATGGAAATTATCCCATGCTCATGCATAGGAAGAATTAATATTGTCAAAATGGCCATCCTGCCCAAAGCAGTTTATAGATTTAATGCAATGCCTATCAAAATATCAGCACTATTTTTCAATGGACTGGAAAAAATTGTTCTAAAATTCATATGGAACCACAAAAGACCCCAAATAGCAAAAGCAATCCTGAGAAAGAAGAACAAAGCTGGAGATATTAGGTTCCCTGACTTCAGGCTCTACTACAAAGCTACAGTAATCAAAACAATTTGGTACTGGCACAAGAACAGACCCATAGATCAATGGAACAGCATAGAGAGCCAGATATAAACCCACATATATATGGTCAATTAATGTATGATAAAAGAGCCATAAATATACAATGGGGAAAAGGCAGCTTCTTCAACAACTTGTATTGGGAAAATGGGACAATTACATGTAAGAGAATGAAACTGGAATACTGCCTAACTCCATACACAAAGGTAAACTCAAAATGGATCAAAGACCTGAATGTAACTCATGAAACCATAAAACTCACAGAAGAAAAAATAGGCAAAAATCTCTTGAACATAACCATGAGCAACCTTTTCCTGGACACACCTTGGGCAAGAGAAACAAATAAAAAATGAACAAGTGGGACTACATCAAACAAAAAACTTCTGTACAGTAAAGGACACCATCAGCAGAACAAAAAGGCATCCTACAGTGTGGGAGAAGATATTCATAAATGACTCATCTGATAAGGAGTTAACATCCAAAATACATTAAGAACTCATACACCTCAACACCCAAAAAAACAAATAACCTGATTAAGAAATGGGCAGAGGACCTGAACAGACACTTCTCCAAAGAAGAAATACAAATGGCCAACAGGCACATGGAAAGATGCTCCACATTGCTAATCATCAGGGAAATGCAAATTAAAACCACAATGAGACACAATGCAAATTAAAACCAAAATGAGACACAATGCAAATTAAAACCAAAATGAGACACCCCCTCACACCAGTTAGGATGGCCACTATCTAACAGACAAGAAATAACAAATGCTGGTGAGGATGCAGAGAAAGGGAAATCCTACACTGTTGGCTGGACTGTAAATTGGTGCAACTGTTGTGGAAAGCAATATGGAGGTTCCTCAAAAAAACTAAAAACAGAAATACCATTTGACCCAGGAATTCTACTCCTAGTACTTTACTCCCAAAAAAACAAAGTCCTGATTCAAAAAGATATATGCACCCCTATGCTTATCACAGCACTATTTGCAATAGCTGTGGAAGCTACCTAAGTGTTTGTCAATAGATGGATGGATTAAGAAGACACAATATATATACAGAATGGAGTACTATTCAGCCATGAAAATAAAGTAAATCCTGCCATTTGCAACAACAAGGATGGATCTAGATGGTATTATGCTTGGTGAAATAAGCCAGGTGGAGAAAGACAAATACCAAATGATCTCACTTATTTGTGGAGTATAAAAACAAAGCAAAACAGAAGGCGCAAAATAGCAGTGGATTCATAGACATCAAGAAGGGACTAGTTGTTACCAAAGGGAAGAGTTTGAGGTGGGTGGAGGGGGGAGGGGAGAATGGGATAAAGGGGCACAATAATTTGCAATCATAATATAAGTTGGTCACAGGGATGATAGTACAGCACAGAGAATACAGTTAATGATTCTGTAACATCTTTCTACATTGAGACCACACTAGAAGGGGTGAGGATTTAATAATATGGGAAACTGTTGAACCACTGTGTTGTATAATTGAAACCAACATAAGTTTGTATATCAATGATACTTTAATAAATTTTTAAAAAAGGAAAGAAAGAAAGAAAATTCTGAAGACTCCACCAAAAAACTATTAGAACTAATAACAGGATTCAAGATACAAAATTAATACACAGAAATCTGTTACATCCCTATATACTACCAATGAGCATGCAGAAAGAGAAAACAATTTCATTTACAATTGCATCAAAAAGAATAAAATATCTGGGAATAAACCTAACCAAGGAGGTGAAATACCTGTACTCTGAAAATTATAAGATGCTGACAGAAGAAATTGAAGAAGACACAAATCAGTGAGAATCTATTGCATGCTAACAGGAAGAATTAATATTGTCAAAATGGCCATCCTACCCAAACTAATTTACAGATTCAGTGCAATACCTATCAAAATACCAATGGCATTTTGCAACGAACTAGAGCAAATAATCCTAAAATGTATATGGAACCATAAAAGATCCTAAATAAAAGCAATCCTAAGAAAGAAGAACAAAGCTGGGGGATACCATGCTTCCTGTCTTCAAGCTATACTACAAAGCTACAATAATCAAAATAGGATGGTACTGGCACAAGAACAGACACGCTCATCAGTGGAACAGAATAGAGAGCCCAGAAATAAACCCATATATATATGGTCAATTAATATATGACAAAGGAAGCAAGAATACAAAATGGGGAAAAGACAGTCCCTTCAATAACTGGTGTTGGGAAACTGGGCAGCTACATGCAAGAGAATGAAATTAGATTACTCCCTAACATCCTACACAAAAGTAAACATGACAAGTATTAAAGACCTAAATATAAGATATGAAATTGTAAAACTCTTAGAAGAGAACATAGACAAAAATCTCTTGAACAAAAGCATGAGTAATTTTTTTTTCTGGACATATCTCCCCAGGCAAGGGAAACAAAAGCAAAAATAAACAAGTGAGCATACATCAAACTAAACAGCTTCTGTACCGCAAAGGAAACCATCACAAAACAAAAAGGCAACCTAGAGTATGGGAGAGTGTATTCATAAATGTTGTATCTGATAACAGGTTAACATCCAAAATATATAAACAACTCATATAACCAACACCAACCATAAACAAAAACAACCCAATCAAAAAATGGGCAGAGGACATAGACATTTTTCTAAAGAAGACATACAGATGGCCAACAGGCTCATGAAAAGATGCTCAACATCCCTAATCTTTAGGGAAATGCAAATCAAAACCACAATGAGACATCACCTAGCACCAGTCAGAATGACCACTATCTGAAAGACAAGAAATAACAAGTGTTGGCGAAGTGTGGAGAAAAGCGAACCCTCGTGCACTGTTCGGGGGAATGCAAATTGGTGCAGCTACTATGGTAAGCAGTATGGAACTCCCTCAAAAAACTAAAAATAGAAATACCATATGACTCAGTAATTCCACTTCTAGGAATTTACCCAAAAATAAAATCTCTGATTTGAGAAGATATATGTACCCCTATGTTTATTGTGCATTATTTACAATAGCCAAGATATGGGAGCCACCAAGTGTCCATCACTAGACGAATAGAAAAGAAGATGTGTTATAAATACAAATGGAATGTTATTCAGCCGTAAAAAAGAAATCCTGCCATTTGCTACAACATGGCTGGATCTAGAGGGGATTATGCTGAGTGAAATAAACCAGGTGGAGAAAGACAAATACCATATGATTTCACTTATATGTGGAATCTAAAAACAAAACCAAAAAATGAACAAAATATGAGTAGACTCATAGACACAGAGAAATGACTGGTGGTTACCATGGTGGAGGTGTTGGGGTGGGTGGGTCAAACAGGTGAAGAGGATGAAGAGGCACAAAATCTCAATCATAATATAAATTAAATACAGGTATGAAAGTAGAGCATAAAGAATATAGTCAATAGTTCTGTAACATCTTTCTATGTTGAAAGAAAGTAACTATACTTGTTGGGGTGAGCATTTAATAATGTATGTAACTATAGAATCACTATGTTGTATTCTTGAAGCCAATATAATATTGTGTATCAACTATACCTCAATATAAAAAATATATCAAAAAACCATTCATTGGCTAATAGTAAATGCCTATAGGTAACTTTGTCAAAGCCACATATGTGGGAGACTTCCCCTAGATGTCCATAGATGGATCATTCTAGCTCTGTCAAGAAGTACTTTGGTATATAATATTTTCTTACCCATTTTCCTTTGGGCATATCATTTGAAGGGAAACCTTCCAGTCCAAGATATTACTGTTTCTGGATCTTAGTACTTTATTCCCTTGAGACCTGAAAGTTTTTATTTCTAAGAGTCCAAATTATTAACTTGATACACAATTATTGACAGGGTTAGCTAAATAATTGTGGGGCCCTTTGCAAAATGAGTATGTGTGGCTCTACTCAAAAAGCAGGGAAAAAGCATTGTTAAAGGAACTAATATTAACCTTTTCTTTTGTGGTTTCTCTCTTGATCCATCATGGTGTTTTTAATTTAATGTTTATTTAATTTAATTTTATGTGATTAATTTAATTTTCCTATTTAATGTCATGCTCCCTCGGGCACAGGGATGCCCTGGGGAAATGCAGATCCTCACAGGTGCCTGGGGTTCCTCTCCATAACTTGCTGCGCAGCGCCGTGCCCCGCTGGGGACAAGTTAGTCGTCCAAGGCACTGTCCTCCAAGGCCACACCCGGATGCACGTGGCACCTGGATCAGGTGTGAGTGAGAAACGTGGCACTGCAGAACCAACCACTGAATGTGCTGTGGAGCTGCCAGTCAGGGGCGGAACAGCTGCTGCCACAGCCCTCCAGGGGATGCTGGGAGCATGCGCACCAGCCTCAACCCACGTGCTCCTACGCCCAGACCCTACCCTCGGCCAGGGTCTCCCCCACCTCCGTCAGGTAACCTAGTTGCTCCCTGGGGCACCACAGGTGGGGAGTGGACAACCGAGAACCCAGGGAGGCAGGAGGTGCAGAGGTGGCGGGAGGTGAGGTGGTGGGCGGGGGAACCACGTGTGAGCCAAAGCTCCAAGCAAGTGCCCAGCCATGCCCCACTGTCCCATCAGACTTATCTACAAAACACAAATTCAAAGCTACAAGTTAAGAATTTCAAGATGTAGGCTACAGAGCATTAACCGCAAGGGTGGAGCCCTTCTGAGTGGGCGGCCCTTTGCCACTGCCCTGCTCCAAGACCCAAGAAGCCGACCTTGATTATGGACCCTCTACTTATCACCTGCTAAGTGCCAGAGATGCAGCGCAATCAAAACAAGCCAAGCCCCTGCCCTGGTGGAGTTCACGTCCTAATCAAGTCCTTATTGAAATGCACGATAACCTTGGGAGGGGACGAACTTCAGTGAACAGTCTATAGGGAAGAGTTAGCAAATGGTCAGCTTTTTGAGCCTACCTAAAGCTTTGAACTTTGCACAGCCCTAGGTTTGGACTCTGCTCTCCCATTTTTGCTAACAGTGTGACATTGGGCAATTTGTTTAATACTCTCTAAGCCTGTTTCCTCACCTATAAAATGGGAATGATAATACCCATTTCTGTAGGCAAAGAGCTTAGAGGGGCATGTGCTCATGCTCACGATTAGTATTATGCACTAGTAGTATTGGTGGTGCTGGCATCTGTTAGCTTTACCTTAGATGAGCAGAAATAAAATGCATGCTATAGGAAAAATGATACTGGGGGAAAGAAGGGGAGTATTCAGGTGGAGGAAGCATTTATTTCATTGTAGCAAACTGACCCAGCTCTAGGTTATTGTTACTTATTTAATGCCAGCTGCATTAGATCGGCTCTTCTTTTCCCCAGGGAATTGAGTGACTGCTTTGGTGTTGTGTGAAAAGGGATCCAAGAGCATAGCTTCTTTTTATTTGCATTAAAGAAAACTTACGTTTTAAAGTTAAGCAAAGCACGGTTTATTTCGGATTTCTATTGGCAGGGAAAAACGATCACGTGCGATGGACTTCTCACTAAACCACAGGTCATTGAATTTGGCGTTTATGTTCACTTCCACCAGTGGCCTGTTAAGTGCATTCTCTTTAAGCTCTGGAGAATTGTAGTAACACTTGTCCCATATCCTACTGAAGTATTTTGAGGATTAGGTCAAATTCTTAAAATACTAGCCATTTAATGAAAGGCGTTTGCTTGAAGGGAAGAAAAAGCAATGTAGGAGCTCTCTTCCCTGATTTTAAAAAGAATCCAGGAATTGTTTGAAATGCAGTTGGATTTCTACGCATCTTGGTTGTGACCTTCCAGAAAAGCATTCATAAGTCTGTAATTTCCCAGGATGCTTTGCCAGAAATTAGTGCTGAAAAATCTGTTATGACGCATAGACCCATTTGTCTAGATAGTAGTAGTTCAACACACATGCACTGACAAACACTTTCATTATTTGTGGACCTCCAATTCAGGAGAAAAGGGAGTGTCCTCACCAGAAATGGAAAGGATTCTTTTTACAAGTTGTTCTACATAATCATACCCAGCTGGAAATACAATTATTCATGATAAAACACAAACTCCTTAGTTTTTTATACTCACTCTGAAAAACAGATTCTGTATTTTCTTTCAGTTGTTTTCAAATTTTATTTTAGGTTTATTTTCATTACTTACCTTTCAATGCCCTCAAGTCCTGCCTAGTATACCATTAATATAAACTTCACCTAACCCAAATCCTCTCCATTCTTTTCTCTCATTCTGTGTGTGTGTGTGTGTGTGTGTGTGTGTGTGATTTCAGCAATTTTCCTTTAGAGGTTCAACCTATAGCCCTTTTCTGAGATCATGCATGAAGTCTCCACAAATCTGGTCAGGAATCACTCCGTACAGTATCTGAGGATTTCTTTTTCTTCCCTGGGTCTCCACATTTCCACACTGTTGGAAGTCCTTTCTGTGCCTAGCTGAAAGCTGAAGATGTCTAGGCTCTCCTGTGAAATAAATCCTTTCCATCTCAAGTTAGTATATTCCCTGAAAATCCGTGCACTAGGAAGAGATCACAGTGTTAAAAACCAGAAGAGGTGTGGGAAGAGGAGAAAAAGAGAAGGGAGCCTGTGAATCAGGATCGGAAAGGATTTGGCTCTTCGTCTGGCCTGAGATACTTAATCACTGTACCTTCAGCCAGATCCTTCAGAGACCCCAAGAGAATCCTGGACTCTCAGGAAACAGATTACTCCATTTGAGTGAAATCTTTCTTGGAAAATAAATTGCACTGCACAGAGAGACTGAGAAAAAAGAAAGTTTGGGTTCCCAATGTCTATCTCAAATGATTTCTCCTCTCTCTGGAATACTTGAGCTTCTTCCTGCCTTGGGTTTATTTTGTTTAAAATAAATCTCAAGCAACTACCCAGAATTCAGCCACATAGATTCTGTCCAATTTTGTATTCCTTTAGAAATTAAATAGGTAGAAATTGCCAGGCACCATAATAGAATTTCCCTATTTATGCAAGGGAAAGTGAGGATGTGACTCAGTATCTCCTAATTTAAATGACCCTCAGTTTTAAACAAGGTTTATGAAATCCACCGTTATCTGTAATAAGGGTTCAAAGTGCCCAAAAGTGAGCTGGACAAATTCTGTTATGCCTGTTTAGGATCGATTACAATATTTATGGCCTGCCTTTCATATTTGACAAACATATCTATAAATGTGTCTGTGTGTGTGCACAGAGGAACACTTAGATGCCCTGTACCATCACTAACACTTATTTGAAGGCCTTTATGGAACTCCTCATTGCTAACTACTCCTGAGGATGGGGAGATGTGGGAAGAGAGGCTGACATGTATTTTGAGGCCTGCTGGGTGCCAGGTACCACCTTCAGCATAAAGCATGGAGGCTGGGGGTGTGTGGGAGATTGTGAGTAAAGTGCTTAGCGAATATCAGTAATGGCTATTATCACTGTAATAGTATATCTCATTATAATACAGTGTCTTATGATATAACATATCTTAGTTAATTTTCTCAAACCCTTATGAAGTTGGTATCATTATTCCTATTTTGCCTCCTGAGGAAGTTAAAGGAGGTTAGGTAATTTGCACATGTTTGCTTAGCTGCTAAGAGATTGAGTGAGGGATTCAAATTCAGGTCTTTCAGATTCTAAATTTGTTCTCTTTTTACTATGCTGCAAAAAGAAAGTTTTTTTTGAGCCGGATCATGTTATGGAAACATTCTGCTCTGTTTCCCATTGTCTATGACACTGCTTCACGGGTCTGAGCTTGGCCCCAAGCAGCTGTGTTGAGCAGAGGGACTGGTACCCAGGGTGAGTGTGTCAGGCAGCATGTGAGAACACTCACACAGCTAGGTTTGATTGTTGCTGCCATTACACACCTGTCCCCAGCTCCTTACCTGGGAGAGCTCCTGGTAGGGACAACACCACCCTGCCCTGACTAACGCTTGCTCATCGTCTGAGGCTTCGTTGAAAAGCAGGTTCCTAGGAAGGCCCTTGTACCCAGCCTTCTGTTTTTTTAGTCATTCATTCAGCAAATGTTTAATGGGGGCCAACTATGTGTCAGGTGCTCTTCTAGAAGCGGGGGCACACTGCTGAAAACTCCCTGCCCTTGTGGGGCTTTGGTTCGTGTTCAGGTAAGGTTCCCCACAGCATCCTGAAATTCTCATTTATAACATTGTATGCTTGTGCTTGTTTATTCATAAAAAATAACGCTATCTTGCCCCACTAAATACAAAAAGACACAGACTTCCTGAGCTTTTCTCTGCTAGCCCAGAGGTTTGCATTTAGTAGGCCCTCTGTACAGATTTGTTGAATGACTGACTAGCAGTGGGGCACATTAATTCATCTTTCTTCTCAGGAGCCCAGCATTGGCATTCTCAGTACCAACCCCCAGGAGCTGTGAGCTCAGGCATGCAGCCTGGCAGCAAGATACCAAAGGTCCACAGTCTGAAAGAGGAGGGCTTGAAGTTGTGACCTACCTCTTGTAAATGATCGCTCCCTTGCCGAAGCAGACAAAGAGGAATTCTCTTAGTGCTAATGCAAGTGTAGAATGGTACAGCCATTCTGGTGAGCATTGTTGCAGAATTTAGTCAAATTAAGTATGCACATGTCCAGTGTTCCAACAGCATAACTTCTGGGTATAGATCGCAGGTCCATAAGGAGATGTGTATGATAATGTTAATTGCAATGTATTTGTGTCTGTCCATCCCTGGAAATCAGATGGTTAAAATGTTGTGAAGGCATATGAGTGGGCATTATGCAGCAGTTAGGAACAATGAATTAGATATACATACAACGGTATGGAATCTAGCAATCTATAGCCACACTAATATTTCATGGGAAAGGTAGGAAACATTCTAATAAGATGTTTAATATAACCATTTATGTAAGTTAAAAGTCCATAAACACAAGGCATTACATGTTTTGCAAAACCAAATGCAAATAAAATATCCATACTAAACACACTGAAATGCTGGCCTGTGGTAAAGGAGCATGGAGTGGTGGTGGGGATAAATGGAAATTAATTCGTATAATAATGCCATCTATTACACAAATTAATTTATAAGTAAAATAAGGGAAAGGCCTTGCATGGACTATTGATGTCACTAAAGAGATGGTTCCCAAACGAACATTGTTTTCCAGAACATCCGCCCTTTCTGTGGCACCACTTGCCAGACATGTCTGTTTGTTTTGTCCATCCCTGATGCCACTTGTAGGTCACATGGCTTACAAAGGCACTTCGAAGTATCTTAGATTTGTTCCTTCTTCTGTAATGGTCCCCGTGGCTCAGATTCCCGCATGGCGGGTGGTTGAGGGCTCCTGAGTTCCCAGTGTCTGCTCTTGTTTTGGAGAACAGGAGAATTTGGCAAAACAAGAATTTGCAGTTGGCTCAGCTGGTTCTGATGCAGGAAACCACTGTGAATTAGCCATTTCTGTTTTGCTGAGAATGCGGAAGCCTAGCCTGCTCAGTCATTCAAACGCGACACCTGGGCAGAGTCATGCAGAAATGTTGGCGTGACTCCAGCTTCTAGTTTGGAGCTGGTGCCATGTTGGTGCAGCCGTGGTCTTTAGCTGGATCCGGAGTTTTCTGAACACAGGCAGGTGTCCAGAGCTCCTCAGTGCACGCCAGCACTGGGGTCCCCTACCATTGTCGCTGTGGCCTCGTCATTGTTCCTGAATCACTGTTCCAGGGCTTCAGTTCTCCAGGCAACAGAGAGACCCCAGCACATGGTGTGGCACTGGGCCCTTGTTGTTTTTCAATAGGCAGCTGTACTTCTCACATGGGGGTTGATAGTAGCCAACGGTCCAATGTAAAAGCCGTTGTGTTCAAACAGCCTGCAGAGCACCTAGAATATTTTGAGGATTCTATAAGCCCAGATCTAGGGATGGGATTTCTAAGTCAAAGACTTTTTGAAAAGGCTTTTATACATGTTGCTAAATTTTCCTCCAGGAAGGTTGCGCCAATTCACACTCCCACCAAAAGTATGCATGCACCTATCCCCTGCACTCTCACCCGTGCTGGGTACTGTCAGTCTTCTTGATCGTTCCTATTCTGACATCTGGCTCTTCTTTTGAAGCCTGGGCTCCATCACCAGTAGCATGACCTCCTTCAAGGTCAAGCAGGCATGGCACTTTATTGTTTAAAGGGTACTTTCCCGAGGGACCAAATCAGCTTTCTCCATAAGCCAGTGAATGTTTATCCTGGTCTTCAAGGCTGAACTAAACTTTCCTTTAAATGTGTGCCTGGACGTCTGCGTTTTACTGGCAAGGGTAGATTGAGCTTACTTCAAAGCTGAGTGAAATTAATGACCAAGCGAAGGATCGTCTGTGGTTGGGACTGGAAAATCACCATCAGGACACCACTCAGTTGCACACAGGTCACCATCCCTCTGATTTATTTTAGAATTCAGGCTAAACAAAGTTGTTTATGGTCTTCTTAAAAATCTTTTCTTCAGTCATACTATTTGTTTTAGGCATTTACAAGATTTGTTAATAATGACACATCTCACTTAGATCTAACAATATCAACATTTTGTATACTTCATTAGATTTTTTTAACTAAAGTGGTAGTTATTAATAATTATAGAAATTAAGACATTTAATCTCCTCAGAATAATTCAACCTTATAATTTGAGTTTTTTTCCATTTCTGAATATTCTTAACATTACTTCCATAAACACACACACACACACACACACAAAACTAAATAATTTTTTTTCCTTCAGGAGTCATTGTCTTCCCAAGAATTAATTTTCTGTGCCTCATAAAAGAACAAAAGATGGTCTAAAGCAGAGCTCCTAGCTTTGTCTGCCAGTTCCCAAGATGGAGAAGCCATTTGTTAGCTTGAAGTCGCCCTTGCATCAGTCAAGGGCGAAGTTCAGCGAGGGACACCACATTGGTCCTCAGTGATCCAGGTGCCTCTTCTCAGCCTGATTTTTGCAAATAAGTTGCAAGTGATAAACTGCAAACGTGACTTTGCCCACTGTAACTGTTCTTCTGGAATAAGTTTGCCGGATGGCTTCTAGGGCCTGTGACTGAGGATTAAAAAGGAAAGAAGGGCCAGTTGCAGGCGATGGCTGAAGGAGGATAAATATGTGAATTGGTAGCAAATACTGCTGATTATTTCCCGCATACAAGACACAGGATTTCAAACTGGGGTGGCGTGGGCTGAGAGTGCAAACTTCCAAATTAGGCAAAAATGAGTCCAAATCCCAGCTCTGTTATGTTCCCACTGTATGACCTTGGCCACATTTTTTTTTCTCCTCTAAGCTTCAATAGTAGTATTTAGTTTTGGATAGTTTCAAGGATTAAACAAGTGAATGTATATAAAGCTCTTAGGATAGTATTTGGTGCATAAACTACTCAATAATAGAGTTGCCATTACTACTCACTGAGACACAGAGAATCATCTTTCCTATTTTAGACGAAACTCAATATATTATACTTCAAGGAAGTTAGACAAATTACAGCCCATGTGTCAAATACAGCCCACTGGCTGACTTTGCAAGACCTGGAAAGGTCAGCTAAGAATGATTTATACATTTATAAATGATTGAAAGAAGATCAAAAAGAAGAAGAATATTTTGTGACATATGAAAATGTTATGAAATTCAAATTCCTGTATTCATAAATAAAATCCTGTTTGAACACAAACCCAATATTTACATATTGTCTTTGGTGGTTTTTATGCTACAAATGCAGAGTTGAAGAGTAGCAGTAGTGACAAAATGGCCTACAAAGGTGAAAATA
Source organism: Smutsia gigantea (assembly GCA_032199065.1). NCBI lineage: Eukaryota > Metazoa > Chordata > Mammalia > Pholidota > Manidae > Smutsia > Smutsia gigantea. The sequence goes on from JAVSCE010010485.1 coordinate 235,774, forward strand.
GTGACTATCTGGCCCTTTATAGAAAGTTTGCTGACCCCTGCTTTAGGAATCGTTGAGCATGGAGCATGTGAGGACTTCCATCCTTGCTCAGGATCAAGGAGGTTGCTGTCTTTTTCCCCTTCCACACATTCTGCTTGTTTTGCTAAAGGAACCATCTGGTCAAAGCTGTCCCCTGCAACCCAGAGGGATCATCCTTGGCAACGGCGTGCTGGTCAGTGCTGAACGGACAGCTTTACAGAGGCAAAGAAGCCCTGAGCTGCATCGGTAGCTGATTTCCGTGGTTTAAATACTCACACCACGCCTGATTTCAAGCTACCAACATGTCATCAACTGGTGTGCAAAATTCTCAAGACGTTAACCCAGGTTCTTATGAGCCATGCCGGCATCAGCGCGTCATCGCCCCACACCTGCACTGAGAGCCTCACTAGGGCTCTGCGGCCCGGGGCTCAGGTGCCACATCTTGACTGCACAGGGGGCTGTTGTCTTGCCAACGGGTTTCAGCCCCGGGCAAGTTTGCTATGGGTTCAATGTGACCAAAGAAAATGACAGCAGAACGTTCTTTGGGGTGAAAGGGTTTATTACCTGGCTTGTTCTCCCGGCGGTAGGTCGAGTACTAGCGTCTCTGCCTCTGCCCAGAGCACTGGGCCGAGCTCTCTGTATAGCACAGTAATAGCTTATTGCCTACAGGTGTGGAAGCGGTAGCCTAGCAACAGGCCAGTTACAGCATCAGGTGGTTTGAGTTCAGGGAGGATCCTGGCCATAGGAACCCCAACTTCCCCACAGGATTCTCGCCTTATAATCTGCATGCTCTCAATCTTCCACAATGGCCCCTGTGCGAGAAAGGTGAAGCACACCAACAAGATTCCATAATAGCAACAGAGGATAACAACAACTTAGAGATAATAAAAAATTAAGATACAGGTAACAAAAATTATAATAATCCTCAAGCCAGAGGAAGTTCCCAATCCACAAAGACTTTAGGGGCAATAAGACAAATGTTTTAATGCCACCAACATAGGCAAATCTTGTCCATCAGGTAGGATGCATGCAAGGCAGTGGTCCTGTGATAGGACTGTAGCAGGAAGGGGGTCTCTTCCAGGTCTAGTATACCATGCTTTTACTCCTCTCCCCATGGGGGTTACTGAAGGGTCTGTATATAGTGCTAGTGGAGATGCATGCACTGGCCATAATGATAAAACAAAACTCTCCGGTAAGATGCTCCTACCTTCTGGCCGTTCAGGATATACTACTGTGACCTTTGGTGGCCACTCTGCGGTTATTCCAGGAATACACAGGAGGCCAGCTTCCAGGCCTTGACCCCAAGGTGCCAGGAGAGCCAGCCATCATTGGTCCATGCGTCGAAAGGTCCAAGGCCACATCCACTCAATGAAGTCTCTGTGATTCAGTGCAGTTGGTGCTGGGAGCAAGATGTTATTCTGGTGGCCAAACCTCGGCTTCAGTGATTCTTCCTTGGTTTGCACTTGCAGTTGTATAGGGGAGGCAGCCATATGTGTTAACATGTCTGCAGGGCTCAGGGCTCCCTTTCAGGGTCTCTCGTTCAAACGTCGTAGCACGGGCCATAAGCGGACTGACCATCCCCACAGACTATTGGAATCTGACTTTAGTCCGAATTTTAACAAGCCATTGTGCCTCTCTATCATGCCTGCTGCAGTAGGATTGTATGGCACATGAAACTTCCACTTGATTCCCAGCTCTCGCACCCATTCTTGCAGTGTATGTCCAGTAAAATGGGTGCCCTGATCACTCTCAATTAACCTGTGGTCGGGCATAGGCAGCAAAGAGAAGCTTCAGGACTCTTTTGGTCGTCTGCTGGTCTGCACAATGGGTAGGAAAAGCAACCAGAAGTTCAGTAGCTGTGTCCACACAGGTCATCGCATACAGATATCCTTCTGACACAGGTAGAGGCCCAATATAGTCTATCTGCCACCTGACGAGGGGTATAGGCCCCTTAGCTATTGTCCCATGTTGCTGTGGAACTCAGTGTAAGTCCCTTTTGGAGCACACGACACACTCCTGCCGGGCCCTACTAACTTCTTCGAAGGTCAAAGGTAAGCCCCACCGATGTGCTGCAGCCCACACTGTCTTTTGCCCTGCATGCAACAAACGCTGATATAGCCTTTGGGCTACATCAGAGGCAGGCTTTCCTTCTAACCAACGTATCTGGGCCAATTTATCTGCCTCATCATTTCCTGAGGATGCCAGTGGCAAATGACCTGTCACATGGTATACTGTAATTATTTTAGTCTGACCACAGGCCCGTAAGTCTTGCCACAGTTCTTGCCCCCAAAGGGTTTGGTGATGAACCAGACAGTTGGCATGGTACCAGGTTGGTAGCCACCGGGTCAAGCCCCAATAGCCCAGATGTCAGTGCAGACAACTACAGGGGAGGGCTCCTGGCTGATCACAAGCCACACAGCCCACAACTCTGCCCATTGGCTGCTCTTCCCCTCACCATCTTCCATCCATATTGTCTCAGCCTTAGGATGGAAAGCTATGGCCCTCCATTTTGGGGGCTGCCCACGGCTGGAGCCATCTGTGTACTATGCATCTTCGGGTATAGAGGCTCTTTCCTCTCAATAGGGACTCTCTTCTACTAATGGTTCAAAAGCAAGTTCTTCCTGCTTTTCACTAGTATATGTCACCAGCCCCAACATGTGTTGTTCTTCACTCAAGGGGCTACTAGAAAGGGCACTACGCTGCTGTGGGTAAGCACCCCACTTGGCTAGTGTGGGTGTTTGTGCCACGCCACTCCTTGGCTTTTCGGTCCATTCTTGTACCCACCCCCAAATGGGATAAGTGGTTATTACCTTTATCGGGGCCATTCCAGTGATGGGTTCTGTAGCCAGCAAGGTGTGATACACGGCAGCCAGTTGTTTTTCTTTTTTTTTTTTTTAAGTAAAAGAGTTGACAATTTTATTTTCACATTTCACAACACAAATGAAAACTGCTTTTTTTGTCCCACTATTCTCCTCCAAAACCATTCTCTCTTTGCTAGGAAGGGGGAGCATGTCTTCCTTGTCTTGCTCTTAGAAAACACCCGGAGTTACAGCACCATGATCTCCTGGTGAAGAACAAGAAGTAATACAAAAGTGCTATAAAGAAGCTGCCCTCCCTCCTTATCTGTCTGGTCGAGTCATTCCTGGCCGAGTGGGCACCATCATGGGGCGGGCAGGAGGTCTCATCATTGGGGGTCCAGGCCCCACTGGCGTGTGGCTTCCCATAGGCGGCCTCATTCCAGGAGCAGGAGGGCCCCACTGGCATCATCCCAGGAGGAGGAGGGCCCATCGTTGGCATCATGGGAGGGCACCCATATGGGGTGCTGGCATCATCCCAGGACGAGGAGGACCCAGGAAACTTGGGGGAGGTGGGATCATTGCCCCTGCAGGAGGAGGAGCAGAGAATGGAGTTGGTGGTATCTTTCCTTGTTGAAATGCAGCCGTTGTTTTGTCAATCAGGCTCTGAGCCTGCTCTTCCATCCATTTCTGATAGTAGTCTTTCACATTCTCTTTGTGTATCCTACCACTGCAGTGTGTCTTTCTCACAGATGGAGAGTCATGGGTGAGGTATGTATCGCAGTAGTCACAATAAAACTTGGGCATATTGCTTCGCGGGCCTTTGGCCACTCCGTTCCACGCCGCCAGGAAATCAGCCAGTTGTTTTTCTATCAAAGTGTATCGTACCTCTGCCCCTTTCCAGAGTTGTGACCAGAATCCAATGGGTTGGCGAGACCCCAGCCATAACTCTCTTCAGTGACATGAACGTCCAGCTCACAGGGCCTTGATGGGTCTATCACACTCAGGGCCTGCACGGCCTTGACTGCCCGTTTTGCTGTAGTAAAGGCAGATGCACGTCTCATCCCAGTCCCACCTGACACCCTTTCATGCCAACCGGTATAAAGGCTTCAGAATTTGTGCGAAGTGTGGGTTAAACACTCTCCAGTAGCCTAGAAGATGCAGAAACTCCTGTAGCAATGCTACAGTTGTGGGGGTAGGAAAGGCCTGGACCTTATCTATAACTGCTTCTGGTATCACTTTGGTCTTACCCGACCAGACGACCCCCAAGAGTTTGACAGACAAACCAGGTCCCTGAACCTTGGTGCTGTTCACAGCCCATCCTTTCTCCTGTAGATGTTGCAGCAGTCTAGATGCTGCACCTTCTAGATCTGAAAGAGAATCAGATGTGAGCATGATATCATCTATGTAGTGATACAGCCGCACCGTTTGTGGTTTCTTCCATGTGGCCAAGTCCTGGGCTACAAGTCCATGACAGATGGTGGGGCTGTGGAAGTATCCCTGTGGGAGGACAGTGAAAGTCCATTGCTGTCCTTCCCACGTGAAGGCAAAGTGTTCCTGACTTTCCTGCTCAATGTCAATGAAAAAGAAGGCATTAGCAAGATCTACCACATAATGATATGTTCCTAGTTCATGGCTGAGGGTATCCATCAAGCCTGCAATAGAGGGCACAGCAGCATGCATAGGGGGTATGACCTTATTCAATTCTCTGTGATCCACAGTCATATGCCAGGAGCCATCTGGCTTTTTTACTGGCTACACTGGGGAATTAAAAGGACTATGGGTGGGCTTTACAATACCCAGCTTTTGCTGCTCCTGGAGAGTTTCTCCAATCTCTTTATGCCCCCAGGCAGTTGGTATTGTTTGGTATTAGTCACCCGCCGAGGCACAGGCAAAGCTATGGGTGGGTGCCTAGCATGTCCCCTCAGAACTGCCTTCAACACACGTACTGTCAGTCTGAACTCACCTGCAGTGGTCCACAACCATAGACCCTGCAGGATATCAATCCCCAAAATATACTCAGGGATAGGAGATACATACGCAGTATACTCTTTTGGGGGTAGATGCCCTATTCCCAAAGGAATTTTCCCTTTTTTCACTCTGATAGACTTCCCCCTGTATCCATCTATGATAGTGGGGGTCCTGGGGAACCGCTCAGGGTTACTATGAATCAGTGAACATTCAGCCCCTGTGTCCACCAGAGCCAGGACATGTTATATGTTCACTGGGGACCAATGGATAGCTATTTCAACATGTGGTCTCTGGTCCCCCCCTGGACCCTCAGGGCAGATACCTTGGCCTTCCCCTCATTCAAACCATGTTCCCCAATCACCTTCCTGTGTGGGTTCAACTAAGGTTGGCTCGCTTTCCAGCAGGAAGTCTTGGAAACACACAGGCTGGACTCGTGGCTCTGTCTCTGATCTCTGCCTCTTTGGTCTTAATGGCTGGAACTGCTGCTCTGGTTTCCACTCTTGCCATACCTCTAGTCAGATCCTATTTGACTTCCCATCTAATTTCCTTCCATCTGCTCCTTCCCGTATTAAATCAACCCACATCTGGGTCCTCGTAACCTTCATGGGGCCCTGTAAATTCTTCTTGTGAGTAACAGGTCTTATTTCTTTCTGAATTCTCATTGCTTCAGCCTCTCCTAAGTCTGCTACTGTATGTGTCACCTCATTTACGGGATGCCCTAAGTGAGGGGAAAGAATGGCCACTAGAGACCCAAAGAGGGATGTAGGAGCTGTTTGAAATACAAAATTTCTCATCCCAGTAGTGAAAATCTCTTCACCTGGGCCATAATTCTCTGGACTATAGATGGCATTTCTCATGCCTAGCTCTCGTAGCACCTGTTGGAGCTCAGCATATGTCTGCCATCTAACAGGAGAGGATGGTAGATCACCCGGACTGGGCCACACAGCACGAAGGGCAGCCATAAGGCAATCAAGGAGGGAGTGACTCCCTGGGGTCTGATGTACATTTTGTAATCGCTGCCTCAAGGCAGGCTGCACTGTCAGGGAAGACAGCTTTCCCATCTCTGACCCCGACAGAACAATTCCATCCACCCCTATGTCCCACAGACGCAGGAGCCAAGCTGATATTGACTCCGAGGGCTTCTGCCTAAACCGGGAGCCCAAATCCACCAGCTCAGCCTGAGTACAGGGGCGGACCACAGAGGGCTCCATGACCTGGGGAGGGGGCTGCTCCTCTCCTTGGGGAACCTTCAGCTGCTGGGTCTTTATTTTCTTTACAGCCACCGGGCGTGCTTTCTTACAGGAGGTGCCAGTGCCTCTGGCATCACCCCTTCATCTTTCTCCAGCTCCTCCATTTCTGGGGCTGATGGCACCTTTCTCTCCCCCCTCCTCCCCAAATTGCCTCCTCCCTTACCACCTTTTCCTTTTCTATTGTGCCTCGCAGCAATGCTACCTCAGTCTTCAGAAGGTCTTTTACCTTCAGCTCAATGCTTCGCAGCTGACGTTCTCGTACCGCCTCCGCTTGTGCTTCCCTCGGGAGTTTGTCTTTTTCCTTGATGGCCTCTTCCTCCTTCAGAGCACCTGGCAGCATTGTCATCTCGTCTCCAATGGCACCTTGTTGCCAATGCTCTTGTATCAGTGCCATCTCTTTCTTCAGGGAATCCACAAAAGTGTGCAGCTCACGTTCTCGTGCCGCTATTTCTTGGGTCTCCTCTGTAGACTTTTTTAATACTGTGAGAAGCAGCCAACCCACAGTCCCCGCTGCCTCACGGGCACTCTGCTTCTCAAAGGATCTGCTTACTATACCAATGGCCACCCCTACTGCCTCAGGTGTCACCTCCACTTGCCTCCAGTCCTGGGGTGGGGCCCAGTCCTCTAGGAGGCAAGCCACCTGAGACCACATACCCATTTGTGGACGATCCACTGTCTCCCCATTCACAGGGGCAGCCCGCTGAAGCACCCCTCCCATAAGGGCAGCTTGTCTTTTTCCTTGGTCAACAATGAACCCTGCCGACTTTCGCCAATTGTCTTGCCAATGGGTTTTAGCCCCGGGCAAGTTCGCTATGGATTCAATGTGACCAAAGAAGTTGACAGCAGAACGTTCTTTGGGGTGAAAGGGTTTATTACCCGGCTTGTTCTCCTGGCTGTAAGTCGAGCACTAGCGTCTCTGCTTCCGCGCAGAGCACTGGGCAGAGCTCTCTATATAGCACAATAATAGCTTATTGCCTACAGGTGTGGAAGCGGTAGCCTAGCAACAGGCCAGTTACATCATCAGGTGGTATAAGTTCAGTGAGGATCCTGGCCATAGGAACCCCAGCTTCCCCACAACTGTGATTGGTCGTTGAGCCACCAAGGAGGGGGCTTAACTTAGGTGTCTGTGAGGGGTTTATCTTAGAATACATGGTATTCAGAAATACGGATCACCTACAAGAGATTTAGCATAGAGGAAAGGTGACGTGTGTAGCGAGACACAATGCCATGAGCAAAGTCAATGAGAAATGCGGTAAGAGATTTGATCTATTCTGTTTTTCACCGGAGGGAGGATCTCAGGGATGCCATAAACCCTACAGATTCATCTGTTTTACCTTTGTCTCCCTAAGGATGGCCCTTTTCTAGCATGGCTGAAGCGGTTGAGGACATCTCAGTAGAGAGCTTCCAGCCAAGAAGAACAGCAAATACAAAGGTCCTGGGGTGGTTGCCTCCTCATTCACTTCCTCCTCTGTTATTCCTGAGGGACTTGACCCTTCAACTCTGCTTTTACTTTTGGAAAGATGGAGCTGATTGTTTACGCATTGATTAGACTGTGAGCTCCTAGAGGCTAGAACTCTATTATTTGTCTTTGCATCCCCAGGGCCTAGTACAATGCTAGTCACATAGTCAGTACGTAATGAACAGGACACATCATACAACAGCTGATTACTCTAACTCCCTCTCTGTGCATCCTGTGTTCTTTCCAGCAATTAGTTTAGGGTTTCTGAGAGAGAATCTTATCTCCATGAAGCAAGCACTACTACGATATCTTCCTAAATCCCTTCCTCCTTCCTGATGCAGCCTACACCTTCCTCTTTCCAAAATGGGGCTGAGTTTTCCTCTTCACACATCCCAGGCACAAATTTGAAAGTCAAGACAGAGGCATAGCAAGCATTTTTAAATGAGTGTTGGCAGCAGAGAGAACAGAGCTTTAGAAGTCTTGAGGGTCTACCATGATTTTCTACTTTCAGACCAAGTCAGAGGATGGAGTGGGGGAAAGAAGCAGACTGTAGAACCTGTTTAACCAGTGTGTGAAAATTAAAGAAAATCAACTCTGATTTTCTTCTGCCTGAAGAGTTTTCATTTAGTGTGTATCTCCTTCAAATCAACTGCCAACCAGTGTCACCCTCATTCCTCCCTCTTGTCCCCTCACTCCTTCCCTCTGCCCCATCAATCCCTCACTTTTTTTGTGCTCCATGACTTGGTATAAAGACAGGTGGTCTTGAATATGGTGTGGAGTCCATTCCAGGCTATTCTCCTGACATGATCAGGACTGTGCAGTGTCAGCTATAGAACAAGAACTGATACAGGCAGGAAACTACACTGGCTCATAAGATGTTATTTTTTGCATCCCTTGCTTTACTGATTATAGCCATACTCCAGGAACATACTTGGATTGAAGCTTAAGCATGATGTATAAAGCCTGCAGAGTGTTCTGAACACAGGACGATTCTAGTTAGACCACCAGTCATGCTAACAAGCAAGGACAGTTTCCATTCCTTCTCAGTTTGAATGGAAAGCAAATTTCTGATTTGCCTGTGGTTTGTGTGCTAGGTTATTTAGCTTGGAAAATGAGAAGGCTTTGCTGGGTTAGGGAGGTAAGCCCTTGGTTAAAAGAGACAGACTAAACCAAATGAAAGATTTATTTCATTGAGCCAATTTCTAATTGTTGGGCTCTTCAGAGACCCTTGAATAAAGACCCAGAGCCAGGAAAGGCTTTTCTTCTTCTTCACCTTTCCTAATTTTATGTGTATGTGTGCAGTTTTAATGTCAGCCTATAGAAGAAGGGATAGTGAATGACTATAGACCCATCCAAGGGTTATGACATTCACTGTGGTTCATGGTAAATACTACATTTCATCAATTCTAAGGCATACATTTTTTTTCACATTTTAATATTCCTAATACCAGAATGAGCCTCAAAATCTACAATATACGACAGTTTAATTGGTAGTGATTTCTAAGTTTCTTAGTGATACCTGAATTAATGGTGTCTGGAACCATCAATGGTGTTTTGGTTCCATGACATACGATACCTGATACTTTATCTGTGCCTGTAGCCGTAAGGGCAGAGCATACCTGTCAAAGTCTCCATAGGTCATAAAGTCAAGGTATTGGCCCATTAAAGGCTATCTGTGTCATCTCCAGTATTACTGGCTAATGGTCTGCCATGTCTCTATATATTATATAGCTCACAGATAGAGTTCTTGCTACAACCAGGAATTTTCTAAGCACTTTATACATCTAGCCTCCCAGCTCCGTGAAGTAGGTATTGTTATCCTGTTTCTATCAGGGTCCAGGCAGGAGAAAGAAACCATATTTAAACAGAGAAAATGGAATAGGAAGAACAGTTAAGCAGGCACAAAATTGATCACCAGTAACTAAAAGGGTACAAAGAGAACTCCAAGGCGTCCAGGAGGCAGCAGCCATGGAAGCAGCTACCATACCCAGGGCTGGGGGAGGAAGGGGAAGAGGCTGGAGTTACTAAAACTTAGGAGTGTGGTGGAGAGGAGCTCCAGACCTGAACCTCAGGCCTCTGTGGGGCTGGGGTCCGCGAGGGGGGCCCAGGGAAGCTGGCTCTGCAGGTGTTGGAAAAACTGTAAGCTGGGTTTGGCTGCTCCTATAGCAAAGAACTGCCCCTGCTGTGGTGAAGGAGCTTTGGGGGCAAAGCTGCTCTCAGGAACAGGAAGCATGGGACAAGCAAATCCCTTTTCCTCCTCAGCCAAGCTGGGGTGTGCAGCGTCCCAGCCTCAGCATTACAGCCGACAGAGTGGAAGGGAGGTTTGGAGACAAGCGAAAAACAGCTACCTTCTGACCCAGCCTTATTTTTACATATGAAGAAACTGAGCCAGAAACACATTGAAAGCAGTGAGTACATTACCCTAAATCACACAGATGTGAAGACACCAAGCCAGCAGCTGAAGCCAGGTCCCCCTGACCCCATACTCTGCATGCTTAATAACCACAGACTTCCCTCCTATCTATTGCCTCCATATGTGTGTTTTTGCTTTGCCTTTCATTTATTCAGCCAACAGCTATTTCCTGAGTGTCTATTCTACGTCAGGCACTGTGCTCAGCTCTGGAGAAAAGAGCGGCAGACAAAACAGCCCCCATGCTTGTCCTCAGGGGCTGACCACAGGCTCTGCTTCCACGGAGAGGATTTTGCTGCCCTGAGGGTGGTGCTCTCTCTTCCTCCCTCTGACTTTCTCCCCTGTCGGTGTGTCTAGTCTGCAGGTGTATATGTTTCTTCCTTTTTAAATTATTTAATGTCTGCCCTTCACTGCCTTGCTGTCTCGATCACTTTAATCTGTCCTTGTCCCTTTCTCTTCTTATGCTACTTCCTTTTTCCTTCCTGATATTGTTCTTTGTATTAATGGCCGAAGTGCAGATCCAAATGTGGGCTCTGTTTTGCGTTTCCCTTTTCCACAAGTTTCACAAGTGAATGAATGAAATAGCTTATAGTCCTTTATCTTAAAACACAGGCACAGAAATCAATTCAGTGGGCGTTTGCTAATTGGCCTTTCGTTTTCTTATGTGGCTAGCTTCTCCGAGGTAATCAGTCACTGAAAGACTAAAGCAACAGATCAAAGGAAGCACGGCGCTTGTAATTGTTTTCACAAGTAGGACTTCCAACATACAGTCATGACAGCCAACTCCTTCCTGTTTAAAGAGTAATGTAATGCTTAAGCCTGGGGAACCAGACTACCTTGAGTTTGAACCCAGGTCTTCCATTTTCCAAGTGTGTAGCAATTTGTTACTCAACCTTTCTATGCCTGGATCTCCTCTTCCATAAAATGAGGGCATTAATATCTCCTGGGGTTTGGGGAGAGGATTGAGTGTATTAATGTACAATGGCGTTTAGAAGAGTTCCATGCCTGTAATAGGTGTAATTAGCTATCATTACTATTTATAACACAAGTCATACCACGGAACAATGGTCTTTATTCCCACCATCCACTTATTCGGTTTCTCTACACCCTAGATTACAGCTCTGCCGCGCTCTTGAGTTATGAGCCTCCTTTCTGTGATTCTGCTCACAAAAGTATTGAGAAAACATAGAGTCTTAAAACTACTGAGCTGAGCAGCTTATTCTGATTGTATTATGACAGAAAATCAACTCAGCTTAACCGAGAAGGGTTACATAACCGGGATGTCCGGGGGTAGAACTGGTATCCACAACTCGATTCAGGGCTTCAAATGAGATCATCAGGGGTCTCACCACCCGTTAGTCTCTCACCTTGACTTCCATTAGCTTCATCCTCCTTCTGCAGGCAAGCATTTTCCAGGTGGTGACAATGATGTCCTCTGGCAACCCATGTTTTCCATCTTCCTAACTGCCCTTCAATGTCACACTCAAGAGCATTTCTCTGCTGAGAGTCTACATGTATCTCAAGCAGAGGCCTCTCCCAGATAAACCCTGCCCTCCTGGGTCAACTCTCTATCCCTGGGACTTGAGGCAGCCGTGGTGCCTTCTGCTTATCTGGAATGTTAACTCCAGTGAGTGTCCTGGTCCAGATAGTAAATGTCCCCTTTACCATTTTTTAGGCGGGTTTGGGTGTCTCATACATACAGGGGCTCTTGGTGCCTGGTTTTGATAATCCAGCATTCCCAAAACCGGCCTGTGTGTTAGGCCCTCCCCATGACGTGTCCACACCACAGCGACACCACACCTGCCCAGTGACCCCTGGCATTTTGAGGAAGGCTCTGTGAGGCAGCACCAGGCGGGGAAGAAGTATAGGGAGATAAGAAATCGGTGGGCATTAGGGCATTTTGTCAGCTCAAATTTTAGCGTCAGCAAGCATCTCGTCTCATTTCTGCCCATTTCTTCCATCTTCTCATATCTCCTGTCAGCCATTCTGCCTTTTTTTATGAACTCCTTTTCAGTTAAGTAGATGGTGGGCCTCTGATAAACAATTTTCTGAAGATCTATTTAAATCTCTGAACCTCTTTAGTCACTGAGTTAAGCAATATGAAGAATCATATTAAATGTCCTAGATTTCTAAAACTGTATAGAAACTTGTGATGTGCTTAAGTGGTATCAATGACTCACTTTAAAAAGTAGTTACTAGAGGGTACAGGTTAGACAGTGGTGTCTGGTCACCCAGTAGTTAGTTCTCAGAAACAGTCCCACGAAGTCAGTGAGCAGGCCGCTACCGTTCCTAATCCTGAAGGGCTCTCTGGGCTTTGGGGGGGCCTCCCCCAGGGGCAAGTGATGATTTCCCCAGTCGGTTCTCGGGGTATGAGCCCCCAGTCCAGCAGTTCCCTCTGGGCCACCCAGGCTCTGTCTGGCAAAGGCCAGAGGTGGATTTGCTGGGAAGGATAAGGCTGGATTCCTCAGAGTGGGGCCACACACTGAGACACTGGGTGGAGCCCAGGGAGTGTGGCCACCCCCAGTTTCCCCAGAGGGGCTCTGAGAACTGGGGGAGGCAGTGACCCATCTTGCAGGAAGGGCTGGGCTGGGAAAGCAGAGCCTCATCTTTCAGAGGTGGAAGCCTGGGATACGGGGGGCAGGGAGTCCCATATAAGGCTTCTGGCCAGAGGAATTAGGAACTGGGTGGCCAGGACAGCTGTTTCTTAGCTCTGGAAAGTTGGGCATGGCCAAGGCCTTGCTGGTGTGCCGCGCTGGCAAGGCGGCAAGGGCTCCCGTGAGACGGTCTGTGAAGCCCTCTGGATGAACCGCCCCGTGGCCACGTGCCTGTGCTTCTGGGTCCATTACCCCAGTGGCACCGGGCGTTTCTTTCCTGTGAAGGCGGAGATGGACACAGACTGCTTGTACCCAGAATGTCACCTGTCAGGAGGTCGGGAGGCAGGGAGCTACCACTGCAGGAAGAGGACTGGCAGGTAGAAAGTGTGTTTGCTGAGCCTCCTCTGCCATTCCGGCCGCTGCCTGTTTGCACGCTGGGTGTGTGCAGCAGAGGGGAAGGAGAGCACCTGTCTCTCTCCCCTCACTTCTCAGGAGACGCCAGGGGTGCCTGGGGAAAGTCATGTTCTATTTTTGACAAAACTTACTTGAGGGCCACAAAAGTAATTCATATTTGGTGAGATCTTTTGGGGAGGAAGAAATACAAAATGTTTTTTTTAATTTTTATTTTGGTATCATTAATGTACAATCACTTGAACAACATTATGGTTACTAGACCCCCTATTATCAAGTCCCCCCCCAACATACCCCATTACAGTCACTGTCCATCAGTTTAGTGAGATGCTATAGAACCACTACTTGTCTTCTCTGTAAATACTGCCTTTCCTGTGTTCTCCCCCATCCCCCGCTACATTATGTCTGCTAATCGTAATGCCCCTTTTCCCCCCTTATCCCTCCCTTCCCCCCATCTTCCCCAGTCCCTTTCCCTTTGGTAACTGTTAGTCCGTTCTTGGGTTCTGTGAGTCTGCTGCTGTTTTGTTCCTTCACTTTCTTCTTTGTTCTTATACTCCACAGATGGGTGAAATTATTTGATACTTGTCTTTCTCCACCTGGCTTATTTCACTAAGCATAATACCCTCTAGCTCCATCCATGTTGTTGCAAATGGTAGGATTTGTTTTCTTCTTATGGCTGAATAATATTCCATTGCGTATATGTACCACGTCTTCTTTATCCATTCATCTACTGATGGACACTTAGGTTGCTTCCATTTCTTGGCTATTGTAAATAATGCTGCGATAAACATAGGGGTGCATCTGTCTTTTTCAAACTGGGCCCCTGCATTCTTAGGGTAAATTCCTAGGAGTGGAATTCCTGGGTCAAATGGTATTTCTATTTTGAGTTTTTTGAGGAACCTCCATACTGCTTTCCACAATGGTTGAACTAGTTTATATTCCCACCAGCAGTGTAGGAGGGTTCCCTTTTCTCCACATCCTTGCCAACATTTGTTGTTGTTTGTGTTTTGGATGTTGGCCATCCTCACTGGTGTGAGGTGATATCTCATTGAAGTTTTAATTTGCATTTCTCTGATGATTAGCGATGTGGAGCATCTTTTCATGTGCCTGTTGGCCATCTGAATTTCTTCTTTGGAGAAGTGCCTCTTCAGCAACTCTGCTCATTTTTTAGTTGGCTTATTTGCTTTTTGTTTGTTGAGGTGCATGAGCTCTTTATATATTTTGGATGTCAACCTCTTATCGGATATGTCATTTATGCATATATTCTCCCATACTGTAGGATGTCTTTTTGTTCTACTCATGGTGTCCTTAGAAATACAAAATGTTTTAATTCATCTGCTTTCACATTAAAAGCAGGGGCCATGAGAGTGTTCAGTAAAAACAGTTAATATGATACGTATTTAAGCAGTTTCCCAATTACTAAACTTTGGGCAGGGACGATATGTCCTGAAAAAAAATTTGAATGTCCCATGCATTTTTCTTTTAACTTTTAAATGCATTGTATATTTCTCTGCCTGCTGAGCCCGAGTATAGGGAGTACAGTCTGCTCAGCGCTGCTCTGAATCAGACATCGACTACAGGAGGTACCTCCAGACTCATACTTCCCCCACTTTCTGTCCCTCATCTCTGTTAGGCTTTCTCCGATGCTGGGAACGTTCTTGTCCAGAAGCAGACTACATTGCCTCCTTTTCCGTTCCAATTTCTTGTTCCTGCTGTAGGCAGGAAACTGGATGAGCTTAGAATTCTAAGTACATGGGTGAGCAGGGTCATGGCGTCCCCAGACCCTGTTACAGGCACACAGACACACATAAGCACAGGTGGACAGGCTTTTTCTTTTTTTTTTGAGAAATTTAAATTAATTCATTAAATATTTATGGATCTCCTTCTGTATGCCAGGCACTAGGTCGGTCACTGGAAGTCAAAGGAAATAAGTCCCAGTATCTTTCCTTGAGATATATATAGTTCATGGGGGAGACAGACACCCGTGAGTGCCCCTGACAAGATAAGCAAATGGTTTAAGTAAGTGCCAAGCAAGTGCTAGCGGACTGCCCAGGAGGGGCTGTAGCCAGATCTGAGTGCCTGGGGAGGGCCTCATGGAGGAGTCCTCCTCAGATTGAATCTTAAATAGTCATATTTACAGGGCCTAGAGGCCCTCCTCACCTTCCCTCCCCGACCACAGCAATTTTATTTAAAATTTTTTAATGGGGTTTTCTTGGTTTCACCCCTAAATTAGTTGAAGGCTGTAGGCCTTAAATCAAAAGCAAGAGATTGCACTTTTAATGTAACTCGACTGTTTCAATTTAGGCATAAATGCCATGTTTGAAAACTAAGTGTGTAATTGGCACTGAATGAGGAGGGATGTAGTCATAGGCCTCACGGAGAACAGTTGATAATGAGGAAGCCAGTGTGCTCGAAGGAAAGAACCCCACCAAATCCTTACAAATGGCATGGTGAAATGCCAGCTGTTTTCCTCCAGCCTCATTGTTCCCATTCTTTCTTGATGCAGTGATCCATTTAATATGCATGCAATAAGTATTTTTTACAAAAAATAAAAATAAATTGAAATCAATCTAGTCATACCACACCCTCCCTTTTAAATCACCAAAGGAGTAATTGGTATTACTAATAATGAAAGAAATGTTCACCCCAAGAGCAAGGGTATTTTCCTTCATAATTATAATGACTATGATCAAGTTCAGGAAATTCAATGTGGATTCAATACTATCATCTGAAATACCCTGTGGGTTTAATTTTGCCATGGCCCCAGTCCGTCTTCAGCGCGCCCTTTTCCTGCCAATCCAGCGCACCATGTTGCATCGGGCTGTCACATCCCTCTAGCCTCCTCTGATCGAGAATACTCCCTCAGCTTTTCTCTTTCATGACATTGCTATTTTTGAAGAGTGTATTTCAGTTGTTTTGAAGGATGTCCCTCAGTTTGGCTTGCCATCTTTTGATTAGATTCAAGTTATCACTTTTTGTAGAAATGGGTTTTATGTATTTTTCTGAAGGTGAAAATCAGTGTCATCTGCCCTTACGTAGCACCAAGGGCTCTGGAGCCCCGTAAGATTTGGTTTGAAAGCCTGTCCAGCTTGGGCAGGTTACTTACTGCAGCCCGGCATCTTTACCCGCATCTGTGGAAAGGATATAAACGAGACCTGTCTCTAAAGGCTGTAGTAAAGATTAAGAGATTTAATGAATTTAAAGAACTTAAAACAATGCCTAACCCCTAAAAGGAGCCTAATCATTTTTATTTTAAATATCAAATGACTATGAAATAGACTAATATTGCAAAAATTGAGTGGTTTTAAAGAGTGCTTTAGGCAATGGTAGCATTTGGGGGTTGTGGGGTCTACATCTCAAGTGTGCTTTGGGATGTATAATCTCTGAATTTTGAAATTTATGTTAAGGAACATAAACCATACATACATTTTGTCTAGTGTACTCTCTTTATATGGGAGACTAGTCATAATATCACCAGATAATCCTTTCCTGGGAATCTCTTATATTTCTTACCAGACAGATCCCTGGGACTCTTCTCAAAACACAATTTCAAATTGATCTGCACAAGGCCTTATGTGAAGGTGTTGATAGATTCTGGGTAGGCAGAGACTGGCTCAATGAGGTGGCCTTGT
Source organism: Smutsia gigantea (assembly GCA_032199065.1). Taxonomy (NCBI): domain Eukaryota; kingdom Metazoa; phylum Chordata; class Mammalia; order Pholidota; family Manidae; genus Smutsia; species Smutsia gigantea. The sequence goes on from JAVSCE010010485.1 coordinate 252,314, forward strand.
TATTTGAAAGGAATGAAGGTAATTGGGAATATTTTAATGCATCCCTTGAAGGTGTGATGAAACTTCGCTTTTTATTGATGATGTATGAGGCCTTGGTGGGATCTTTTAAAATAATATATATATACATAGTTATAAAGAACAAAAGCTGTTTGTAAGAAAAATATCGTGCACCAACCATTTTAATTGAAGATGCCTATGCCCTGTGTGCCAGCAATTCCACTTCTAAAAGACATATAAGAAATTAGAAGTAAGCCCAATGTTCATCAATGAATGAATGGACAAGTAAATTGAGATTTAGCCAACAAATAAATCCCATAAAGCAGTTAAAGTGTTGACTAAAAATGTTTTGCAAAAAACACTCACAGATTGAATGCATTCGCATAAATTCTAGAAACACATCATCAATACATCATATATATACAATTGTTCACTCCCATTTTATTGGAACACATAAGTAAAGCAAGAGAATTAAAAATAACTGAGAAGGAGACACAACTTTAGAAGAATAGTGATCTCTGGAAAAGAGTCAGGGGACTAGAATGAGGGGGAGGTTTAAAAGGTCCTACAACTCTATCTGTAGTCTTTATTTCTTATAAACAAAAAGAAATGAAGTAAATAGGCCAACATGCTTAACAATCACTGAATCCAGGTGGTGGGAATAAAGATATTTTCTATATTCATTCTTTACTGTTCAAAATGTTTCATAATAAAATAGACAACTTAAAAGAAAGGGGAAAAAACCCCTTTCTCTTCAAATATGAGATTGTTCTTCCAGTGCCAGGACCTGGGCCCTGTCCATACTCCACTCAGGGAAGTATTGCTACAAGGTGGGGAGCATGGTCATTTACGTGTCTGGCTTTGAGGAAGGTTTCCTTACGGTACACCATTTCTTCTCATTACATTTTTGGATGTAAACCCTTCAAAAGCAGGGAGAAGGACTGTTTTGCACAGAGTGGATGAGCATCTTCAGAGAAGGTCCCCTTTTTGTCCCAGGACTAACAGTATCTTGCCCACGGTTGCCTGCGTGAGTCCAGGCCGGCTTTCCTTGAGTCCTAGCACTGTGTGCTCATGCAGAGCCCCGCCTTCACGGAGCTCACGCACTAGCATGGAGACCGACACGGGCGCCTAACTCAGCTGGACAAGAGAATGACCTGGAGGCAGAGCCCAGGCAGTTAATTCAGACCAGGATGGCAGGGGAGGGCATGCTGTGGTTTAATTCCCCACATATTGGTGTCCCTCTTTGGGACCTGCCTTGCCCTAGAGACTTGGTTAAAAATGAAGCTCTTACCTGGAGGGAGTATCTATTCAAGCCCTCGCCCTCCATCATCACATTGGCAGGTGGACTGTCAGAGTGGCCCCAGGACTTAGGTCCGACTAGGAGCGCCAGGCTTGCATCTGAGACCAGGGGCAAGTCTGGATGTTTGAATAGGAGCTGGGCAGCACAGTGAAGGCACAGGCTTCGGGAAAGTCCTGACCATGGAAAGGGCCTGGGAAGCGCTAAGTAGGAGTCATGAGGAGAAGGCATAAAGTGGGCAATAACAAGATGGTGGGACAAGGCCGCAGGTTTAGGGCGTGAGGCGGGGAAGACAAGCAGTGGCTGGCTCACCCGTCAGAGCTCATGTGCACCCTGAGCCTGTGGCCTCTGTACAAAGGCCTCAGTAGTCTGCGGCACAGGGAACTCAGTAAATGCCCACACGCTGCCTGGGAAAGATGCTGGCCGTGGCAGTGACAGGGCTGCCCGGGAAGCTCCTCGCTCTGGGCAGTACTCCCAGGGGCACTGGCGGCTGTCCGCAGATTAGCCTGGGACCTGCCTGGGCTGTCCCACGGCTGTTTAGACTCCGACTGAATGCCCTGATTGTGCACAGGTCCCTCCGACGGGCTCGCTCTGCAGCTGCTTTGTCCAATTGGAGGCTAAAAACAGCTTTGTGGAGACGAGCTGGGACGGACTCACCAGCCGGCTCACACTTCGTGTGGCCCTTCGCCCACACTCTGAATCCTTCCCCCCTTCTTTCATCTTATTCTTCATGACTTGGAGAGTTGTGCCGCCTTCTCAAGGAAATCTTTGGTCCTCCCCCTTCATGCTTCCTGGAATGGGTTAGGAGGACCTCACCTGGGGGTCCCCACAAAACCTCTTTGTATTGTTGCATTCCACCTACAACTCAGTATAGTACTGATGTGTTTGCATGTCTGCGTCTCTGGTCTGCTGAGCGCAGAGGCCTTCCCTTGTCCACCTCGTCTGCACTGTGTTTAGTACCCAGTACAACGCTTATAATGTTAGTTCAATGGACTCACACTGATAACGAGCAAGAGACTCCTGTTCTCTATTTTCTCTTTTGTTTGTTTTGTTTTGCTGTGTTGGCACATAAGCAATACTTGAGAGCATTCTTGTCAAAATTCAAGAAAAAGTACACAGAAAAAGCATAGAGAGTAAAACGCACATATACTTCCCCCACTCCATCCCTACCTCACTTCGTTCCCCAGAGGCCACTGCTGTTATCATTTGGGTTTGTAGTCCCTCAGAAGTTCTCGATGGGTTTACAGGAAGATAGGTACATGAAGAAATATGCCATTTTGTTTTGTGATATTGCATTTTGCTTTTACTGCAGACCAATTTTGGTGCAACCCACATCAGTGTGTATAGCCTATCAAGTTGTTTTTAACTGCTACAGAGCAATCCAGAGACTAGGTAAAGGAGTAGGATTGGCTTAAATATGAGAGGAACATATTAAAGGATATTAGCCAGTTCACAGAATTTGTGGGAGGGCAGGAGAATTAGAGCCTGAAGCCATGCAACCAGGAATGCCCAACCACACTGTATGCATGAGTGTTTGGGGTGGCTTCTGCAGCTAAGACCGCACTGCCACTGTGTCCCAGTCCCTGTGGTGCCCTGGCTGGACTCCCAGAGCCCCTCCAGTGCCAAGCTGAAGGACCCACATGCCTCCACCCCGCACTTGCTGGATACTTGCTTTCCCCCCAGCAACCTCCTCTGTCACTACCATGGTCACTTTTCCATCCGAGAGGGGACCAGGCAACAGAGCAACCTCTAAGAGAAGAGCAAATGTCCAGTTGCCACAGTGAGCCATGAAAACATAATGGTATCTGTTAACAATAACTGTTAAATAGAAAAATAGGTCCTATAAAATAGCAACAACAACTGTGAAATATGTAGGAACAATCCTATTACATCGGAATATGTAATTAGAATCCAGGCCTCGGGTGTTCAGGTCCCACATAGAGGCAGAAGGGGTAGAGTTCATCCTCACTCGTTATGGTACCAGGGAAGGTGGAATGTGATTTCACTCCAGCACCTCTCATAGGCACTAAAATTTGTTGACAGAATCATAATTAAAATGACAGATGTGTTCTTGAATTAATTAAGAGCTCCCTTTTGTGGAGGATCTACTGCAACGTAGAGTTCATTTTACTATCTAACTACTCATGCACTGGGTCCCTGTACTAACTTCCATTCCATTTAAACACACACACACACACACACACACACACACACACACACACACACACACACCACACCACACCACACCACACCACACCACACCACACCACACCACACACGGGGAGAGAGAGGAGGAAGAGACTGGCCGCTGGTTCTTCAATGTGACAGCAAGAGTAGAGCTCAGTTGTTAGAAGCATTTTTGATGACTTCCTGTTATCATATTATACATTTACAGTAATCCTATTTTCTGAGCCCCCACTCGGATGCATGCTTTGAGTAAAAAACTTTGAGTTTTCTCTTGGTTTTATTGGTGCTCCTCTCCCACATCCCTGAGTTCAGTAGTTTGGTAAGGATTATTTGTATTGAGTGTATTTTGCTGTGATAGTCACACCTTCGAGTCGTGTTCACTGAAAAAACGTCTTGGATGTAGACCTTATTCCGACTCGGATGTAGACCTTATTCCGACTCGGATGTAGACCTTATTCCGTCTTGGATGTAGACCTTATTCCGACTCGGATGTAGACCTTATTCCGACTCGGATGTAGACCTTATTCCGTCTTGGATGTAGACCTTATTCCGACTCGGATGTAGACCTTATTCCGACTCGGATGTAGACCTTATTCCGACTCGGATGTAGACCTTATTCCGACTCGGATGTAGACCTTATTCCGTCTTGGATGTAGACCTTATTCCGACTCGGATGTAGACCTTATTCCGACTCGGATGTAGACCTTATTCCGACTCGGGTGTAGACCTTATTCCGTCTTGGATGTAGACCTTATTCCGTCTTGGATGTAGACCTTATTCCGTCTTGGATGTAGACCTTATTCCGTCTTGGATGTAGACCTTATTCCGTCTTGGACGTAGACCTTATTCCGACTTGGATGTAGACCTTATTCCGACTTGGATGTAGGCCTTGGGCAAACCATTTGGAATCTCTCTGTCTCTTGGAAACTAAGAAAATTATATATACCTGGCAAAAATTAGAGAATTAAGTGAGGTAATATGTAAGAGAACATTATTGGGGTGAGAGAACTAACCAAGCCCTCTAGCAGAAACAAGATGAAGTAGGAACTGGGACTGGGAAGCAGGCTGGGCTGGGCAGAGCCCAATGTTGAGATGCCCTGTGACATACAGACAAGAAGCCAAAGGCACAAGAAGGACAGAGACACACAGACAGCTGCACTGCAAGCCCGGAAACACACTGCGTGCACGCAACTGCACAAGCATCTCTGAGGCCCAGACCTGGGCCCAGCAGAGCAGCCCAGCAGCAGCCTCATTCTCTCAGCTTTTTAGTGACCCACACCTTCATCCCCTGCACACAGGAAAACACTGTCTTTTCCTCCCACTCCTATTACCTTCCCATCACTTGTCACACAGCCAGCCTGAAAACAGGTTTGAGGTGGTAGGCGGAGCCCCATGTGGGAGCTTTACTTACTCACACACTAGGCCACCCGCAGGCCTCGGACCTGCCTAATGAGGGAAGTGCAGTTAAAACAAGTTGCCACACGAACAACAGAGCAGCAGGCTCACCTTGCTGTACACATTACTTAGGAGGCCATCTGGACGGGCGGAGGTCCTCTTTGGCCCGAACTTCCCATGTGAAAGGCCACCACTTCCTACTGAGGTTATGCATTCAATCCGAAGACTCGACTGTCAGATCTGGAAGAAGTGAATGCTTATCACACATTTTAAAATGAGAAGACTACATCATGGGTACTTATTTTTTTAAATAAAATCTAGAATTTTTTCATGAAGAACCCAGTCATGTTCCTTTTTATAATGTTAAAAATATAAATCTGTTAAATGTAAGCAATTACAATATGCCATACTATTAAAAATCTTGTTTGGGAATTTTTTTTCATTTTTTTTAATTTAAAGAGCCTTTCTGAGAAGCCCCACATATTCTGCTGACTTCATTGTCCGCTTTACATTTAGGAAAGCAAGGAGACTGTCCACCTGATTTTTTACTATTCTTAACACTTAATTTGCAACAATCCTCCTTTTTTCAAGTTCCACATTCATTTTATTCATTTTCTATTGTTACCTACTGTGCCTTAGGCTATTTTTATATCCCACTTAGTCTAGCTGTGTTCTCAGTTGTTAACTAGAATATACACTATTTAACAAACATTTTAATACTCCCCTAAATCCTTTGGAGGTGTGGGGCTTTTGGGGGGCCCTTGAGCTCTTTCTCAATAGAGAGTCTGTGGTTCTATTCTCCTCCCCTTCCCTCTTTTCTCGTAGCCCCACTGGCCTTCCTCCTCTAGAGCCTGGAGCCCAAGTGTAGGTGAGAAACTTATTTAACTTTGATTTTACTGCTTGCTTTGCCAGTGGAATAATTTCACAATGTTCAAAAGCAGGAGCCTTGCCCAATATTTGGAAGCCATTCTATCACTGTCCCAGGAGGAGGAAGCTGAATAAGCTAAGTAGCAACACTTGTTGCTAAACTGAGTGTGAGCACAGATATCCTCCCTGGAAGGCAGTTCAGGGGCCCCAGAGGAAGAAGGACTGGGAGAGGGGGTTAGAACGCTAGGCTGTCTATGGAGTGAGGGCTTAGGGTGAGAGGGCCTAAAGGCCTCTACCTGTATTCTAAGGAGCTGCTGAGAACATAGCTGGACTAGGTGGGACCCATGACAATGGCCTGGGGCAGCCCTCAGAGGGAGAAGATAAATAACAAAATGTAGATCTTGAAAGGAGAGATGTTAAAAGTTAAATAAGGGCAGTAAACAAATAGTAGTTCTCCTGGCTTTCCTAACTGTAAAGTGGCCAGTGAAGTTAGCAAAGTATGTGGGGCTTCTCAGAAAGGCTCTTTGTATAAAGAAGTGAAATAATGCCAAAACAGGATCTCAGAAGTGTCATGTATTGTCATTGTTTACATTGAACAAATGTAAACCTAAACAGGATGACTACATGCACAAAAAGAGGTCAAATAGGAAACAGAGTCCCACACAATATGATACTCAAAATGTCTAGGATACAACTGAAACCGCTTGCCCTACAAAGAACCAGGGAAATCTCCACTTGAATTAGAAAAGATAATCAACAAACACCAAGAAGTAGACACAGACTCTGGAGTTATCGAGCAGGATTTTAATACAGCCATCAGACAAATACTTTAACAGGCAATTGTGAACCTACCTAAAGCAAACAAATAATAGAAAACCTCAGAAAAGAAATAGAAGATATAGTGAAGAATAAAATGGAAACTTTCAGAACTGGAAAACATGATAACGTGTGCATGTGTGTGTGTGTAAATAAACCAATAAGCAAGCCTGTTGTCTTTACAGGGGCCATGGAGTGGCCATGCGCCAATGTGGAATTATTCGACTAGCAAAGCAAGCAATAAAATCAAAGTTAAAGACCTTTCTCACCTACTTTAATCCCCACATCATTTGAACTCTTCCAGAATATAAAGAACACTATAAATGCTTCCAAACTGTATTTTTTATTGTGGTACAATATACACAACATAAAATTTACCACTTTTAAGTGTCCAATGACACTTATATGCACATTGCTGTTCAGTTCATCACCACGAGCCGTCTCCAGAACTTGTTCATCTTCCCAACCTGATATTCCATACCCATTACACAGTAACTCCTTGCCCCTCCCCCTAGCCTCTGCAGCTAGTCACCAGTGTACTTTCTCTTTGAATTTGACTGCTCTAGGCACTTCATAGAAGTGGAATCACAAAATATTTGTCTTTTTATATCTGGCTTCTTTCATTTAGCATAATGTCTTTGAGGTTCATCCTCACTGTAGCATGTATCAGAAGTGCATTCCTTAAGGCTGAAGAACATTCCATTGTATGTAGAGACCACATTTTGTTTATCCCGTCATCCATCAGTGGACATCTGGGTTGCATTTGGGTTGATTCCTCCTCTTGGCTATTGTGAATAACGCTGCTATGAACATTGATGTACAAATATCCCTTTTAGTCCCTGCTTGCAATTCTTTTGAGTACATATCCTCTAAATCAGTTTTTAATATACTTCAAAACCAACTTCAAGCAAAATGCCTGAAAAATTCCTATTAAAGCAATGGAAGGGTGGCCATAATCAATCTTATAAATCATCACTATTCTGGAAGTCCCAGTCAATGCATATGGACCAAAAAAGGAAAGGGAGGAAGTGTAAATACTGGAAAAGAGCAAAAGGAAGTTGGAAAATTGTCCACATGTGTGATGTTTAATTGTATAAGTGAAAAACCCAGAATTTGTGACATTGATTAGAGAAAAACAATTTGTAGATTTTCAGTATATGCAAGTGGAAGTAGAATGTATAATGAAAGTTACTTTAATAAAAAAAAAGTAAGCTGTGGCCAATATCAATGAAAATATTGGGGGGAAAATGAAGTATACTTAAGAAGGAGGCAAGTTACATGATAACAAGTAAAATTCCTGATTCAGTGATTATATAATATCTATTTCAGGATCTCTGCCTGTCTTGACTAGCTGGTGAACTGTGTTCCCTCAGCACTGCTTAGGGACCCTCCACCAGTGCGAAACCTTACAGCATCATAATTATTTACAGGTCTGTCTCTTTCAATAGTCTGGGAACTCCATGGACAGGGATAGAGTTACACTAGTATCTGAATCCCTGATTCCAAGATCTGCAACCTAATTCAAGGGCCAGATTTGCTTAACAAATGTGTTTTATTTGACCAGTCCACTTTTTTTAAGTTTAAATTTTAATTTCTTTGGGTAAGGTATGCACCCCTCATTTCACCATAGGGTCCACCACTCTATTGTAGCCAGCCCGATTCATCCATCTATTTTATCAGCTTTATCTCTGTAGGAATTTTATTTTTCTACCACTGCATGAATCTAGAGCATGCTTTCATACATGGCATATAGTAAATGTTTAATAAATGTTATATGAACAAATTAATTAATTGACCACTGTTTTCAAACAGAATGGTGCACAAACTAACTCTGCTATTGAAATATAAAAATTAGACTTAGGGTTCTAAAAGTAGTTGTTTCCAGATCAAATTGTTTCTTTTTTTTTTTTGGTATTACCAAAAACACATAGCTTCTACCTTTTCTGTGGTCTTTTCCAAGTCACATTTGTGGGGATCAAACAGCATACTAAATAGAGTGTAATGCATACTCTTGTTTTCCTGTTTTTTAGTAACACATTTATTACATTTATCATGATATTAAATATAAGTAACTTAAACATGATCAAAGTCTCACACAAATCTTCACTAGTATACCCATGCATATAAGTTGCCCTGTGTTCAAAATCTAATTGACACAAAAAATTAATTGTGAGATTGCTCAAATCAAAAGGATATAGCAATTTGTCTTTTTTTGAAAACCTTTTCAGGGTCCTCTGGCCAAACAAAATCACCCCCTCCTCTGAGTTCCCAAAGCTATCTGTACATATCTTTATATAACATATATTATACTATATTACTACAATTATTTTCTATGTCAGTATTCCCCATAATGACCTTTCATATCTTCTAGTATCTAGCATAGTGCTTGACACGTAATAAACACACAATATCTGTTTATTGAATGAATGAATGAATAAAATGGGTAAACAAAAATATCTTTCAGGTATGAGAAAAGAATGAGATAGCATTTTTAAAATATTATGATCTGGTCATGGAGCATATCTGCAAGAACTGGGATTATCTACGTATTTATTTGGAAAGTTTGTCAAACTGAAAAGGTAATGGGGTCATAAACCCTTTTAGCAAACATGAGATTCAAACGGGCTAGTAGATCTGAGTCCTGTTTGGATTAATAGCGGTGATTTGGCTATTATTTTAGAAATAATGGTACTGCCACACAAGTGCATTGAGGCGAATGTCTTCATTAAACTGAATCCTGTGGGAATTCTCATAGGAGAAGAGCTTCAGATGCTCCCTATGTTATTAATGAGAAAAGTCACCATTAGTGTTGACAGGAGCCACTCAACAAAGTTATGAGGGCATACTGGCAAGTATGAGTTCCGCTGCTCTTAGTTGTTGCTGGGAATTATATATGGTAGTTTTACAAATGATGTGGTTATTCAAAGTTAATGAGAAAGGGAAAACTAAGCAATATCAAAATTAGCTTTTGGATTCCTGAAATCACCCATGATTTTTGGTGAATAATCCTCTACCATTATATATATGGTATATGGTATATAGCACAAACATGCTGGGATTTTAGAGGACAATAACATTTCTTTTCCTTTCCTGACTTCAGAGCCAACTGAGAAATAAACGTACAGTTACTTCAATGGAGATCAAGTATTACCTTACTACTGAACAGATATTTGGACACATAGGGTGTTTGGTTGCAGTGGACTTTCTAATACATTCCCTTTAATTAGACCATGTACACACCCAGATACAAGCAGGATGAACGACTGTAGGCATCCCCATAGGGATAAGCCCCTAAATACCAGGCAGAGAAAAGATAAATGCATGCCCTTTGTGACCCGGCTGGATGCAAATAAAGAGAGATGCCAGCAGGTGCACAGCTGAACATGCTCAGTTCCTGCTCATAAAGTGCACCAATCACACAATCAATCCTCCTCCTAAAGGAGGAAATAGTAAGCAGCGAGAATAGATGCCAAGAGTGTTACTCTAGTGAACATTCTCTGCATGGGCAAATTAGACCAGGAAAGAGCTGGTTAGCTCCTACATAGTACAGAAGGTAATTCCACAGATGGATTCACTAGAAAAATAAATAGTCAAAGCAGATGATGTTTCCACCACTTCAGGACCTCTACTGATGTTTTATGATTCTACCCATTCATAGTCATCATTGTTATTATCTAGAGACAATTTAATCAGTTCTCTAACTTATCCTTAGTTAATGTTCCTCTATGGCATTCAATTAATACTTGAAAAATGCCTTGCTGAGATGTGTAGCACAAGAACATTTCTCAGGACTGAAGGAACTCAAGATCCCAGATTGAAGGACTGCCTGAATGCCCAGTGCGAGGAATAAAAAAAGACACACAGCAATAGGCAGAGATAAAGCTAGAAACAGCAGAAGGATATCTTAAAATTTATGATTGAAAATTACTTCTAAGCTAGAATTCTATATTTCACCTGGTGTTAGAGTACAACAAGACATTTTCGGACAGCAAAGATTTCAGGATTTACCTTCTTTGCATCATATCATTTTTCAGGAGACTAATCAGAGCCTGTACGCCAGTAAAAAGATGAAATAAACTAAGAAATAAGAAAATGTGGCGTACAGAACACAGGAGTCCCAAGTGGGACAGTAGAAAGCCCATGACATTAGCTGTGTAGCCCACCTGGAGCAGGACAGAGGTCTTGGGGGCGGGAAGGAAACGGAATGGATATTTTCTGGTATGTTTGAGCATTTGAAAAGATATATGCAAGCATCTAACAGATGTTTGAATGTGTGGAAAAAATTAAGGTCCAAAAAAACTAAGCAAATGAATTGATTAAAAAATAACTCTCAAAAAAGTTAAACATTGTACTGAAGCTAATATCCTACTTGACTCAGACGTGAACATTGTCAAAATAATACAGACACTCAATATTTATTAAATTAAAATTATAATTATGCTGTGAGGATAGGATGCGATTTGGTGAGAGAAAGGAAAAGAGTTTAATCTTTATCTTCCATGTGGGAAGCTAACAGATAATGTCTAATACCAACAAATCCAAAGTGACAGTAAACATAATATTTAGAAGTATGGATGTAAATATCAAGTTAAGCCACTGGAAGAGTTCATAGTGATTATTTTGAAAATAAAGCAGTTGGAAAAAAAAATCAAGCAATGAAGGACAACACTGCTGGTCGAACAAAACACTTAGAACCATTTAACCTGAGGTCTAGCTTTACCCTGAGGTCTTCACCCTAGGGCTTCCACCAAGCACTGTGGGTGAGGCGGGAAGCAGGCAGGGCTCCAAGCCCTGTGCCAGCATCAGCCAGAGCAATGACCTCTTTATCTAGTTTACCTTTGAGGCAACCATGTAAGATTGTATTTGAAGAGTCTTATACTACCCATACACATAAATGTTTGAAAACTACTGGCCCAGGAATGTGGCACTGGAGAACACTTCCAAAGCAACTATCCAAGCCAATAAACCACCCACCTTTTATTGCTGCTTTCTGGAGTGTAGCTTTAGATTGGCTGGGGACACTAGTGAGGAGAAAGTCCTGTCAGCGTCAGCCAGTCATCGTCATAGGATGTGGACTCTGATGAAATAATACACTGGCCCTCAGGGTTATCACCTAGCAGCTTTGCAACTCTGGCTCCAGCAACATGGGAGAGCAATAGCCTCCAGTCCTGGAAAGCACATTTTTTAAAAATGGGGACAGTATACACAAAAAACAATCATACAGCCACTGTATCCAGGTGAAAGAACCCATAAATGTAAGAGAAGCTTTGTGAAAAAAGAATGATCATTAAAAATCCTAAATCCAAGGGCAGGAAATATTTCTATGCATGGCATAAATAAAAATGTTTACTGTAGTCAAAAGTAAAAATGGCCAATGTCTGCATGGAAGTGAAACCAGGAATGAATAGAAAGAGCATATTTCAAACATAAGTTACAGGATTGGAAATTTCCTAAGAGAGTTCCAACTTCATGTAATTTAAACTTTTTAGCAAAGGTGGTTTATTAAAAGTGCAATACATGATTTTATTTTTATGTTTTTGTGGGATTTTTTATATAAGTAAATTCACAAATTTGGGCAAAAAGCCTTTTTATCAGACTAAGGGTTAAGAGTTGGGGAAAACTGGGTCTGTTGAATCACAGTCTAGAAATAAAATTCCCAAATAAAATACAGATGGTAAATTTTTTGTTACTGGTCAAAATTATATAAAACCTCATCTGAAAACGCACAAATTGGTTGAGGCGTTCTGAAAAATGACAGAGATGAGGGAGTATTATCTTTACCAGAGAGTAGATATATCATAAAACTACTATAATAAACCATTCTGGAACTGGTAGAAGAAGAGCATTAAAGTATAACAGAAAATTAAATAATAGGCCTACAAAAAATTTTAATGTTTGATCAAGGTAACAATTGGAGTAAGTAGGAAAAAAATGGAGGCACCAAAACTCTTGTTGGGGCAAGTAGGTAACTATTACAGTTGTCTATTGATACAGAACTACCTACCCTAAAACTACTGGCTAAAACAACACCATTTCATTATATTGTGATTTTATGGGTAAGGAATTTGAATCCGACTGGGTGATTATTTTGCCCCACATGCCAGTGACCGTCATTTATTGGTACTCAGCTAGCAGCTGAGCTGGTCTAATGTCCAGGAGAGCTACATGCACGTGCCTGGTAGTGGGGCAGAGAGCCAGAGACCCGGGTCCTCTTGCCGCCCTCAACCCCAGGTAGCCTCGGGGCCTCTCCATGCTTTTCCAGCAGGTGGTCAATTCCCAACAGGACAACTAGGGCTATAAGAAACCAAGGTGAAAGTTATAATTACTATCAAATGCTAAGCCCAGAACTGGCAAGTGTCACTTCTGCTGTAATCGACTGGCAAAGGCAATCACTAAGCCAGCTCAGATTCAAGAGGAGGGGAAAGAGAATCCACTTTTCATTGGGAATACTGTCCACAAATTTATGGGTCTAATCTTCTCCACCAGCTGGAAACAAAAACAACCAAAAAGCCTAAGCTATCTCACTCCTTACATCAAAATACATCCAGAGAAACCAGAGATTTAAATGTAAAAAAGTAAACCAATTACTAAAAGGAAATGGGTAAAATTTTAATAGTAATTTATTGGGAAATGTCTTTCATTGCATTCAAGGGAACCAAAAACTTTGCTAAATTTGACTTCTTACAAAATTCTTAAACTTTTAGACAGTGAAGAAAAAAAACTATCATAAAATTCAAAAGATGGGCTTCTGTTTCTCCTTGTGATGGAGAAAATAACACTCAGCTATCACTCCCAAAATAAATAGTTGCCTTCTGACACTGGACAATGGGCAGCCCAGAACTGTAACCCTAGGGGCAGCAAGTCTAAATTTCCCTGTGCGTCCATCACACTCAAAGTCACAGCCGACGCGGATGGATCCTGGGCATCCGGCACTGGCTGGGGGCCAGGGCAACACATCTGAGATTTTTGCTTAAAACAACGAAGATCTATTTGCTTCTCCAATAAATGCATAGACCAACAGGATCTAACACTCCGTTTGCTTCTACCTCATTGCCAACCAGTCACATGGGAGTAGTCTTGGCTCAGTTGCTGATTATATTGAAAGATGAATATAATTCAAACCAGTTTTGTAATGCTTAACTTCATCATGAAACTGAACTATTATAAGATTACGGATTATAAAAAGGAGAGACTGTGGTGTAGTAAAGTATTGTGGATTTTAAAGTCAAACATGTGAGTTTGTATCAAATTATCATCTTTGACCTTAAGTAAGTTTCATAATACAAGCTTCCCCTGCTACCCTGGAGTATTGCTGTGACACCTCTCGTAAGCCAAAGTGGTGTAAAGCAAACAAGCAATTACCGTTGCGTTAAAGTGAAAATCCTCTTCTGATTTCTTACATTAGCAGAAACAGGTACTAATGCAGATCTTTCTTAAAAGTGAAGTGGCTTCAAGTGAAGTTTTGGGCACAGGGGAAGCCTGTATTCCCAAATCACTTCTACAGAATATGGAGACAATAATACTTACAACCTTGAGGGTAATTTTGATCTGTATGAAAATTTAATATTGTATGTAAAGTATCTTACACAGATGCTTGAACAAAATTAGTATCCAACTAATAATTATTACTATAAACAGATAGTAATAGACACTCAACCCACTCTAGGTCACATGTAATTTTCCTATGCCAAGGGCAGACTCCTCTACTCTCTATCATTAGTCAAAAAAAAAAAAATTCAGGCAGCTGCTTCCATGTGGATTTCTGATCATGTGAGTCACTGTTAAATACCTTGGCTGCCCTGACCAAAATTTTGATAGCTTTGCAAGCTGTTCCAGAAATGGGTCACAGTATTTTTTGTTCTCTTTTAGTGGGAAAATAGGATAGACGAATGGGACATTAACGTGTGAGTGCTATAATTTATTATCCTTTCTGTTTATTTTAAATTTATGATCTTCTAGAAGGAAGCAACTAGGTTAATTGTAACCACAGTTACACCCCTCTGTACAAAGAGGTGCCATTAAACTAAGGGTTATGTTGCCAGCCAATTATCCTAGTCTGAAAATAAATGACAGGCGTTATCACCATGTCTTCCCAGAAGCCAAAGACGCTAAAGCCACAGAGAACATCTCACCACTGCTGCAGAGGCTCTCCTGAGCCAGGCAAAAAAGAGGTAGACATACCCTAGCTTAGCCCGTTTGTCCACCTCCCAACCCCTCACCAGTTCCTCCCGTTGGCTCTGTTCAGCAGAGCCACCTGACAAGACAGCTTGACCCAGCCTGCAGGAATCAGGTCCCAGTAATGTCAGCATACCAGGGCCACGAGCGAAGGCAGGAGTTGATCTTAGTGCCAGCAGGAAAACCAATGATAGACAGCCTTTCTTCAGGTCCTTGGAAAGGCCCAAGCTCTTTCAAGATTCTTGCACATTCTGTGGCCTTTGTCTATATAACATTCCTTTCCTGGCACTATTAATCCGGCTGCCTCTTTCTCATGCTTCATATCCCAGCTCAAATATCACTTCCTTAAAGAGGTCTCCACTGATATCAATCTAGAGTAGGTTTCCACTGTTGTTCTTTCTTTAAAACCCTCTCTTCTTACTTTTATAATTATATACACATCTGTGTAATTGCATGTGTATATCCACCTATCCAGCGGCAAGGCAGATCTGTTTTGCTCCCTACCATATTGCCAGAATCTAGTACATTGCCTAAGCATATAGTCAGCACTCAGCAAAAAGTAACCGTAATTATCACTACCTATTAATTTTTAACAACAATAAAATAATCAGATGGAGGTGTCAGACCATTCTGGAGTGTATGTTAATTTCTTTCTGATGCCAGTTTCTATTTTTTTCTTCCTGATATTTAGTTAACACAAGTTTTATGTTCCAGTTCCATTAATACTTTTTAAACATTGCCTAGCATATCAAATTTCTACATTGTGAAGCTTCAAAGGCCATTAGAGGAAAGTTGATACATTCCTTGAACTGTCAAAACAAAAACTATGTTGGCAAACTTGGAATAAACAAATTCTTTTCATCAAATGACATGAAACTGAGAAGAAAAAAATGTGTACAGGAGAGCAATTTATCATCGGCAAAATCTGTTTCTGTTTCACACTTTCTGGTTTGGATCTTTTGATTTTTGTTTTTTAAAACTATTGGATGATACATTTTCCTTGACATTTCCCAGGAGATCTTCATTAGTTTTCTTCTACAATCCATTTGTTTTTTTTCTCAATAAAATTCAGCTCCCTTTTCTTTCTTAGCATTTTGTTCTATCTGCTTCACATGAAGTAGAGGAATGCCCCATCCTTTGTAGATAAAATATATCTGGACTCCATATAAGGAGGGCTGTTTCATCTTTAGAGATTTGTCTCTAAGATTCCCAGACTTTCATAATTCCAGGCTTCCTCATCCCATCTGCCACAATCTCCCCATGCAATCATATGCAGAAAAAAATTCTTGCAAGCTTAGGAAGTGAGGACTTAGCAAGGTTAACAGGCTGGTGGGTGGGAGGGGGGCACCTAAGGTGACCATCTTGGGGCAATCAGCTGATATGGGGCATAGGGTCCACTTCCAAGTTCATTTTATTATCATTCTAAGATTTGGTCTTCAAACATTTATCAAATGTCTACTGCATATTAGACATTTTTCTAGAGCTAGAGATTCAGTTATGGGTAAACTGTAGTTCCTATTCTCAGGAAGGTAAAGATGAAGCTCTCTGAGGAAATGTCCCTGACTCAGTCTTGGGCAAGTGTGAGGTGGGGATGCTGGAGCAAAGACTTCCTGCAGGAAGTGATGCTTGAGCTGAAAGTTACCTGGACAAAGAGTAGAAGAATGTTCCAAAAAGAAAGAAACAGTATGTGCAGAAGTTCATAGCAATGTGTTATGGGGGAATTATAAGCAATTTAAGGTCAGGTCCAGGGCAGGGAAGGGAGTAGGAGATGAGCAGGACAGTGTTGACAAGTTTTACATCATGTAGGAACCTGTTCTTTATGATCAGGTCCTTTTGAACTAACTCCGGTTAAAAGGAATTGATGACAGTGGAAGGCAGACAGACTCTTGGAGTCAGACAACAACTTAGTTTTAAAACTTGGTCCTGCCACTATTTTGTGACTTTGGGCAAAATTACTCAGCCTCTCTAAGCCTTAGTTGTTTCATCAATCAAATGGACATAATATCTGTGCTAAAAGATTATCACTAAGATTAAATAATATAATATGTTGAGCATCCAGTACATCACATGCATCATGTTAAACCTCAACTGTTTCAGAAGAAAACTGCTATAATCAAGAATATCTATGCAAAGCCTTGAATCACATAGTAAGTGAACACAAAGTAGACTATGGTTTGTCTCTAGTTCCCAGGGAGACATTTATCCTACTTATCCTACCCAGACCTGTTTAGACCATTTTTTGTGTGTGTGGGATTGGGGGTGGGTGAATGGGAGGTGTCTATTTGGCTCTTCTATTTTAATGGTAATATATGTATTTCACAATCTGGTGTTATTTCACTGCCTGATAAACAGTTGTTTAAGAGTGATTTATATCCTTGGACTCATAGCCATTTCATTTCCTTCATACCACAGAATTTTTGAGCTAAAAGAGGCTGTAGAATTCATCTGTGGAAGCTGGAAACATACAACCATGTTGGAATAGAACTCTGGGCTAACAGAAGACTAAATGTCCATCAGTAGGGCAGCAGCTAAACAAACTTGTATCTCTGTGCTGTGAAATACTATGTAGCAGCCAAAAGGAATGAGACAGCTTTGTAACCGAGCTAGATCTCCAAGACCTATTGTTAAATAAAAATGCAAGCTGAATAAAGATATTTGCAGAATGATACCATCATTTTTTCTATAAAAATATACATACACATATATAAACAATATTTTATGCTTTCTATGGTTACATGCATTGTATATAAATGCATAGAAAAACTTTGGAAGGACAAACACTAAAATGATAAAGAGTGGTTATATATGGTGACATGAGAAATTTTGTCCAAGGAGATCAGGGTAGAGGGGAGGAAGGAGACATTAGCCTTTTCAGAAACACTGTAATTCTTTACAAGCAATACTCTTATTGTTTCTAAAATTCAAAATTTGTTTTCGAATTAGAAAGAAACCCAGAAGAAGATCTTTGAAATTGGATGAAATGGGTTCAAATCCTAGCTCAGCAACTTGTTAACTCCACGATTGGGAGAAGACTTGATATCTCTGTCTCAGTTTCTTCCTCGACAAAGTGTCTTGTACGTTTGTTGTAAAGACTGAAAGTAAAACTCGTGCGTCATCAGTACTTCCCTGTGTTAGTTTTCTTTCCCCTCTCCTGGAGCCAATGGCTCTTTCTTTTCTTATTTTCTTTTCTTTTTTTTGTTTGTTTATATACAGATAGGAAATCAAAAGTAATGAAGTCATTTCCTCAAGGTCACACAATTGGTTAATGTGAGAGCCAGGACTGCCACCTGGGTCTCCTCTATCCCCGTACGTCGGCGTTCACTCTCCCGGGCAGTCGGATTTCTACGTGAGAGCCGGTTGCTTCTTCTAGTGCTTCCGCGTGCAGGTTTGTTCGCGGATTGGTAATGCGCAGCATCATGTTCTGGGCTTGGGCAGCTCTTGGGCCGATGAAACTGAGGAAGTCCAGGCAGACAGAGCTGGGCAGACCTGCAAGATGATCTCTGGCACGACTTTGTTGTTTGATTTTGCTCGTTATTAAGGAAGACATCTGGCAGTTAGTGTCAGGGACCTACTCTAAGGAGACCATTGGTGCCAGGCAAAGACTCACTTAACAGGAAAGAGAATAGGGGTAAAAACGGACATCTGACATTCTTTTTGGTTACCTAGAATCTGAACCCTCTTCCTATGTTTGGGTAATTCTTATAATTTGTGAGGCAGAGATTGCCACTCACCATACTGAAAGTGACACTTTCCCAGCAACTGGGGGACAGTCAGGTGACCTAGGTTCTACCAATCATAAGTACCTTCCTCATCAAGACCCAATTTCCTCAGAACTACACGGATTGATTCTAGGCCTGTGGAGAGTTACCCCAAGGGCTTTGATCACTAAATTTAACTAAATCCCTGAATTTTAATTTTAACTGTCACAGACAGGTCAGCTTGTAGCTGTTACTATCTTGCTGAGTCCAAAACAAAGGGGATTTTTTTTTTCTGCAGCCATTGCACAGGAGCAAGACCTTCCAGCAGGCTCTCGGTCAGGGAGCTGTGTAAGGCTGCGGTTCTCGGGTCTTAACCCAGACGACCCAGCCCAGATGAAACCACTCCATAGCTGGCTGCACTTCCCACTCCATGAAAGAGAATGGATTTCTTGAAAATGCCAGGAACTGATTGGCCAATCTAGTTAATTTTCCGGGAAGAATCAATGACGAAGTGAATACTTTCATATTTCTCTCCTGCACTTTCAGCCCTTTTTTGTGCTTTGTAAGAGCTGTTTGTAGAAGGTGACTAGAGACTCTGCTTTTTGCACTAGGGCATGAGAATTTACTTCAATGTCCAGCTAGACGCAGAAGGCTGGCTAGACTCTGAGCTAGCCTTCTGCATCTTAAGTCATTTATAGGCATCCCAAGCAATTGTAACATTCTAGAACTGAGTTGCTTCTTTCTATGCTGGGGAAAAGAAGGACACATATGTCGCAGGCACCTCTGAGGCAACACTTGAGATCCTCTCAGCCTCATCAGTCTCTTGTTTCGGCACCAGCAGTTCTGTGTGGGCCTCCGCTGACAGCGCCTCACCTCAGGGGGCACCATGGACCTCTCACCGCCCACCTCCCACCCCAGGCAGGTGTTAATGCCAAAACGCAGAAAGGCCACAGGAGTCTGCGTGTGGTTTGCACATATGAAACACTGAAGTACAGGGAGTCAATCCCCACCAGGCAAACTTTTGACAAAAGGAGAGACAGCCAATAAATTCTTTCCCCTTTCTCCCTCTAGATGGACTGTTTCGACATGCAGTTTATGTGACTTCTGGAGGACAATCCTGTGGATTTGAACAGTTAAGCTCACTTGGCAGTCACCAGCTCGATAATGTGGTCTCACAGTGGCTTCTCCTTTCCTGCCTCACACTTCTTGTACATCACGCCCATAAATGCACTCCCTAATCAAACAGCAGTGCAGCGAGCTCCTCGCCACAGGCTTTGCTTTCTGGGTGGCCCAGGCTAAGATGGCACCACAGAATTCATAGACAAAATAATGTGAATTTCACCATTATTGGTTGCTTTTCCTCACTTAGGAATCCCTTCTGGCTTCACACTCAGTTCTATCCTAAATGTGTGACTTTGGGAGTGAGTTAATCTCTCTGAGCCTCAGATTCTTCAAGGTGATATGGGGATAATAATCATGCCTATTTCAGAAAGAGATGGAAGAATTAAAAGAAAAAAAATCACTGTAATCACTTAGCATAGCACCTGGCACATAGTGAATGTTCAATAAATGTCAGTTGTTATTCTAAAAATCAGTCTTATTTGCAACATGCTAGAGGTCCATGGGAGATGGGAGATGGAAAAAGGAAAGGGCGTGCATTTACAGATCCTTTCGGGATGTCAGAAAGACATGTTCACATATGTATGAGCACATGTGATAATGGATACATCAGTCCTGTAGGTTTCATTCCACTATCCAAAGGAATACTGATGTAGAAATGAAGCTACAATTCCTTCCAATGATCCTTTTGAGCACGTGAGCATTTTGAAGGGCCGAGCAAGTTTAACCTGCATTAGGGCCACAGGGGTTCCAGGCTTTGTCTGACGTCTTCACCGGAGGGAGACTTGCCTCTCAGGAGGCTAGGCACGGCAGAGCGATGGCCCAGGCCTCTCGCATCCTGAGCTCCTGCCATCATTTCTCCATTGGCCAGGGGCTCCTCACAGTAGATGGCCCGCCTCTCACATCCTGCTATCCTTTGATCCCAGAGTTGCATTTGTGTTGTTTTTGGCTTTTATTTGCTGATAAAGAAATTTATGTGGATTTAATTTTCTTTAGCCTGTGGCTGCCAAAGGTTTTGGGTGCTTGTAATATTCGTAGGGATTTAGATCATCTACAACCCTGTTTTTGCTGGGGTAGGTTTTTACAGTAGCAGGAAGTCAGAGTGATTTGTATGTTCCTAAATCTTGGGATTTGTTTAACATATAACTTTTATGGCCAGTGAGAGTGAGTAAGGTCCTAATATTTTAGAACTTCATATGGGAAGTAAGCCAGAATGAAAAATCACACTGTCCATCAACCAGACCTGGCAATTGCACAAAGTATCTTCTCAGAAAACATCATCCTGACCCATCCTCCAATCTCACTTTTGTCCTCCAAGTCTGGAATTCTTGTTAAATGAAATTTTGGTTTGTGTTTTTCTTTGGTCAAGCAGCAAAAGCAAAATATCCCTTACGCCATACACAAATGCACAAAGCAGAGGTAGTCCCCTTGACGACCACTCCACTGGTGCCCCCTGGGTGACCCCTCAGCCTGCCACATAATGGAAAATCAAACCCCAGGCTTTAGTCTAAATATGGGCCTTAGTCTGGTCCAGTCATTTAAAATTTCTCTAGGTAATTCAGTCTCGGGTCAGTTAACTCCAGTGAATGCTAAATGCTTTAGTGCTATTTTTGCTCTGCTGCAACATGGTGTCTGGGTGTGCAGAGTATGACAGGTGTGGTCTAGGCGAAAAATGGGGGTCCTCAAATCTACGCTGGCCTCAGAATCCTCTCAGTCCCAGATGCCAGCATCCGGAAGGGGCTGCTCCCTCGCATGGCACCACCAAGAGGCTGTTGGTCCCGTTTGTCGGCCAGTGTTCCCAGCAGCCCCACCCCAGCCTCAGGCCTTTACTGGGCCACCCACCGTCTCAGTTCTCCGAGTCTCCCTCTTTGGGGTAAGAGGTACTTCAGAGGCCCTTACGTGAGGGGAACTGGGAGCTCTGCCCCAGATTCACTGTGGTAGACATGAGGATCTGTACCCAGATCCCCGTAGGCAGCTGAGAGAGTGGTCAGCTAAGTCCTGGCTTATGACTCCTTCAGGATCTGCTTCAGCTACAGAAAGGCGTCTTTCCTGAGGTCATGCCCTTCTCTGGGCAGCCCGCACCTGTGACTGAGTGAGGCAGGGGTGTAAAGGCCTGGACCATTCAGCAGATCGCATACAGTGCTGGTGGGCAGGCCTCACTCCAGAGCTCCCCTGTGCAGCTGGGTGAAGCTGTGCTGGGTCTCATCACAATCTCATCAACTTCTCCCTCTGCCCGGTCCTACTTCCTTCTCCCCTTTTTCACAAAATATCTCATCAGAAGGAGTAAACTTCTGACTTCTCTTTATATCTTTTCTCTTCTAGAAATAGAGTAAAATTCTATGATATGGTTCTCCAAGTCTGACTCTTGATATGATAAAGGTAGGTGTTAAATTCAGAAAACCATCTTAGTCCTTTAAAAAAAATCTGGCTTTCAAATCTACTGTCTTGTTTTGATGAGGAAATACTCAGAAAATTCTCAAATCCCTCCCCGTCTTGGCAGGTGTGGTGAGAAGCCAAGAAAGCCAAGGAAACAGGGTTTCTATTGAGGCTTCAGAAATACTGAGGAATCACAAGGTGCTTGGGTGCTTGGGATTGAAACAATGTAACAATGTATTCCCCCCACCACCAGGATTCAGTGGTATCCAACAGCTTGGTAATCATAGTCACGGAAGCCCATTAGTTTATAATATGGTATCTGGGTAACCTTTACAGAAATGGATTAAAATATAACTAGCATCCTGAATATACCTATAATGACCTAATAGCTCCTACTGCAACAGTTTCTGGTTACTGACTCCCCCCTTAGCTTTGTAGTAAATGTATAAAACGCATGACCCCTGCTGTACTCGGGGCTCAGACCTTTGGAGATTACTTTCCTCTGAGCCCACTGGCATAAAATAAACCTCCACCCTCCAAGACCTCTGAGTTCTTCCGTCAGCAATTCAGTCCAGGTTTTCCGGTTTTCTCCATCAGTTTCATATTCAAAAAGTCTATTTTGAATGCTAAAAACTACATGCTCTTTTCTTTCTTTATTTCTGTATGACAATCCCTGCCCTCTTTTTTTCTCAGAGGCTTGTGGCCATACTCTCAAGACAATTTTTAATTCTAATTTTAGTTGGGGTTGTAACCAGCCCTTGCTATAAATACATGCTATTCACTGATTTTTAAACATTCTACACAGACCCTTACATGAGGCAAGATATGAAAAGGATCTGTACTTCTTTATTTCCTATACCTTATCTGTTCTACCCCGAGACCCAAGCCAGCAGGTAGCAGAAGAAAATACACTATATTTTGGTACAATCCAGTAATGTCAGTCTGATCTATGGTTTGCTGTCTACAATCTGTGCCTGGATGCCTCAGGAAAATGTTCAGCCTTTCAGAGTTCTGCCCCTTTCCCCTGCTCCTCTCCCAGTAGGTGCTAAGAGCAAAGGGGACGTGTGGTCCCAGGCTTACCTTCTGTGGGGAAAGAAGCTGTTCCTCCGTTGCTGACCTGGATTGCTCCCTGACCCAACGTCATTGACTTGTGGCTGGACTGATCACAGTTTATGAGGAGATAAACCAGTGCCTACCGGAATCTGTTAACCATTTCTGGGGAGGGAATCCCTCCTCTGCTCTAAACTTAGGCTTCTGCTGACCCCCAGCTTTTGTGCCTCTGCTTACTCTCCTGCATGCATCCACCACCTCTGAGCTCTAGGAACCAGGAGTGCTGCGGAAGCTCATTGACCTTGCCTGCTCTTCCCGCCACCTCCACACCCCTGCTCCTAGGAAAACTGGGCTTCCCCCAGAGGCTGGAAGATGGCCATTAGCTTTGATGTTTTTGAATGGTCCTATCTCTCTGGGTGTTCCTGCAAGTGCTTTCTTCTATATGCTTTCATGAGGTGCTTTCTGGGGCTCAACATCCTTAAAAAAAGGGCTGCTACAGGGATTCTGCTGACTCCTTAATCTCCTTTGCAATGCTTCTTCCTATAATCCTTACTAACTCTATGTTGTATCTCATTATAGTCTAGACAGAAAGCCAGCAAAGACAGACTTCAGAGAAGTGTCTTTCTTAATCAGAGGAAAAACTTACATTTTAGACATTCAGGCCTAATTCTTTGTATGTTAATACAATTCAAAGAAATTTTAAAAATCATTTCATTCTTAGCAACACCTGGCTTTTGAGCCTGTATGCTGTTTCAATCTCAAATAGATAAGCAACAATCTTCTTATTCTATCAGGTGTTTATCTTTCTCCTGAAGCATTTGAACCCTCTTCTTTATAGGGTGAGAAGTTGCCAGTTATCAAGTGTGGGTAAAATTGCAACATTTCCAGAATCTCTCACCTGGCCTTAGCTCATCTCCATATCAATAGGAGTTTCCAGAGGATGAAGAGAAGTAGTCCATCTCCATATCAATAGGTAATTACAAGGGGGAGTGAGGGTATATCTGGACCAAAGAGGTTGGGTAGGGTCCCTTTTTGCAGCAGAGCCACCAGAGAGACTCAGGTGAGCAGAAGTGGATGACTGCTGGTAAACAATAAATGGGTTTCTCCCACTTTATTTCTCCCTTTGACTGATTTCGGTTCAAAGGTATTTTGCCTGTGATTTTTCCCCGGAGTTATATCATGGCATGGAAATATATCTGAATATAATTCAAAAAAACATTATATCTGTTGTGTATTTTGTAGCTATTACCTATGCTCCAGTGGTTGTGCTTTGTATTATCTTATTTAATTTTCATAATAACCCTGTGAGAAAGGAATTATCACAATTTTGAAAATGATTAATGAGGCCCAAGAGGGCTGAATAACTTGCTGAATGCCCTATAACTAATAAGGAGGTGGACCAGGATTCAAATTCAGGTCTGTGACTCCAACCCCTTGCTCTAATCACTATAATTCCTCCCTTAGAAGAGAGTTAGCTACAAAACATAATTTTGATCACACAGAACTCTCATTTGGTGGTTTAACTTTTCTTTTCAGCAAGCAACAGCTGGGCATAGTTTGAGAACCAGCCTATTATTTGAGCTGAGTTCCTCTGCCTCATCAGCTGTAAAATGGAGGGAGTGCTACCCTTAACTCACAAGATTGTTGTGAGGTTTAAATGAGTTAATACAGGAAAAGCTTTTGGCACAGTGCTTAGCACATAAGAGGCTTGGATGTTAGCTGCTGCTGTTAGAAAAGTCTCAGGATGATATAGTCTTTATCATCAGGCAAAGATTTCAAAATGCAAAGTAAAAAAATGAGCTTTTAATGATGTTTGACATTCACAAATATTTAAATTGTGTTCTGTTTTTTCTTTTTCCTCTTTATCTCCTAGAAATTAGCCACTATTCAACTGTAGGAATGAAAATCCTGCTATGAAAGTTTAGGGAGAATTGAAGCTTGGAGGGTATCATCTGTGGGTAAAATTGCAATATTTCCAGAATCCCTCAACTGGCCTTAGTCTTTTCCACATCACGAGGTGTTTACAAGGGTGGAGAGAAGTTGTTCTCCCCTCCCCTCTGTTGCATAATTGGTCTGGTGCCTGTCAGTCGCCAGGGCCCCACCTGCAGAGTTTCTCCCAGAAGGGGCGGGTGGAGAGGCAAGCACGAGCGGGGTCTGGCGAGAAACGGTTGGCTGAGAGCTGCGCTAGAGAAGCCAGAGAGTCAGGCTTGTGGTAAGAAATAAACCGGTTTCTCTCAACCTGGCTTTTGCCTTGACTGATTTCGGTCACACCAGTTTATTCGCCTGCTCCAGGAACACGTTTTCCCTGCAGCTACACTGCTTAGGAATTCTTTCTGTTATCAGAATCAAGAACCCTCTCCCAAAGTGAGGTCTCATCAAGTGCGCAGGTAGATCTCAGACTGGACTGCCCAACAACAAATTGTCTGCCTATAGCTTGTGTCCAATTTTTTCCATAGGATTTTTCTTCTTTTTTCTTCAATCTTTGCAAGTTTTTATATATGAAGGAAATTAGTACTTTATCTCCAACATATGTTGCATATATTTATTCTCAGTCTGTCCTTTGAATTTGCTTATTATGGTGTTTTTTAATTTTTGTTTTGTTATGCAAAAGGTTTTCATTTTTATGTATCGAATTTATCAATTTTTTAAAATTGCATCTGACTTCTAAGTCATATTTAGGGAGCCTTCCCTCCACCAGGACTTTAAGAACAATCATTCATGTTTTCTTCTAGCTTTGTATAGATAACTTTTTTTTAGAATTGAGATCTCTGATTCACTAGAGTTTATTTTTGTGTGTGGTATGATGAACCAATCATATTTTATCTTTAAGGAATTTTCAATGTGAATAAATACCCTAGAAATGATAACTCAGAAAAAGGAAGATACAAAATTGTGTGTTTAAAATGACTCCTATAAACATATATACATACATAGAAAACATTAGAAGTGCACCAAAATGTTACAAATGTTTACATCTGATTAATATTTAAATATTAAATTAAAAAAATTTCCTTAATATGCTTTTCAGTTTTTCTCTAATGAATGTGTATTACTTTAAATCAGAAAGAAAAGCAGTACATGATCCCTAAAAAAGATGTAATGAGATTAAAAATGGCGGCATGAGAAGTGAGCGAGGCTTCCTCCTAAAACTGCATATAATACGAAAATATAATCAATACAACTGTTCCTGAAAGAGCAGCAGGAAAGAGGACTGTGCCAAACTGCATACACCTGGAGAAAAGAATAAACCTCACAGAACAGGGTAATGTACCAAAGCCCTTCCCCCACCCCAGCTCACCAGCGGGCGGAAGAGAAACAGAGCGGGGAGGGAGTGGAGGCCTGGGACTGCTGAATACCTAACTCTGGAGATCTGATCTTGGAGCACAAACCTACATTTCATGGCGTTTTCGTGGTACTCTCGTGATTAGGGGGTTGGAAACCTAGGACAGGCAGAAAACCTGGAGAGACTGAGATGCCAGCCACTGTGGAAAGCAGGGATCCACATCCGGCTGCTCTGGGAAAAAAGGAAGGCGGGCAGTCGGAGAGACTTCCTAACAGCAAGAGGGTTGCTAAAGGGGCAAGGATTGCAAGAGCTTACTGCTCAGGAGAGAGGATAGGTAGACAAAATTGTCTGGGTGCACTCTGCCCAGCACAGGAGCTCCAGCTCCCTGGCTGGCTACAGAGCTCCAAGGACCCCCTCCATGATACGCAGCCTACTGTGCCTTTCTCCTGGCCAGCCCCACCTTGCTCACAAACCAGCAAACCCTAC
The DNA here is from genome assembly GCA_032199065.1 of Smutsia gigantea. Classification (NCBI taxonomy): domain Eukaryota; kingdom Metazoa; phylum Chordata; class Mammalia; order Pholidota; family Manidae; genus Smutsia; species Smutsia gigantea. The sequence continues at coordinate 279,060 of JAVSCE010010485.1, forward strand.
CATGGTGTTAGGCCAGCCAGAGGGAAGCCCTGTCTACAGCAACTACAAACACAAAGGATAATGGCTTATACCTGTGTGCTTGGCCCACTGGTTCAGGCAGTGGAGAAAGGCATAGCAGCTGGGAAGGAGGAAACAGCTTTTTCCTCCCCCCAGGCACCAGTACCGCTTCCCTGTGACCCCCGACATTGCTTCAGGGGCTGAGCAGCTCCAGAGAGTAGAGCTTCTGGGCACTAGAGGGTGCCATATACAAATATGAAATGCCAAAGGAACCTGGATCAAAGTAAAATTATGAATACAACGCCTGAGAAAGATTCAAATGAAACAGACCTCATGAATATGCCTGAAAGGGATTTCAAAATAAAAATCATTAACATGCTCATGGAGGTACAGAAAAATATTGAAGAACTCAGGAATGAATTCTGGTCAGAGATCCAGTCATTATGGAACACAGTATCAGAAATGAAACATACAATGGAAAGTTTTAAAAGCAGATTAGAAATGGTGGAGGAGACAATAAATTAAATAGAATCTAGAGAAGAGGAATACAAAGAAGCTGAGGCACAGAGAGAAAAAAGGATCACTAAGAATGAAAAAATATAGAGAACTGTGTGACCAATCCAAACAGAACAATATTCACATTATAGGGGTACCAGAAGAAGAAGAGAGAGAAAAAGGGATAGAAAGTGTCTTTGAGGAGGTAATTGCTGAAAACTTCCCCAATCTGGGGAAGGAGATAGTCTCTCAGGCCAGGGAGGTGCACAGGTCTCCCAACACAAGGGATCCAAGGAAGACAACACTGTGGCATATAGTAATTAAAATGGCAAAGATTGGGAATAAGGACAGACTATTAAAAGCAGCCAGGGAGAGAAATAAGATCCCATACAAAGGAAAGCCCATTAGGCTATCATCAGACTTCTCAAGAGAAACCTTACAGGCCAGAAGGGAGTGGTATGATGTATTTAATGCAATGAAGAAGAAGGGCCTCAAACCAAGAATACTTTATCCGGCGAGATTATCATTTAAATTTGAAGGAGGGATTAAACAATTCTCAGATAAGCAAAAGCTGAGAGAATTTACCTCCCACAAACCATCTCTACAGTGTATTTTGGAGGGACTGCTATAGACGGAAGTGTTCCTAAGGTTGAATAGCTGTCACCAGAAGTAATAAAACCACAGTAAAGAAAGTAGAACAGTTAATTACTAAGCAAATGCAAAATTAAACTATCCCCAAAATCAATCAAGTGATAGAGTACAGACTATGATACCTAATATATAAAGAATGGAGGAGGAAGAAAAACAAGAAGAAAAAAAGAACCTTTAGATTTTGTTTGTAATAGCATATTAAGTGAGTTAAGTTAGACTCTTAGATAGTAAGGAAGTTAACCTTGAACCTTTGGTAACCCCAAATCTAAAGCCTGCAATGGCAATAAGTGCATACCTATAGAAAATCATGGTAAATGTAAATGGTCTGAATGCACCTATCAAAAGATATAGAGTCACTGAATGGATAAAAAAACAAGACACATCTATATGCTGCCTACAAGAGATGCACTTTAAACCAAAGACATACACAGACTTAAAGTGAAGGGATGGAAAAAGATATTTCATGCAAGTAATAGGGAGAAAAAGCAGGAGATGCAGTACTTGTAACAGACAAAATAGACCTCAAAACAAAGAAAATCACAAGAGACAAAGAATGACATTACATAATCATAAAAGGGTCAATCCAACAAGAGGATATAACTACTATAAATATCTATGCATCCAGCACAGGAACACCTACATATGTGAAACCAATACTAACAGAATTAAAAGGGGAAATAGAATGCAATGCATTCATTCTAGGAGACTTCAACACTCCACTCACCCCAAAGGACAGTTAAACCAGATAGAAAATAAGTAAGGAGACAGAAGCATTGAACAAACATTAGAACAGATGGACCTAACAGACATCTACAGAACTCTGCACCCAAAAGCAGCAGAATACACATTCTTCTCAAGTGCACATGGAACATTTTCAAGAATAGATCATAGGCCACAAAAAGAGCCTCGGTAAATTCAAAAAGATTGAAATTGTACCTACCAGTTTCTCAGACCTCAAAGGTATGAAACTAGAAATAAATTATGCAAAGAAAATGAAAAATTCCACAAACACATGGAGGCTTCACAACATGCTCCTAAATAACCAATGAATCAATGACCAAATAAAAACAGAGATCAAGCAATATATGGTGACAAATGACAACAATAATTCAGTACAACAAAATCTTTGGGATGCAGCAAAGACCATGAGGAAAGTATACTGCAATACAAGCCTACCTCAGGAAAGAAGAACAATCCCATATGAACAGTCTAAACTCACAATTAATGAAACTAGAAAAAGAACAAATGAGGCCCAAAGTCAGTAGAACGAGGGACATAATAAAGATTAGAGCATAAATAAACAAAATTGAGAAGAATAAAACAATAGACAGAATCAATGAAAGCAGGAGCTGGTTCTTTGAGAAAATAAACAAAATAGATAAACCCCTAGCCAGGCTTATCAAGAACAAAAGAGAGTCTACACACATAAACTGAATCAGAAATGAGAAAAGAAAAATCACTATGGACACCACAGAAATACAAAGAATTATTAGAGAATACTATGAAAAATTATATGCCAACAAACTGGATAACCTGGAAGAAATGGATAACGTTCTACAAAAATACAAACTTCCAAGGCTGACCCAGAAAGAAACAGAAAATCTGAACAGACTAATTACCAGCAATGAAACTGAATTGGTAATAAAAACTACCTAAGAAAAAAACACCTGGACCAGATGGCTTTACTGCTGAATTTTATCAAACATTTAGTGAAGACCTAATACCCATCCTCCTTAAAGTTTTCCAAAGAGTAGAAGAAGAGGGAAACTCATCCTGAGGCCAGCATCACTCCAATACCAAAACCAGGCAAAGACACCACAAAAAAAGAAAATTACAGACAAATATCCCTGATGAACATAGATGCAAAAATACTCAACAAAATATTAGCAAACCGAATTCAAAAATACATCAAAAAGATCATCCATCATGATCAAGTAGGATTTATTTCAGGGATGCAAGGATGGTAGAACATTCAAAAATCCATCAACATCATCTGCCACATCAACACAAAGAAGGACAAAAACCACATGATCATCTCCATAGATGCTGAAAAAGTATTTGACAAAAGTCAACACCCATTCATGATAGAAACTGCCAACAAAATGGGTATAGAGGGCAAGTACCTCAACATAATAAAGGCCATATATGACAAATCCACAGCCAACATTATACTTAACAGCGAGAAACGGAAAGCTTTTCCTTTAAGATCGGGAACAAGACAAGGCTGCCGACTCTCCGCACTTCTATTCAATATAGTACTGGACGTCCGAGCCACGGCAATCAGACAACACAAATAAATAAAAGGCATCCAGACTGGCAAAGAAGAAGTTAAACTGTCCCTGTTTGCAGATGACATGATATGGGACATAAAAATCCCTAAAGAATCCACTCCAAAACTACTAGATCTGGTACCTGAATTCAGCAAAGTTGCAGGATACAAAATTAATACACAGATAGCTGTTTCATTCCTATAGAGTAATGATAAACTAGCAGAAAGAGAAATCAGGAAAACAATTCCATTCACAATTGCATCCAAAAGAATAAAATACCTAGGAATAAACCTAACCAAGGAAGTGAAAGACCTATACTTTGAAAACTACAAGACACTCATGAGAGAAATAAGATACCAATAAATGGAAACACATCCCGTGCTCACGGATAGGAAGAATAAATATTGTCAAAATGGCCATCCTGCCTAAAGCAGTCTACAGATTTTATGCAATTCCTATCAAAATACAAGAGCACTCTTCAAGGAACTAGAGCAAATCATTCTAACATTCATATGGAACCACGAAAGACCCCGAATAGCCAAAGCAATCCTGAGAAGGAAGAATAGAGCTGGAGGGATTACCCTCCCCAACTTCAAGCTCTACTACAAAGCCACAGTAATCAAGACAATTTGGTACTGGCATAAGAACAGAACCTTAGACCAATGGAGCAGATTAGAGAGTCCTGATATAAACCCAACTATATGTGATCAATTAATATACAATAAAGAGCCATGGACACACAATGGGGAAATGACAGCCTCTTCAACAGCTGGTGTTGGCAAAACTGGACAGCTACATGCAAGAGGATGAAACTGGATTATTGTTTAACCACATACACAAAAATAAACTCGAAATGGATTAAAGACCTGAATGTAAGTCATGAAACCATAAAGCTCTTAGAAGACAACACAGGCAAAAATCTCCTGAATATAAGCATGAGCAACTTCTTCCTGAATGCATGTCCTTGAGCAAGGGAAACAAAAGCAAAAATGAACTCATGGGACTACATCAAACTAAAAAGCTTCTGTATGGCAAAGGACACCATCAACCGAACAAAAAGGCATCCTACAGTATGGGAGAATATATTTGTAAATGTCATATCTGTAAGGAGTTGACATCCAAAATATATAAGAACTCACATGCCTCAACACCCGAAAAGCAAATAACCCGATTAAAAAATGGGCAGAGGATATGAAGAGACACTTCTCCAAAGAAGAAATTCAGATGGCCAACAGACACATGAAAAGATGCTCCATATCACTAATCATCAGGGAAATGCAAATTAAAACCACAATGAGATATCACGTCACACCAGTAAGGATGGCCAGCATTGAAAAGACTGAGAACAACAAATGCTGGTGAGGATGCGGAGAAAGGGGAACCCTCCTACACTGCTGGTGGGAAAGTAAATTTCCATTGTGTTCAACCATTGTGGAAAGCAGTATGGAGGTTCCTCAAAAAACTCAAAATAGAAATACCATTTGACCCGGGAATCCCACTCCTTCGAATTTACCCAAAGAATAAAACTTCTCAGATTCAAAAAGACAAATGCACCCCTATGTTTATCACAGCACTATTTACAATAGCCAAGATATGGAAGTACCTAAGTGTCCATCAGTAGATGAATGGCTAAAGAAGATGTGGTGCATATACACAATGGTATACTATTCAGCCATAAGAAAGAAACAAATTCTACCATTTGCAACAACATGGATGGAGCTGGAGGATATTATGCTCAGTGAAATAAGCCAGGCGGAGAAAGACAAGTGCCAAATGATTTCCCTCATTTGTGGAGTATAACAACGCAGCAAAATTGAAGGAACAAAATAGCAGCAGACTCAGAGACTCCAAGAAGGGACTAGTGGTTACCAAAGGAGATGGGTGTGGGAGGGCGGGTGGGGGGGTGGGAGAAGGGGATTGAGGGTATTATTATGTTTAGTACACATGGTGTGGGGGGTCATGGGGAAAACAGTGTAGCACAGAGAAGGCAAACAGTGAATCTGTGGTATCTTACTACACTGATGGACAGTGACTGCATTGGGGTATGGGTGTGGACTTGATAATATGGGTTAAAGTGGTAACCACATTGCTTTTTCATGTGAAACCTTCATAACAGTGTATATCAATAATATCTTATTAAAAAAATTAAAAAAAAGAAGACGACCCTGCCTTTGTGTGAGTGTGCATGTGTGTAGTCTAAAGAAAACACTTAGAAAATACATATTTATTTGAAGTGAAAAAGAATACAATCAATATACACTTCTCCCTCTTCTCTTTGCACATCTCCGGCCTCTCCTCATGTTTTTTGCTCTCCCATTTCCTCACTCTCCATGTCTTACATAGCAGTAAAATACATGCAGATAATGAGCAAACCTGCCACAGCATATTATTTTATTGCTGCAAAAGCTACTTGGGGTTAATTCTTTCATAAAACACCACTGCAGGTTTTGACAAGAACTCAAAGAGACCACAGTGCTAATAATATAAAGCCTTCTGGCATACAAAATGCCCCTTCCCCCTTAGCTAACAGTTCTGAAACCAGCAACAGAGTAACCTATTATAAGGCTTTCTCTGTGTTATCCTAGAGGGTGTAAAATTCCACGTCCCTTCACTTTAGCAGTTGAGTGGTCAGAGAAGAATTATTGCTTCCTTTATTTTATGGCCCCAGTGAAGTGCAGCTTGTCCCCAGGATGTGCAGCTGAAAAATCAATGCCAGATGACTCAGTAGGGACAGGTCCAATGGTTCTGTGCTGTTCTCAATCTCCCCAAGTGGAAAACCATGCAGAGAGGGGTACTCAGGATTGTCCTATCCAGTGGTTAATAATAACATCTGTTGAGTGTTTACAGTGTGCTGAAGTCTGTTTTACATGCACTGTCTCATGAAATTATCGCAGCAACAGTGCAAAGTAGCCATTATTATTATTACATCATATATATTACACAGATCACAGTTGCAGATAAATTACCTTCTCTAAGTCAGATAGCCTGGAGGCAGCAGAACCAGAATTTGAACTCATGCCTGTTAGGTTCCAAATTCAGTACTCTAAAGGCTTTCTGATGCCATTAGATGAAGTATCAGTACCAAGAAATAACAGCCTAACACACCTCAGTATATCAGTGAAACCTGTGACACATCCGGATGGTACAAGACCTCCTTTGAAGACTTTGTAGCGACTAATAACATTCTAGATACAAAGTAGAGAAGGTAATTCATTACCTACCTTGGCTGCTTTGGGGCATTAGGTCTTAGTTGTCTCTGTCTCTCTCCGTCTGTCTCTCTCAAGGTTGCAGAGGTAACAAGTCTACACTACAATTATCAGCTGAATCCTCCCCTGTTCCTTTAACAGCACCTGAAAGTCTTTTGCTCAGGCCTTTATACTGATGAAAAAAGGATAAATGCTATTTTGCTTATTGTTACTCCACTATCAATCTAAGCAACTATTCATAACATAGCCAACTAAAAATCACATGTGGGATGCTTCTGGTACTTGCCTTCCTTGTTAAAGGAAAGGTGAATCCTGAGCTGAGAGGACCAAGTGGGGGGGACCCTGCCCTCTCCTCCCTATATCCTCTTTTTTGTCTTACCCTTTGTTTGCTGAACCTCTTTGGAGCTTCTCACCCTCTGGTACAGTGCGATTTATACACTACTACTTATGTTAATGCAGCTGCTTAGAATTCAATCTTTAATTACAAGACCTTTATTAATGCTATTTTATACTTCTAACCAATGTTGCTTCTATTTCTTATTTGGGAAATGATAGCACTTAGAGTAGTTTCTTTCACTAGTGTGTGTTCTTTAAATACCAAATAACCAGAACTTCCTTTTCTTTTTCCTCTCTTTATTTCTCACTGTCCATCAACCTCACTTTTTTTCTTTTTTCCAAAAGAGATTAATGTTCAGGTTAAGTACAAGCTGAAAAAAATCTTTCCCTTTGACACTGATGTCCCCATAACTTAAAGAATCTCATGGTTCTTAGACAGATATGACAATTTGGTTGCTTCCTGTTGACTTTCACCAGCAGGAAGCAAAATTATCAGGAAGCAAAACCAGCATTATTAGCCATCAATGATTATTTGATGGTCCAGAAAATATCCCCATGCTATATAGTTCAATGCCAAAGAACATCTTTTTCAAACAAAAATGAAATGTTTCAGTAATGTGTTTGCCTTTTTATGGAAAAGACAAAAAGCATGACATTCTTGTAGTGTTTTCAGGGAAATCTGTGGATGTCTTGTAGACTGCAGCTTGGACTGAGTGATCTAAATACTGGCAACATTGCTGACAACATGAGAAATGTCATGAGTGTCCTAAGTTCTTTTTTTTTTTTTTTGCTCTTGATACCAAGGAGAATGAATCAGACTTCAGACTTCCCAAGCTCTTTCTTTGATTCGTCCTCTTAAACTTTCAGTCACAGGGGGATGGTGATAAGAATCCGGGCTTTAGAGCCAGAGGACTCAAGCACAGCTCCACCACTCCTAGGTAATAATACACCCACTGGGTGCTGGGAGGGCAGAGGAAGCAAGGGGCCACTGAGCACGGTGCCTGCACAAAGACATACTAATAACCATTCTAATTATAGTCGTAATTGACATTTATTGAGTGCTCAATAAGTGCCAGATATTATGCTAATAACTTTCATGAATTGGCTCATTTACTACTCACAACCACCCTGTGAAATAGATACTGTTATAATTATTTTCATTTTATAGGTGACAAAACTATGGTGAGGAGAGGTTAAGTAATTTGTTCAAGGTTACATAGCCTGTGTGATGGAGCCTAGATTTCAACTCAAGCAGTCCAACTGCACTGCACTTCACTGTTCTGCTAAATAAATGGTAACTATTAGCAAAATGGGATGCTGTCCCCGTGATTCACAAGCAGCTTAAACCATTGGACATTCAAGCAGAAATTCTTAACTCAAAGAACTTAGAAACCTTTTAATGGTGCTAAATGTCAGGCTAAGCAGCTTGAACATCCACCATAGCCAGTTACCATTATCCCAGGAAGGTAAAGTTTGATAAAAGGTTTTCCTTCAAGAGCAGCGATGAGTATATTATCTATGAGATTAGGAGGTGTGAACTGCTTAAATCCCCATTTGAGGTCTCTAATCCTTCTCTTTCCTCCCCAATTTCTTCCTTGTTAGAATGGTGTCTGGTTGCAAGGGAACTTTACACGTCTTAATGGCATGGGATACACAGGTCTATGTTCTATATGTGGCCTTTGGTGTTTTAATATGTACTCAGGATTTGTTTTAATCAGATATGGGAAGACATGGAAATGACTGTCATCAAGGAAAAGTTTATACTCACAGATTCCTAGAAGCAAGAGGCATGGCCTTCCACATAGAGCCAAATGGGGAAGAATCAGGGTCAGTCAGGAATCAGAGGCAGTTAGGGGAAAACACGAGTGAAAGTTTTTATTGTGTTTTTGTGGGAAGGAATAGGCCAGGCGTAGGGTGAACAGGGGCGACAGGTCTAGGACTGACTAGTCTGGATAACTGGTGGTTTCTGGAGCACAGCGATAGCTGGCCCTGAGATGATTAAGGCAGGGCATGGTGGCTCGGCCAGGAAAGGCTGTGGCTGAGGGTATGGGCGCTGATTGGTTGGTCTGCATTTGAAAATTGCATCTTCATGCAATGTTTGCTCTCTCTAGGAATTATTGAACCCTGAGAATGACAGTCTCTACCAATAAGGAAGGCCCCAAAATATCACAGCATCATAAAATACAAAACCTGAGAAATATGATCAACACATTCTATTGAAGTGTCTCGTCCCATTTGTCCCAGTCATCATCCTTGGTCCTCACTGCTTCTGCTCCAAAAGTGCCTGTGCCTCGGAGCCTCTCGGCTTGACACAGACAATGGGTTTGCTTCAGGGGCTCAGCTTTCTCCCTGGCCGATGAGGCCTGATTTCTGTACTGATGTTTCCTTAAGTCTTCACTCTAACTACTGTGCAACCCCAAACTTACGCAAGTGGTTAGTGAAAGAGCTGAGGCAGAAAGTGGGCAGCTTGTGCCCTTGTGGGATCCCTGGAGAGGCTGCCTTGCAGAAGGCCTCCATGCCAACAGCGCTAAGAGGCAAAATGGCAGCATGGAGTGTTCAGGCAGAGAGGGACTGGGCTAGCACTACCAGATTTTCATCAGCACCTGTTTGACATGGAAGACATTCAGAAGTTTACTAGTGCCCTCTATAAGGGTAAGAGGGAGGATGTCACCTGGGGTAAAGAAATATGAAGTGACTTCTTTGCACATTTGAGATGCAATGTATAAATGGTCAACTGCAATATCCAGAGAATATTTGACAATCACAATACTGAGAAAAATAACAAAATAGACAAATTTCTAGGAAAACCAGTCAAAACAAGAAGTAACAAAAAAAAACTAGGGATTGCAAATACAATAAGTTTTTAAAAATAATTAAGCATTGTAACTAATTTTATACCAATGAATTTGAAAATTGCAATGAACTAGGCACTTTTCTGGAAAAAAAAATTCCAAATTAGTCTTGGAACATGTTAGAAATGCTCCTACCTTAGGATTGTTTGACTTGTTTACTCTACTTGGAATATTCTGCACCCAGCGAGCCACATAGGTAAATCCTCTCACTTCCTACAGACCCTCCTCAAATTACATTTTTATGAAGACTTTCTGGAACATTTAATTTAAAAACCAACCCTTCCCACAGACTTCACATCTCTTTTGTCTCTTTCTTCTTTCCATTACTAGCAATGACTATCTAGCACACCTCAGATTTTGCTTATTAATCTTGCTGTTGACTGTTTCCTTAAATGTAATTGATGAGGGCAAAGATTGGTTTTTTTAATTTATTTTGTTCACTGCTTTACTTTTATTGCCTAAGTGCCTGCCATACCAGAGTACTCAATGAATATCTGTTAAATGAATGATATATTAATTAATTTAAAAATCCCCAAATTTCCATATTGAAAAAAGAAAAAATATATATATATTTGTATACCAATTGGTTAAGACTAGGAAGGCATGGATGATTTAACATCAGAAAAACCTTCAAAGTAAATCATCACATTCAACATATTAAGAATTTGACAGAGAAAGGTCATATGTTCCTTTCAATAGAGCAGAAAAAAAACTCTAAAAAATGTGCACAGAGGACAACTTCTACTACCTAATCAAATAAATCTACCAAAATAACAATAAACATTAGTCCAAATGGTGAAACTTTAGAAGCATTTCAAGTGAAATAAGAAATAAAACAAGGATGCCTGTAATCATCCTACTATTCAACATTAAACTGGAGTTCCCAACCAAAGGAATAATACAAGAGAAAAGAGGTATAAGGAGTGGAAAGAAAAAGGCAAAATTTTGTTTGTAGATGTGGGTAGAATTACAGTATTTCCAGAATCTCTCACCTGGCCTTACTGCATCTCCATATCAACAGGTGTTTGTTTCCAAGGGGTGGAGAGAAGTAGCCATCTTCAAATCAATAGGTAATTACAAGGGCCAGGAGGGCATATCTGGACTGGAGAGGTTGGGTGGGGCCTCTTTTTCTGCAGCTGGATTGCAAGAGACTTGGGGGAGTAGAAAAGGATGACTGCTTGTAAGCAATAAATGGGTTTCTCCCACCTTATTTCTCTGACTGATTTCAGTTTCAAAGGTAATTTGTCCTGGGCTGGGAAAAAATTTCCCCCCACTGGAGTTACAGTAGGCCATATGATAACCTTCCTAGAAAAGGCAAAAGAACCTTCAGATAACTTATAAAATGAAGAGAGTTCAGAAGATTACCCAATCTAAGGTCACTAGACAAAAAAAATCCCATAAATACTAGTATAATGATTAAAACATATAATACAAAAAATTTTAATTGAGCAAGAAATTTGTGAAGAATATTACAAAATGATGTTAAAGAACATTTATCATGGCAATTATTTAGTAGGTGCTTATTACATTTTCTATATTTTGGGATACCCCTCAAATACAAGTGAATCTAGAAATGGATCTCATTAATCTGAAAAAAGGGTCTTATGAAAAAATATTAAGAATTATCTCTTCATTGGTTGCTAAATCAGTTACCATCTATTGCACATGGACATTAATAAATATTTTTAGAGCTACTACAATATCTTTAAGTACCCTATCCTGGGCCTTTTAGACATGATCAACTTCCTGGGCTTCAGGCGTATTTAGGCTAGATGATATAAATTTGTGCAATGATTCCTGTGTTTTATTCTAGCAGATTTGAAAAGTCTATTCTCAAGTAGGCTTTTTGCAGAATCCTCACCCTGGTCTTTGAAGCTACAAGTATGAAATAGTTAAGCAGGATCTGGCACACCTGGACACGTAGGAAGATGTTCCAAAGCTTGCATTTTCTGCCTTCTGCTGACCTTTTTGGCAAGAGATCTATACCCAAACATTAAATAAAGACTTTTATTGGAAGTGATTCAAAATTCTATGCACAGTGAGGCAGTTTCACATGTTCTCAGAATCCTGAGTTCTTCCTCCATTTTGAATTATAGGAAATTCTAGTGTGTGGAGAGAGGCTTTATGAGCCTGGTTTTATTTTATCTCATTGTTCCAGAGTCTATGCACTGTTGAAAATATGTTTTATATGTTAATTTATATGTTAATGACAACCACCCAAGGGGCAAAATTGATATACAAATTATTTAATCTGCGTATTCTCTTTTTTTGGACAATTACTTTTTCCAAATAACACCAGCCAATCAGACAAGTATAATTACTTTGAGCTCAGATAATAGAGGCCTAATAAAGAGTTAGCAGTCAAAGAAATCCTTATCTATAGCTACAAGGAAGACTGTTCCTTGAAATGTCTTACAGACATATGTTCTATTTAAATAATGAGAAAATTACTGGGTTTCTTCATCAGAGCAATATAAATGTTTTCACCTAAAATATGAACATTTTGGTTTTTTTTTATTCACTGATCTACTTTGTATGAAAATAAAGGGAAGTTCATTAAAAATGGAGTCAGGAACCCCTGAAGGGGGAGACTTCATGTAGTACCACTCAGACCCCATACAGGAGGAAGCTTACTTTATATACCCCAGCAGAGCAAGGAAGAATTTCTGCTGGCCCAGTAGCAGCCTGCCCAATGAGAAGCTGTAACCATCCTGAACTCTTTGAAAAAGAGCCTCCTAACTGGCTCCTTTCCTCATAAAAGCAAGCCCCTCTCTTCTGTTTTCCTGGCTTGTCTATTATCATAGCTGGTGTGTCCTGAATTGCAGTTCTATGCTCTTTCTGAATAAAAAAAAAAATCTCATTTTGCTGGTAAAGTGCTGGCTCCCTTTTTTTTTTTAAGGTCAACCTTTGTAATAACTCAGCAAGAAATTGCTTCTGTTCATGGTGAACTCTGATATGGCCACAAACAAAAACCATTCAAAATGGAGGAGGTATGGGGTGGCTGAGAGTTAGGGAATAAAGTCAGAGTGTTTCTCCCTAATCCTTTACTAAAGGGTTTAGCTGTGAAATAGAGCCACTCTTTGGGAAAACCATAAGACAGACAAACTGATCTGAATTTGATGTCTTTCTACTTCTTTTCTGTGCTCTTCTCCTTTCTTGTCTTCCCTTGTAATCCAGATTCCCCTGGCATTCAGCACTGACTTTAATAGTGTTCCATGTAAACTTGGGCAATGCCCAAGGCTTCAAAATGATACTTCCTATACCCACATCAAAATTCTATTCCTGCAGTGCTGCATTGAGGTGACAGTTCTGGAATAAAGCAATTTTTCACTAAATTGCTCATGACTAGGGATGACACCAAATGGGCTACCTACAGAGGGCAACACTGTAAGAGCTGTCTAGAGTTCCTCTGCCTGCAGGGCGGGGCTGCTCACATACACTATGTCTCCTGGTAATCAGGTCAGTTCAGGGACCTGAAGGTCACAGAGTTACTAAGCAAATTCAGGAGAAACTCAGAGCTAAGAGCCAGCTGTCATACTAGTGTGATGGTTACCCTGACTGATACACATAGGCATGAGAACCTCAAATATTGGGAAATGGGTACATGTCACCATCAGAGTGACAAGGGGCCACCTAAACTGTGTATGTCCAAAGCCACCAGTCCCTTTGGTGTCACTCACTGCAAATGGTACAAAGTGGAAATTGTGCATGTAGCATTATCTACTTTTCAAATCCAAAAGTTATCTTCCCAGAAGAAAACAAAAAGTAGCCAAGCCATATTGACTTTGTCTTCCTGAGTATTTTAGAGCACATGGCAGTAAAAAGATCACAAATAAATTGTAATATTGGAAAATACTTTCTGTGGCTCAGAGCCCTGAAAACACTCAGAATGACATAATAATTCTATAAAGTCTATCAGTCCTTCAGAGGGGATTATCCTGAGATTTGGGAGAGGGAGTCACAGTGTAGTTAGTTACTGACAGCCCCAAGAAGTCACTCCTTTGCAAATAACATTAGACAAAACATTCCAATATTTTGTAAGCAGATAACAGTCAGAAAGATGCAAAAAATATGGAAAATATTTTTTAAAGTAGATAATGGAAGATGAGCTGGTTCTTGTTAAAATTTATAACATAGGGAAGTGGCATCTCCCTAGAATTCAGAATACAGCCGGATACCTAAAGTCTATTTGTTTTTTAGCTTCAGTTAAAGACTTTAGAGTGTATCTTTGAGAAGTAAATCCAAAGTAAATCTAGCAAGAGTATTATATGGTAAATATACAGATGTTTGGTATGAAGCTCTTTTTTTTTTGTCCTTAGAAGTAATTATGTACATGAAAGAGGATTGGCTTGTAAAAGGACATAGATTTGACCTTACTATTAAAACTGTCTGTAGAATACTTTACTTTCCTTCTGTCATGTATGTGTGTATTTCTGATAAAAATTAATGTACTATGAAATGAATAGGAATTTTAAAGAATTCAAGTGACTTTATTTTCCTCCATTAGAAAGTTATGGTCACCCAATTCCCACTGCAAACTTTGATTCTAAGACCTAAGTAAATAAACATCTAACAGAAATTACCACTGGGGAGCAATATTCTATGTTTTCTACTGTTCCTTTTGACAAAAGAAGATACACACTGCAAATACAAGAGATTTAAATGAGAGCTTCAAGTTATTTTCAAATAAGTAAAATATTGATCCATCTTTCTGCCCCCATGAAATTCCTACTTTAATAGCTATTCTTAACTTCTGAAGAAAACAATCACCAACTAGCTTAAGACAAAAAAGGAATTTATTTTCTCACATAATTGAGATGTACAGTTAGCTTTAGCTATAAGTAGATTGAGGGGCTTAAAAACTGTCACTGGGACTCAATCTCTCTATGTGTCTGTGTTTCCGACTCAGGACTCTGCTTTTTCTCTTTGTCGGTCTTACTCTCAGACAGATTCTTCCTTTATGATAACAAGATGGCCCAGATGCTCCGAACTGACATCTCTACCAGCACAACAACCCTAAAGGAAAAAATTACTCTATTTTTCAATAGAATGCCCCTACAAAACCCACTGACTGAGTCTCATTAGGCCACCATGGAACCGTTAAATTAATCCCCATGGAATTAGCACAATGACCATGGGTGGTATATGGTGTACACTCAGTGGCTTTTTCACTTAACTAAAAAGTTAAGTGTCAGCCCTTGTTATGTGATAGCACCGAGCTAGTTATTTGTCCATTATCTTGGGATTCAGACCTTGTACTTAATAAGGCTGCAACATTCAGAGACTTGGAAGGACAGACCTGGATGTTCAAATGTGTTAACTTTGCTTTGAGGCCTCAAGTAGCTTCCCCCAAGAAGGTGACAACTTTTAGCTGAAACAGAGAGAAACAAGGAAAGAAGCTCACATATCTTTGCTCAAAAGACTTTATCTGCCTAATATCCATGACAAATGACAATCTAGTAATCTAGAGATACACAGAATTAAAAAATATAAACTCTTTGTTCTACACTAATGTTAGTGCCAGAAAAAGCATGGAGGAAAAAAACAAACTGAGAAATATTCTGAATTAAACCTGACTCCCTAGGACCTTCCTAAACACCTAATATTTACTTACTTTTTTAGTAGAGTGAAAAATATGATTAAGAAATTGGAAAATATTATTTGTTTTCCAACTTGGTGGGGGCAACTATGGCCCCTTCAAAGATGTCCACATCCTAGTCCACAGAACCTGTGAATGTGTTACCTTGTATGGCAGTAGGGACTTTGCCAATGTGATTAAATTAAGGGTCTTGAACCAGGGAGATTATCCTGGATTATCCAGGTAGGCCCAGTGTAATCACAAGGATCTTTAGAAGTGAAAGACAGGAAGGGTCAGAGTGAGAGAAGGAGATGTAACAAGAAAAAGAGGTTAGAATAATGCAGGCATGAGCTAAAGAATGTTGATAGTCTCTAGGAACTAGAAAAGACAAGAAAACATTCTTTGGTTAAGCAGCTAACATCCAGAAGAATTAAAAGAGGTTAATTGTGATATTAGAACAAAAGGTGAGATCAAAAGGGGAGTAGCTTCACTGGTGAATTCAATCGAGCATTTACGGAAGAAACAGTGGTAATCCCACACAAACAGGAAGCAACAAGAGAACACTTCACAACTTTTTTTATGAGGCCACACTACCCTGATACCAACATCAAATAGACATGATAAAAAGAAAGAGGTATACAATTTTTAAATATAATATTATGAAATCAAATCTAACATCATACAAAAAAGTTAATATATCTTGAAAATGAAATTTGTTCTAGGAATGCAAGGCTGGTTTAGTATTCAAAAACCAATTAATGTAATTTATCAAATTAAAGTAGAAAAAGCACATGATCATCATAACAGGTGCTTAATAAGCATTTGACAAAATTCAAGAGCTGTCATGGTTAAAAAAGCATTGACGGTAACTACGGAACTCTAAAACTAATATCATACTTACTACTGAAAGACTAAACACTTATCTCTTAAGAGCAAAGCAAGGATGTTCGCTCTCTCCACCTATATTTAATGTAGCCAGTACGAAACAGGCAACGAAAAGGAAATAAACAACATACAGGTTGGAAATAAAAAGCTCTTTTTTTTCCCTCACAAACATGATTGTTTACATAGAAAATCCAAAAATGTCCACAAACCCATATGAGATTTTAAGCCATAGGATACTAGGTCAATACATAAAAATTAACTGTATATATCTGTGTTAGCAACAAGCAACTGGAAAATAAATGTAAAAATTAACATTCCAAATAGCACAAAACATGAAATATTTAAGAATAAACTGAACAAAATATAAATGATACAGAGATAAGATGGACCAGAAAACTCATACTATTAAGATGTTACTTTTTCCCAAATTGACAAATAGATTCCACACAATTCCACTGAAAATCTACATAATTTTGGTAGAAGTTAATATGTGCATTCTTAAATTTTTATAGGAATGCAAAGGGCTTGGAAGAGCCCAAATAACTTTGAAACAAAGACCAATGTTGCAGGACTTAACACTACCATTTTGTAACACTGCAACAATCAAGACACTGATTTGATATAAGGATAGATACATAAATTAACAACAGAATAGAGTTAATAAGTGAACCAATTATATAGGTATTTGATTTTTTTACAAAACAGTCAACATTCATTTCTTTGGGGGATTCAATAAGGAAAAACAGTGCTGGTTCTAAAACAATTAGTTATCCATAAAGAATAAAAAGGAAAGAGCTTCAACCCTTATCTTAACTTGAAATGCATAGACAATGTAAATGCAAAAACAAAACTATTAATATTCTAGAAGAAAACATAGAAGAAAATGGGCTTGGAGTACATAATCATTTCTTAGACAATAGAAAAAATAATACTAATCATCAAAGAAAAAATTGATAAATTGGACTCAATAAATATTAAACTCTTATTTTTCAAAAGATTTCTTTTATGAATTAAAGGCAAGTCAGAAATTGACAGAAAATATTCACTATACATATATCAGACAAAAGACTTATATCCAATCATACGAAGAACTCTTACAACCAAAAAATAGTAAGAAAAAATAGTTTTAAAATGGGAAAAGATTTAAATAGATATTTCACAAAGTAAAATATATTAATAGCTGATGGTCATATGAAAATAAGTTCAACATCATTAGTCATCAGAGGTATGTAAGTTGAAACCACAGTGAAATACCACTTCACACCTACTAGAATGGCTAAAATTAGAAAGACTGATAATACAAAGTGTTGCTGAGACTATGGAACAACTGAAATACTCATCTATCACTTGTGGGAATTTAAGGTGGCACAAACACTTTGGAAAACAATCTGGCATTTCTTATAGTGTTAAACACATACAATCTAGTAATCCCACATCTAGGTATTTACCTGACAGAAATGAAAACATGTTCACACAAAGACTACCTATGAATATTCGTAGCAGCTTTATTAATAAAAGCCCACAACTAAAAACAATCCAAATGTTCATCAAAAGGTGACTGGAAAAACTGTTCTAAATCCATGCAATGAAGCATTATTCAACGATAAAATGAAATGAACTTCAGATACATGCAATAATATACATTAACCTTGAAAACATTATGCTGACTAAAAGAAACCAGACTCAAAAGATTATACACTGTATGTTTCCATTTATACAAAACTGAAGAACAGAAAACCTAATCTATGATGACAGGAAGTACACCAGTAGTTGCCTGAGATCGAGTGAAGAGGACTGCATGAAAAGGGACACAGCGACAGAAATATTAAATATCTAGTTTGTGGTACTGGCTACATAGGGTATTCACTTTTCAAAATGCATTGAACTGCATGCATACAGTAGGTCTATTTTGTCATACATAAATTATACTGCAAGAAAGATTATTTTTAATTTGGGGAAAAATCTTACATTCAAACAATGGATTGTTGCAGAATTGTGATTTAAGGATTGCATTATAAAAAATGGATAAATAAATACCACAGATAATGTATTCTCAAATATTTAATAGGTTAAGCTTCTTTCTTAATGCTCTTTAACCTTTTCTATAGTTGGCTCCTTTCTTCCTCCCCACCTCCAAAAATGCTTAGAACATTTTTTCCAAAAAGAAGCATAAGAATGACAGTAAAAGTAATAATACCTCACTTTTAATTAGCGATTATGGTTAACTAAGGCTATATACTATCTCATTCTGGTTTTTTTTTTTGCTATTATTAATATACAATTACTTGAGCAACATTATGGTTACTAGACTTCCCCCATTACCAAACCCCCACCACACACCCCACTGCAGTCACTGTCCACCAGTGCATAAGGATGCCCTCCCCATATCGCCCACCCCACCCCCACACCTGCTACATTATGTGTGCTAATTGTAATAGCCCCTTCTCCCCCTCATCCCTCCCTTCCCACCCATCCTCGCCAGTCCCTTTCCCTTTGGTAACTGTTAGTCCATTCTTGGGTTCTGTGAGTCTGCTGCTGTTTTGTTCCTTCAGTTTCTTCTTTGTTCTTATATTCCACAGATGGGTGAAATTATTTGATACTTGTCTTTCTCCGCCTGGCTTATTTCACTGAGCTTAATACCCTCTAGCTCCACCCATGTTGTTGCAAATGGTAGGATTTGTTTTCTTCTTATGGCTGAATAATATTCCATTATGTATATACACCACATCTTCTTTATCCATTTATCTACTGATGGACACTTAGGTTGCTTCCATTTCTTGGCTATTGTAAATAATGCTGCGATAAACATAGGGGTGCATATGTCTTTTTCAAACTGTGCTGCTGTATTCTTAGGGTAAATTCCTAGGTGTTGAATTCCTGGGTCAAATGGTATTTCTATTTTGAGTTTTTTGAGGAACCTCCATACTGCTTTCCACAATGGTTGAACTAATTTACATTCCCACCAGCAGTGTAGGAGGGTTCCCCTTTCTCCACATCCTTGCCAACATTTGTTGTTGTTTGTCTTTTGGATGGCAGCCATCCTAACCGGTGTGAAGTGATATCTCACTGTGGTTTTGATTAGCATTTCTCTGATGACTAGTGATGTGGAGCATCTTTTCATGTGCCTGTTGGCCATCTGAATTTCTTCTTTGGAGAAGTGTCTGTTCATCTCCTCTGCCCATTTTTTAATTGGCTTATTTGCTTTATGCTTGTTGAGGTGCATGAGCTCTTTATATAATTTGGATGTCAACCCCTTATCGGATATGTCATGTATGAATATATTCTCCCTTACTGTAGGAAGTCTTTTTGTTCTACTGATGGTATCCCTTGCTGTACAGAAGCTTTTTAGTTTGATATAGTCCCATATGTTCATTTTTGCTTTTGTTTCTCTTGCCCAGGGAGACATGCTCATGAAGAAGTTCCTCATGTTTATGTCCAAGAGATTTTTGCCTACATTTTATTCTACGAGTTTTATGGTTTCACGACTTACATTCAGGTCTTTGATCCACTTTGAGTTTACTTTGGTGTACGGGGTTAGACAGTAATCCAGTTTCATTCTCTTACATATAACTGTCCAGTATTGCTAACACCAGCTGTTGAAGAGGCTGTCATTTCCCCATTGTATATACATGGCTCATTTATCGCATATTAAATGACCATATATGCTTGGCTTTATATCTGGGCTCTCTGTTCTGTTCCACTGGTCTACGGGTCTGTTCTTATAACAGTAGCAAATTGTCTTGATTCCTGTGGCTCTGTAGTAGAGCTTGAAGTCAGGGAGCATAATCCCCCCTGCTTTATTCTTCCTTCTTAGGAGTGCTTTGGCTATTCGGGGTCTTTTGTGGTTCCATATGAATTTTAGAACTATTTGCTCTAGTTCATTGAAGAATGCTGTTGGTAATTTGATAGGGATTGCATTGAATCTGTAGATTTCTTTAGGCAGGATGGCCATTTTGAAAATATTAATTCTTCCTAGCCAAGAGCATGGGATGAATTTCCATTTATTAGTGTTCTCTTTATTTCTCTTAGGAGTGTCTTGTAGTTTTCAGGGTATAGGTCTTTCACTTCCTTGGTTAGGTTTATTCCTAGGTATTTTATTCTTTTTGATGCAATTGGGAATGGAATTGTTTTCCTGATTTCTCTTTCTGCTAGTTCATTGTTAGTGTATAGGAATGCAACAGATTTCTGTGTATTAATTTTGTATCTCACAACTTTGCTGAATTCAGATATTAGATCTAACAGTTTTGGAGTGGATTCTTTAGGGTTTTTTATGGACAATATCATGTCATCTGCAAACAAGGACAGTTTGACTTCTTCCTTGCCAATCTGAATGCCTTTTATTTCTTTATGTTGTTTGATTGCAGTGGCTTGGACCTCCAGTACTATGTTGAATAAAAGTGGGGAAAGTGGGCATCCTTGTCTTGTTCCTGATCTTAAAGAAAAAGCTTTCAGCTTCTCCCTGTTAAGTATAATGTTGGCTGTGGGTTTGTCATATATGGCCCTTATTATGTTGAGGTACTTGCCTTCTATACCCATTTTGTTGAGAGTTTTTATCATGAATGGATATTGAATTGTGTCAAATGCTTTTTCAGCATCTATGGAGATGATCAGGTGGTTTTTGTTCTTCTTTGTGTTGATGTGGTGGATGATGTTGATGGATTTTTGAATGTTTTACCATCCTTGCATTCCTGGGATGAATCCCACTTGATCATGATGGATGATCTTTTTGATGTATTTTTAAGTTCGGCTTGTTAATATTTTGTTGAGTATTTTTGCATCTATGTTCATCAGGGATATTGGTCTGTAATTTTCTTTTTTTGTGGTGTCTTTGCCTGGTTTTGGTATTAGAGTGATGTTGGCCTCGTAGAATGAGTTTGGGAGTATTCCCTCCTCTTCTACTTTTTGGAAAACTTTAAGGAGGATGGGTATTAGGTCTTCACTAAATGTTTTATAAAATTCAGCAGTGAAACCATCTGGTCCAACTTAAAAAGCTCTTAGGTAGTTTTTTGATTACCAATTCAGTTTTGTTGCTGGTAATTGGTCTATTCAGATTTTCTGTTTTTTCCTGGTTCAGCCTTGGAAGGTTGTATTTTTCCAGAAAGTTGTACATTTCTTCTAGGTTATCCAGTTTGTTACCATATAATTTTTCCTAGTATTCTCTAATAATTCTTTGTATTTATGTGGTGTTCATAGTGATTTTTCCTTTCTCATTTCTGATTCAGTTTATGTGTGAAGACTCTCTTTTGTTCTTGATAAGCCTGGCTAGGGGTTTATCTATTTTGTTTATTTTCTCAAAGAACCAGCTCCTGCTTTCATTGATTTTTTCTATTGTTTTATTCTTCTCAATTTTTTTTTATTTCTGCTTTAATCTTTACTATGGCCCTCCTTCTACTGACTTTGGGCCTCTTTTGTTCTTCCTTTTCTAGTTTCATTAATTGTGAGTTTAGACTGTTCATTTGGGATTGTTCTTCTTTTCTGAGGTAGGCCTGTATTGCAATATATTTCCCTCTTAGCACAGCCTTTGCTGCATGCCACAGATTTTGAATTATTGTCATTTTTCTCCACATATTGTCTCATTCTGTTTTTGAACGACCTTGTAAAGTTAAACCATTATTATTTTTCATTTTGTAGATGAGAAAAGCTCAGAGAATATAATATCTTTGCTTCATTTAAGTCTCAGTTCAAATTACACCTTCTCAGAGAGGTCTTCCCTAACCTTGGCTTATTCCTTTGGATAATAATCCAAGCACAAATTGTAGTTTTTGGATAGCAATATCACTAAGGGTTCCAGGTCATACCATTACTACCTTTCAAAATTATTTTTTTAAAAGGAAAATACTCTATTATTCTATAGGCTACAACACAGAAAACCCAAGGAATGAAGCCTATAATAACTCAAATTACTTAAAAAGCCAAAATAAAACACCTTGTCCATGAAGCCTGTGTCTTACTTATCTTTGTATCCCTGTCACCTGGTGTACTGCCTGACAATTAGTGGACTCAAATATTTGTTATTTATATGACTTAGGTGACATCCTCTCTCCCAATATCACACACACGTTTCCTCAAGATATTGGTGTGTTTTTAATCTCAGCACTTCCAGGTCTAAATTTTAAAGTAAGGTAAGACTTTGCCAGAGTTCAGTTCTATGTAACTCAGACCCTTCCTGCTACTGAGGCTTCCCCAGATGAATACACCCACCATGATGCTGTGCATGTAGGCAGAGATGATACTTACATATTCGGATGACATTCTCCTATAGTTAAAAAATGTAAATGAGCAATAAGAACCTTAAACACTTGAAACATTAACTTTTCTAATAGTCTCAGAGCTTCCCCTCAGTCACAAATCAGCATAGGGAAGTTATTACAGAAAATATCTCCTTGGGAGAGTTATAGAGTTATAAACTCATTAAGAAGGTTACAATCAGGAGATACATATAGAATTACAGGAGTAAACAGGATAACTGGAAATGGCCCATCCCACTTGTTTTATTACCTTTAATAACAATGTGTGTAAACTTTACTTTCTTTTGACAAAGAAAATGGGATATGGGCAGGGGAATGTTTTACCATGTGCAACTGACATCTCTATAGGGCCACATCAGCAGGAAAAACAAAATTCTTAAAAAGCTCATAGCAAAATGTGGGAGATACACAGGGGCTATGTAGTGACAGAGCCCAGAATTTGAATCCGTATGCCATTTAGTAGCTGTGAAATCTTGAGTAAGTTACTTAACGTCTCTGAATCTTAACACAGCAATCTATAAAATGGGGATATTAGCACTGTTTTGACAGTGCGGTTGAGAGGACTACAAGATAATAGGTACAAAGTGCTTGTAGCACAGTGCCTGGTATGAAGCAATACTTAAAACAGGTGACTTAGAGTATAGGCTACACTGCCGTAAGAAAGAGAACCCAAAAACAGTGGGTCAAAAAGTGGCTGTTTTTCTCTCACTTACCAGTCCCACACTGGCAGATGGATTCAGTTTGGTGAGATCATGCTGGGACCCAGACTGCACTTCTGCCGTTCTTTGGCCAAGAATGCTGCTGCAGCTGTAGCCATTATCCAGCCAGTGGAAAAAGGGAGAGAGGGGTGTAGGGAAAATGGAGGTCCTATGGCCAGGATCCTCACTCAATACCGGTCTGCTTGCCGACTGCACATGTGCCATGCCTTCCAGCACAGGCTTGCACACATGTTGGCAGTAAGCTATCAGTGACTGTTTGAAGAGCTCCACCCAGTGCTCTGAGGCTGTGAGCAATGGTGAGGCTCAAAGGGAGACATCAGCTTGCTGCATGCAGACTCCCCCAGAAGTGGGCAGAATTGTGGTCCTTGACCTGCCATCACAAGAATAAAGCTTGATATAAGACCTTTTACCCCCAAAACGTTCTGTTGTCATTTTTCGGCCTCATCCAATCCAGAGTGAACTTGCCCAGGGGAGCCAAGCAAGCAGTTTTGTTCTCGAGGAGATGATGTTACAGTTGCACACATCATTTCCATTCACAGCTCATTGGTAAAATTTGGTCTTCAATAGTCCATGTCTTGCTGCACGGTATTCTGAGAAATAAAGTTGGACAGCCATGTGACCACCTGTGGAGGAAGTGAAGGTTCCTATGGCCAGGATTCTCACCTGGCCCTGGTCAGCTGGGCACTACACATGTGGAGGCAATACCTTGTTATTGACTCTATATAAAGAGCTCTTCCCAGTGCTCTGGGCTGCTGCACAGCTGCAGGGCGTACAGCTTCTGGGGAGAAGAGGCTGGAGTGGTGGCAGTGCCAAGGATAGAGACTGAGATGGTTGTGGAGGCAGAGAGGCCCAGAAGCAGAGACCGGCTTGCTGCATGCAGGCTTGCTCTGAGTGCTTGGGATTCTAGTCACTGACCTGCCACGATGGAATAAATTTGGGTATAAACCCTTTCACCTCTCAACGTTCCACTGTCATTTTTTCATTCTCATTGAATCCATATAGTGAACTTGTCCAGGGCTGAAACCCATTGGCAAGACACCAGCCAAAACTCAAATGTTCTCTAACCAAAAAGGAAAAGGGGTTAGCAGTTTCTGCCATAGTTAGCTGGCTTTATTGCAGCAAATAGATCATGAAGGATGTGCTAATGAAGTTGTCAGAATAAGGGAGGTAGACCACATAGTAGGTGAGTGTCTTAAAAGTTGATGAAAACTCAGCAATGAATAATATAATAATTCACAATCTAGTAATGTTCACAATGCATGTATTTAAGCAATATTGATGAGTTGCAGATCCTGATACCTTCAACTTGCAGACTAAGAGGCACTTGATTCTTGAGCCACTTCTGAGCGTACAAAGAAGCATCAGCAGCTGGTTGGGTCTGATAATAGTCATGGTGTTGTGTTGCCCATGATGTGAGGAGAGTCCAAGTATCTTAGTTTTCTCTTAAGGCCTTCTACAATGTGTTCTCATTGGCTTCCCGAATACTGGGTCTGTATTCACTCCTGAGCATCTATATACTTGACTGTGTCATAACCTAGGTTTCCAGCGCTCTCCACTAGGAAGGCCTTAGTCTCTTTATATTCCCAGCTGAAAGCTAGGGATGTTGCTACAAAATAATTCAAGGACTTAAAACCACAATGTTGCTACCCATCTGAGTTTTACTACTTCCTGATGCCTTACACTCCAACCCTCTATCAGATATGACTAATTGGACTATTAATGCCAGCTGGAAGCCAAGCTCACTATGCCTTTCAGACCTGCCCTATTACACTGCTAACCAGCAATCTATTGGAACTCTGTGTGCTGGAAGCGGGGTAGCAAAGGAGACTTCGGCCTGGCAAATCCACAAATCCTATTACTTGTTTCTTTTCCCTACCAGTCTCTTCCACTAAGGCCCTACCATGACTTCAGTTACACTGCCTGAGTCATGACTAGAGCACACAGGAAGCTTCCAGATAGAAGGGTCAAAGTTTCCTTAAGAACTAGAAAGTAAGAATCAGAATGCCAGTTTGTTCGCAAGGAGAGGGTAAACTTGGCTTGATACTCAGTTCCACCAAAGAAGGAAATGTATCTGTCTTGTTCATTGTGGGGAAGTTGGGGTTCCTATGGCCAGGATCCTCACTGAACTTAAATCACTTTATGATGTAACTGGCCTGTTGCTAGGCTCCTGCTTCCACACCTTTAGGCAATAAGCTATTATTGTGCTATATACAGAGCTCGGCCCAGTGCTCCGGGTGGAGGCAGAGATGCTAGCGCTTGACTTACTGCCAGGAGAGCAAGCCAGGTAATAAGCCCTGTGGATAAAATGAGAGTTCCTGTGGCCAGGATTCTCACCTGGCCCTGGTTTATTAGCTCACTGCACACCTGTGGGCAATACGTGGCTGTGGACTCTATATGAAGAGCTCCACCCAGTGCCCTGCCCACGACATGGTGGTATGGCTGCAAGGCTGCAGGAGAGCAGAGCAGAGGCTGGAGTGGTGGCAATGCTGAGGACAGAGGCCCAGAGGACAGCTGTGCGGGACGACTGTGCAGAGAGGCCCAGAGGACGGCTGTGCAGACAGAGGAGCCCAGAGGCAGAGACCGGCTTGCTGCATACAGACTCGCTCTGAGTGAACGGGATTTTAGTGACTGACCTGCCACCTGGAAATAAAGTTGGATATAACCCTTTCACCCCAAGAACAGTTTTGCTGTCAATTTCTTTGGTCACATTGAATCCATAGGGAACTTGCTCAGGGCTGAAACCCATTGGCAAGACATTCATCTAGTGTTTCTAGTGTCCAGTGCCTACTAGGAGCCAGAATTTTCTCGTTAAATGATGAGGCACTAAGCAGGGATGTGACTACAAAGAATGGAAAAGCCTAGTTTTGAAAATCAAGACTAAGTGCACCAAATATTTCCTGTTTGGCAGCATCTCCTTAGAACCTACTCATACTACCAAATCTCACCCCACATCTATGGATTAGCTACATAATATTTGGGCCCTGTGGGGAAGTTGGGGTTCCTATGGCCAGGATCCTCACTGAACTTAAACCACCTGATGATGTAACTGGCCTGTTGCTAGGCTACCACTTCCACACCTGTAGGCAATAAGCTATTATTATGCTATATAGAGAGCTCGGCCCAGTGCTCTGGGTGGAGGCAGAGACGCTAGAGCTCGACCTACAGCCAGGAGAACAAGTCGGGTAATAAACCCTTTCACCCCAAAGAACATTCTGCTGTCATTTTCTTTGGTCACATTGAACCCATAGCGAACTTGCCCAGGGCTGAAACCCATTGGCAAGACAATTGGTGAAAGCTGGCAGGGTTCACTGTTGACCAAGGAAAAAGACAGGTGGCCCTTATGGGAGGGGTGCTTCAGCCGGCTGCCCCTGTGAATGGGGAGACAGTGGATTGTTCCCCAATAAGTATGTGGTCAGAGGTGGCTTGCCTCCTAGAGGACTGGACCCCACCCCAGGACTGGAGGCAAGTGGAGGTGACACCTGAGGCTGTAGAGCTGGCCCTAGGTATAGTAAGCAGGTCTTTTGAGGCACAGATGCCCATGAGGCAGCGGGGACTGTGGGTTGGCTGCTTCTCACAGTATTAAAAAAGCCTACAGAAGAGAAGGACATGCTCCTGAAAAAGACCCAAGAAATGATGGCATGAGAACGTGAGCTGCAAACTGCTGGGGATTCCCTGAAGAAGGAAATGGCATTGATGAGAGAGGAGGCAGCATGAGAATGCTGGCAGCAAGGTGCCATTGGACAGGTAAACAATTCCTGACAGAACGAGAGGGCAGCGCTGTCAGGTGCTCTGAAGGAGAAAAAGGCCATCAAGGAAAAAGACGAACTCCTGAGGGAAGCACAGGTGGAGGTGGCACAAGAATGCCAGCTGTGAAGCACTGAGGTGAAGGTAAGAGAGCTTCTGAAGACTGAGCTAGCATGGCTGCAAGGCACAGTAGAAAAGGAAAAGGTGGTAAGGGAGGAGGCAATTTGGGGAGGAGGGGGGAGAGAAAGGTGCCATCAGCCCCAGAAATGGAGGAGCTGGGGAATGATGAAGGGGGGTGGTGCTAGAGGCACTGGCCCATCCTGTATTGAAAGCACTCCCAGTGGTTGTAAAGAAAATAAAGACCCAGCAGCTGAAGGTTCCCCAAGGAGAGGAGCAGCCCCCTCCCCAGGTCATGGAGCCCTCTGTGGTCCGCCCCTGTACTCAGGCTGAGCGGGTGGATTTGGGCTCCCGGTTTAGGCAGAAGCCCTCGGAGTCAATATCAGCTTGGCTCCTGCATCTGTGGGACTTAGGGGTGGATGGAATTGTTCTGTCGGGGTCAGAGATGGGAAAGCTGTCTTCCCTGACAGTGCAGCCTGCCTTGAGGCAGCGATTACAAAATGTACATCAGACCCCAGGGAGTCACTCCCTCCTCGATTGGCTTATGGCTGCACTACGTGCTATGGGGCCCAATCTGGGTGATCTACCATCCTCTCCTGTTAGATGGCAGACGTATGCTGAGCTCCAACAGGTGTTACGAAGGGTAGGCATAAGAAATGCAATATACAGTACAGAGAATTATGGCCCAGGTGAAGAGATTTTCACTACTGGGATGAGGAATATTGTACTTCAAATGGCTCCCACATCCCTCTTTGGGTCTCTAGTAGCCATTCTTTCCCCTCACTTAGGGCATCCCATAAGCAAGGTGACACGTAGAGTAGCAGACTTAGGAGAGGCTGAAGCAATGAGAACACAGAAAGAAATAAGACCTGTTACTCACAAGAAGAATTTAAAGGGCCCCATGAAGGTTACGGACCCAGATGTGGGTTGATTTAATACAGGCAGGAGCAGATGGAAAGAAATTAGATGGCAAGTCACATAGGATCTGACTAGAGCTATGGCAACAGCTGAAACCAGAGCAGCAGTTCCAGCCATTAAGACCAAAGGGGCAGAGGTCAGAGACAGAGTCACGAGTCTGGCCTGTGTGTTTCCAAGACTTCCTTCTGGAGAGTGAGCCAACCTCACTTGAGCCCACATGGGAAGGTGATTGGGGAACACGGTTTGACTAACGGGAAGGTTGCGGTATCTGCCCACCAAGGTGGGACTGGAGGCCACATGTTGAAATAGCTATCCACTGGTCCCCAGTGAACATCAACGTGTCCTGGCTCTGGTGGACACTGCGGCTGAATGTTCACTGATTCATGGTAACCCTGCATGGTTCCCCGGGACCCCCACTATCACAGATGGATACGGGGGTAAGACTATCAGAGTAAAAAAGCCCAAATCCCTTTGGGAATAGGGGGTCTACCCCAAAAAAAGTATACTGCATATATATCTCCTATCCCTGAGTATATTTTGGGGATTGATATCCTGTAGGGTCTTTGGTTGTGGACCACTGCAGGTGAGTTCAGACTGAGAGTACATGTGGTGAAGGCAGTTCTGAGGGGACATGCTAGGCACCTGCCCATAGCTTTGCCTGTGTCTCAGCGGGTGACTAATACCAAACAATGCAAACTGCCTGGAGGGAATAATGAGATTGGAGAAACTCTCCAGGAGCAGCAAAAGCTGGGTATTGTAAAGCCCACCCATAGTCCTTTCAGTTCCCCAGTGTGGCCAGTAAAGAAGCCAGATAGCTCCTGGCATATGACTGTGGATTACAGATAACTGAAAAAGGTCATACCCCCTATGCATGCTGCTGTCCCCTCTATTGCAGGCTTGATGGATACTCTCAGCTATGAACTAGGAACATATCATTATGTGGTAGATCTTGCTAATGCCTTCTTTTCCATTGACATTGAGCAGGAAAGTCAGGAACACTTTGCCTTCACGTGGGAAGGACAGCAATGGATTTTCACTGTCCTCCCACAGGGATACTTCCACAGCCCCACCATCTGTCATGGACTTGTAGCCCAGGACTTGGCTACATGGGAGAAACCACCAATGGTGTGGCTGTACCATTATATTGATGATGTCATGCTCACATCTGATTCTCTTTCATATCTAGAAGGCGCAGCACCTAGACTGCTGCAACATCTACAGGAGAAAGGATGGGCTGTGAACAGCACCAAGGTTCAGGGACCTGGTTTGCCTGTCAAACTCTTGGGGGTCGTCTGGTCGGGTAAGACCAAAGTGATACCAGAAGCAGTTATAGATAAGGTCCAGGCCTTTCCTACCCCCACAACTGTAGCATTGCTACAGGAGTTTCTGGGTCTTCTAGGCTACTGGAGAGTCTTTATCCCGCAGTTCGCACAAATTCTGAAGCCTTTATACCGGTTGGTATGAAAGGCTGTCAGGTGGAATTGGGATGAGACATGTCCATCTGCCTTTACTACAGCAAAACGGGCAGTCAAGGCCGTGCAGGCCCTGAGTGTGAAAGACCCATTAAGGCCCTGTGAGATGGACATTTATGTGACTGAAGACAGTTATGGCTGGGGTCTCTGGCAGTGGCCAGTATGAACTCGCCAACCCATTGGATTCTGGTCAAAACTCTGGAAAGAGGCAGAGGTATGATACACTTTGACAGAAAAGCAACTGGCTGCCGTGTATCATGCCTTGCTGGCTACAGAACCCATCACTGGAATGGCCCCGATAAAGGTAATAACCACCTATCCCCTCTTGGGGTGGGTACAAGACTGGAACCAACTGCCAAGGAGTGGCATGGCACAAACACCCACACTAGCCAAGTGGGGTGCTTACCTACAGCAGCGTAGTGCCCTTCTAGTAGTCCCTGAGTGAAGAACTCCAACACATGTTGGGGCTGGTAACATATACTAGTGAAAAGGAGGAAGAACTTGCTTTTGAACCATTAGTAGCAGAGAGTCCTTATTGGGAGGGAAGAGCCTCTATACCTGAAGATGCATGGTACACCGATGGCTCCAGCCGTGGGCAGCCCCCAAAATGGAGGGCCATAGCTTTCCATCCTAAGGCTGAGACAATATGGATGGAAGATGGTGAGGGGAAGAGCAGCCAATGGGCAGAGTTGTGGGCTGTGTGGCTTGTGATCAGCCAGGAGCCCTCCCCTATAGTTGTCTGCACTGACATCTGGGCTATCGGGGCCTGACCTGGTGGCTACCAACCTGGTACCATGCCAACTGTCTGGTTGATCCCTGACCCTTTTGGGGGCAAGAATTGTGGCAAGACTTATGGGCCTGTGGTCAGACTAAAATAATTACAGTATACCATGTGACAGGTAATTTGCCACTGGCATCCCCAGGAAATGATGAAGCAGATAAATTGGCCCAGATACACTGGTTAGAAGGAAAGCCTGCCTCTGATGTAGCCCAATGGTTACATTAGCGTTTGTTGCATATGGGGCAAAAAACAATATGGGTTGTGGCCTGTCAGTGGGGCTTGCCTTTGATCTCTGAATAAGTTAGTAGATCCGGCAGGAGTGTGTCGTGTGCTCCAAAAGGGACTTACATTGAGTTCAACAGGAATATGAGACAATAGCTAAGGGCCTATACCCCTCATCAGGTGGCAGATAGACTATATTGGGCCTCTACCTGTGTCAGAAGGATATCTGTATGCGATGACCTGTGTGGACACAGCTACTGGACTTCTGGTTGCTTTTCCTACACGTTGTGCAGACCAGCAGATGACCAAAAGAGGCTTGAAGCATCTCTTTGCTGCCTATGGCCGACGACAGGTAATTGAGTGATCAGGGCACCCATTTTACTGAATATACACTGCAAGAATGGGTGTGACAGCTGGGAATCAAATGGAAGTTTCATAGAATCTTACCACAGCAGGCATGATAGAGAGACATAATGGCTTGTTAAAATCCAGACTAAAGTCAGATACCAATAGTCTGTGGGGATGGTCAGTCCACTTATGGACCGTGCTACAGCATTTGAACGAGAGACCGCGAAAGGGAGCCCTGAGCCCTGTAGACATGTTAACACATATGGCTGCTTCCCTATACAACTGCAAGTACAAACCAAGGAAGAATCACTGAAGTCGAGGTTCGGCCACCAGAACAACATCTTGCTGCCAGCACCAACTGCACTGAATCACAGAGACTTCATTGAGTGGACGTGGCCTTGGACCTTTCGACACATGGACCAACGATGGCTGGCTCTCCTGGCACCTTGGGGTCAAGGCATGGAAACTGGCCTCCTGTGTATTTCTGGAATAACTGTAGAGTGGCCACCAAAGGTCACAGTAGTATATCCTGAACGGCCAGAAGGTAGGAGCATCTTACCGGAGAGTTTTGTTTTATCATTACGGCCAGTGCATGCACCTCCAGTAGCACTATATACAGACCCTTCAGTAACCCCCACGGGAAAGGAGTAAAAGTATGGTATACTAGACTTGGAAGGGACCACCTTCCTGCTACAGTCCTATCACAGGACCACTCTCTTGCATGCATCCTACCTGATGGACAAGATTTACCTATGTTGGTGGCATTAAAACGTGTCTTATTGCCCCTAAATTCTTTGTGGATTGGGAACTTCCTCTGGCTTGAGGATTATTATAATGTTTTGTTATTAGGAACCTCCTCTGGCTTGAGTATTATTATAATTTTTGTTACCTGTATCAAAATCTTGTTGTATCTTAAGTTTTGTTATTATCTCTAAGTTGTTGTTATCCTCTGTTGCTGCTGTGGAATCTGGTTAGGGTACTCCAGCTTTCTCGCGCAGGGACCACTGCGGAAGATGGAAAGCGTGTAGATTGTAAGGCAAGAATCCTGGAGGGGTGGAGTGTGGGGAAGTTGGGCTTCCTATGGCCAGGATCCTCACCGAACTCAAAGCACCTGATGATGTAACTGGCCTGTTGCTAGGCTACCGCTTCTATACCTGTAGGCAATAAGCTATTATTGTGCTAGATAGAGAGCTCGGCCCAGGGCTTTGCGCGGAGGCAGAGACACTAGTGCTCGACCTACTGCTGGGAGAACAAGCCAGGTAATAAACCCTTTCACCCCAAAGAATGTTTTGCCATCAATTTCTTTGGTCACATTGAATCCATAATGAACTTGCCCAGGGCTGAAATCCATTGGCCAGACAATAAGGAAGGCAGGCTAATTCAAAATGGGGAAAGTCTGGGGAGAAGTGGTTAGTCCATAGAGGAGGCTGTGGATTGGCCTTTGATGATGGTCAGACACTGGTCCATGCAAAGGAGATGCAGTGGTCCTGGTGACCTTTTAGATAATTACTGAAATGACTTCATCCAGGAATTTGTAGTTTCTGGTGAGCTATGGCCTGCAACTATGAAGTGATTACCCTCCCTTGTCTCTCTCCCTCATTTTCTGGACCTTAAGTCACTTAATTTTAGGACATTTCAGAATTTTTCCTTATTGGTGCCACACTAGCCCCCAATTTTGTCTTTATTTTTGGATGTCACAGTTTAAGAAAAATAGAAACGTTAGAAGAGTAGTTTACAAAGTGTTTTTCTGAGGTTTGTGATTATATGGCAGTTACCTCAGTAACGCTCACTAATTTAGTTAGATTTTCTGTATTTTTGCCTTTTCTATTTCGCATAGATTTATTTTGTCTTTTCTGGTGGCTCTGTACCTTAAAACAGAGTAAAAATTGGAAATCATGTTTGAACAGTTACTCAGAGAAAATTAATCAGATATTAGTGTGCTGGATAATATGTGTGGAAGACAGTGTTTGTTGCCTAACCAACAGCCATCCCCTTCTCGTCCCTGCTGAGAGAACCCTGGTTTTGTGCCAATAACAATGTGCTGATGTAGAGACACCAGCATTGCTGCAATGAGTCACCTGTTGCAGAAGCACAGAGGTTAGTCCCCATCCTGCTTGAGCCCACCTCAAGAAAGCTTTACAGTCCTCAGGCATTTCTCTGGAGTTTTGCTTCTTGCTTTTTCAGTCTTTATAACAGTGAAAGAAGGTTGACAGGTAAATGAGTAAATGGTGACGAAGTATGTGATATGATAAAGAGATCCTGACTCAACTTTAGTTATTTAAGGTTGATTCATGAATTGCCTCACCAGATGGACACACACTTACATGTCTAATGGCAGGCTGCTTTCTCTAGTTCCTTAGAAGACAGTTTACCAACCTTACCAGTTCAGTCTTACTATCAGGATGTAATTTACCTTTTACTCTCCCAAATTTTATAGAATTTCTCTCTGCAAAAATGAACTCAGAATATTGCTTCACTTACCTGCAAAACATTCTTAAGCTTGAGTGATGATGTACTATTGAAGAAAAGCCTTCTTATTTGATTTGATCTGATTAAATCAGGAGTCCCATAATATGATTTAAGATAGACATGATCTTAGAATACAACAATTTTGGTTTATTATTAATTTGGACTGTGTTGAAAATCATTTTAACTGTTAAAAGAACCTGCCTAATTTATTCTCTGAATCTTAAACAGATAAATTTATGTCTCTTTAAATTTCCTTTAGAAACATACTTTTGAAAACCAAATCATAAAAGCCAACACTGATGCTTTGACTAACCTAGAACAGTTTAAAATAGTGTTCTGGATAAATTAGAGAAGACATAAAAATGTAACAAAAATAAAAAACTACCTTAACTCCATCATTGGAAGGCATGGCTAGAACAGGAATCAGCAATGCTGCCAAATAAGGAACATGAATGTCATTTAGTCCCAACAGTAATTTCACAGAAGTGGAAAGTGGTACTCAGAAAGTCTGAGTGATTAGGTTTAGATCATATCCCTTGTTGTTGGCAGGAATCTAAATCCAGGTGTCCTTACTTCCAGTCCACAGTTGTTATGATTGTTACTTTCCATTAAATTATCAGTAGTGGGCTGCTCATATCTGTTATGGCCATCTTTATGATGTAAATCAATGATAAGACTAACTTGTCTTTTTCAGTCATCATTATTCAGGTGTTCAAAATGATTAGGGAGGTTGAACCATCTGTTTCATTCACTTCTGATGGATGGACTTCAAACCTAACTTATCACAGCTACCCTGGATTTTTGGCTTGAATGTGTGAGCATAAGTTCAACAACCTCTCCAGTTTTCTATTTCAAGCATGGGGGAAAAAGAATTAATAGATCTTGATCCAGTATAGAAAATTGTGTAAGTTAACCAAGGGATGAGGAAATCTCACACTTTAAAGCAGTTATATGATGAAGTATTTCTGTATATATCACAACTTTATGAGATATTATTCCTACTTTGCAGATAAGAGGTATGAATTGTCCAACTGAGTTGCAGAGCCAGACTAGAAATGAATTCTATCCTCAAATCCAGTGCTCTTTCCACATTTTACCTTTTGCAAATCACTTAAGAAATTATTTACTTTATATTATAATGGAACTAACTCATGTCAAGAGAGAAAATGAGTGAAGGCCAAACATTTTTCTCATCTATTATTATTTTAATACTTGGAAAAAGCCAAACCTAAACTAGGAAGGTTTAAAGGTTTTTGGTTTTCTTTTTTTAATTTATAGTAGAATGTATTCAAACACAGCAAACTCTATATTGAGCACCTATTATGCACCACAACCTGTTAGTTATGAGGGGACAAACCTATTACTGGGAGTAATCTGTAACTGTAAACATTCATGTGGGGTGTTATTATTTTAAGATAAAACTCACAAATTAGTTAGAGCCTGTAAGTATCTGGATATCACTAGACAAGGTTCCAAACTGAAGACTCAGAGTGCTCACTTAAAAGGAATCTTCCCAATAGCCTACTTCAATAACCACCTCTTCTAGATAAGGAAACCTGGGAGAGGTTAACTGATTTGCCAAACATCACTTCACCAGTTGGATAATAGTTTTAGAAAAGTTTGAAGTTTCGGGACACAGTGAGAAGTCCTGAGATTTTTCTTTCTTTTTTTTTTTTTTTTTATAATTTTAGCATCCGGGAATCTAACTATGGTTTGACTTGCCTACCAAGTAAACATAAAACACAAAGGACGCCTTAGTTTCTTTTTCAATAATAAGGCAATTCCCTAGTCCTCCCTCCCCAGCCCCCTTGCATTGCAATTGCAGGAAGACAGCTAATGGGTTTATACATAGTAGCTATCAGTAAAGGCACCTGACATAACGATCAGGCAAAGTTGAAACATTTACATTACAACTACTTTGTGGGTTTTGTTTTTTTTTTTACAAAAGTGAAAAATACTGATGGTGTTGATATAGCCCTGGCAATGCTCAAGTTATCACTTTCAACTGTTATTTCAGGACAGTTTGAGCTGGGAATTTTAAAAGGTGTTATTTCCACAGCATATTAGCATAACAAACACAAAACACCTTCAGTCAATGAAAAGGACATTATATAGAATTAATTGAATGCAGACAAATGAGATGGGATCAGTAAGTGAATGCTCTGTTATTGGTCCACTTTATTCATATCAAAGAGTTCCTTCATAATTTAAACCAATCTCAACTATCTCTCATTAAATCCCATGTAAGAAATGGAGAAACCTATTAGTGAGCAGTGCTTGTCAAAGGGGAATCTGAAGTCTTTTAAACCAGCGGAACACAGACAGTAGGCATAGAACCCAGGCAACCATGGTGCTGTTAGCAGTTGGGCACCCGTGTACCTCACTGAATGGCGAATGACAAAGGCCTGCAGACAGATAGGAAGTGCTGGCCCATTCAACTGCTGCCTAAAAAACCTGTCTCAAAATACCCTACAAAGTGTACACAGAATGATAAAAGAGAATGAGGCAGAGGAGGACATCAGGTACAGAAGGATCTGTGATGACATCAACTCTGCTATCTGTAGCCCCAAATGGGCCTCTGCTCGATTAAACTGTCTACTCTGAGCTTTAGGTTCCTGAGTACAAATGTTAATTGGCTACACCAAATTTGAGTATTTCACCAAATTTAAATTTTGAGGAATCGTTTGCAAAAGCACTGATCTAAAAGAATAAAACCTCCTCTGTCAACATGTAACTAGCAGGCATAAATACATTAAGAATTATAAATCAAGTAATAGGAATAAATATTCATAGCAAATTATAAATAATAATCCCACTTCACTGGGCATTAATAAAACAATAACTGAATAATGAGGATTGACACTTTATCCCTCATGCTAAAGTATAATTTTCAAAAAGTTAAATCATTACTCAAGCAAATATAAAATTATACACACAAAAGATTTTATTTAAGTCATGTACTGAGAGAACCAGTAAGATGGTATGACAAGTTCAAAAAACATTTAAGAAGTGGGGATATTTATAAGAAATTTATTTATTTATTTTTTTGTCTTGGCCATGGGACTGGAAGCTTCAGGAAGCAGGAGTAATGTATATCTCATTCACCATTGTGCATCCAGAACCTAGCTCACTGCCTGGCATATAGTAGATATTTAGTAAATATTTGATAATAAATGAATCTAAGCCCCACATGGCTTCATCACACATCATAAAATAGGGCTTTTCATAAAAATTAGGAAACTGGAGAGGCTTAAAGATGGCTGCATGAGAAGTGAGTTGGAAACCTCCTCCCAAAACCACATATAATATGAAAATATAGCAAATACAACTAATCCTGATAGAGTGACAGGAAAGAAGACTGGTGCAAACTGCCTACATTTGGGGAAAACAGCAGACCTCATGGAAAAAGGTAAAGTAGTAAAGCCCCGATCCAGCCGAACCCAAGCCCTTCCTCCATCCTAGCTCACCATCTAGAGGAAGAGAAACATAGCGGGGAGGGGGTGGAGGCCTAGGACTGCTGAAGACTCAGCCCTGGAGATCTGCTCTGGGAGCACCAACCTATATTACATGGTGCTCTGGAGGTAGTGGGGTTGGAAAGCTAAGACAGGTGACATACCCAGAGAGACTTAGATTCTAGGTGCTTGTGAAGAACAAGTACCCATAACCGGCTGCTCTGGAATAAAAGAAAGGCAGGCACTCTGAGAGATGTCCTAACAGTGAGAGGGCTACTAAAGGGGCAAGGATTACACAGAGCTTGCCGCTCAGGAGAAAGGACATGGGGACAAAATTGTCCCAGTGCACTCAGCCCAGCAGGTTGGGAACTTTTGGGAGATTCAGGCACTCCATCCTCCTGGCTGGCAATGCAGCCCTGTGGCCCCCCACCACAATAGGCAGCCTGATGCTCCTTCCTCCAGGCCAGCACTGGCTTGTATACCTGCTGCCCACACCATTGCAACAGGCCAGCCAGACGGTGGCCCCACTTATGGCAGCTACAGGGGCATAGCATAAAGGCTCCTCTCTGAACGCTTGGCCCACTGGCCCTGGCAGTGGAGGCAGGCATTGCATCCAGGAAGCAGGAAAGAGCTCTTTCCTCACAGCAGACATCAGTGCCACTCTCCTGCGACCCCTGCCATCACTCCAGGTGCTGAGCAGCAACAGAGAGTCGAGCTTCTGGGTACTAGAGAGTGCCCCCTACACAAAGTTATTATTCCATCTAATTCATTACAAATATGAAATGTCAAAAGAACCTAGTAAAACCAAAATCCCACAAACACCAAAAGAGGGCCAAGTAAAACTGAAATCATCAACCTTCCTGATGAAGATTTCAAAATAAAAATCATAAACATGCCCAGGGAGCTACAGAAAAATATTCAAGATCTCAGGGAGGAATTCAAGAAAGAGATAGAAACTTTGAAAATACCGTATCTGAAATGAAACATGCAATGGGGGGATTTAAAAGCAGATTAGATGAGGTAGAGGAGATGGTAAATGAAACAGAAATTAGAGAACAGGAATACAAAGAAGCTGAGGCACAGAGAAAAAAAAAGGATCCCTAGGAATGAGAGAATATTAAGAGAACTATGTGACCAATCCAAATGGAAAAATATTCACATTATAGGGGTGCCAGAGAAAGAAAAAGAGAGAAAAAGGGATAGAAAGCGTCATTGAGGAGGTAATTGCTGAAAATTACCCCAATCTGCAGAAGGAGATAGTCTCTCAGGCCAAGGAGGTACACAGATCTCCCAACACAAGGGATCCAAGGAAGATAACACCAAGACATATAATAATTAAAAATGGCAAATATCAAAGAGTATTAAAAGCAGCCAGAGAGAGAAAAAAGATCACAAACAAAGGAAAACCCATCAGGCTATCATCAGACTTCTCAGCAGAAACCATACAGGCCAGAAGGGAGTGGCATGATATATTTAATGCAGTGAAACATAAGGGACTCGAACCAAGAATACTCTACATGGAAATATTATCACTTAAATTTGAAGGAGGATTAAACAATCTCCAGAAAAGTAAAAGTTGAGGGAATCTACCTCCCACAAACCATCTCTACAGTGTATTTTGGAGGGACTGCTTTAGATGGAAGTCTTCCTAAGACTAAATAGCTGTCACCAGAGAAAGTAAAACCACAGTAAAGGAAGTAGAACAATTACTTACTAAGAAAATGCAAAATGAAAGTCAGTCAAGGGATACACAAAGAGTACAGAATATGATACCTAACATATAAAAGTGGAGGAGGAAGAAAAAGAAGTGCAGGGAAAAAAAAAGAACCTTTAGATTGTATTTGAAATAGTGTACTCAGTTAAGTTAGACTGTTAGATAGTAAAGAAGCTACTCTTGAACGTTTGGTAACCACAAATCTAAAGCCTGCAATGGCAATAAGTACATATATATGGATAATCACCATAAATGTAAATGGACTGAATGCACCAATCAAAAGATATAGTCACTGAATGGATAACAAAAAGACCTGTCTGCCTACAAGAGATTCACTTCAAACCCAAAGACATATACACACACTGAAAGTAGGGATAGAAAAGATATTTCATGCAGCTAATAGGTGGAAAAACTAAGAGCTGCAGTACTTCTAACAGACAAAATAGACTTCAAAACAAAGAAAGTAACAAGTGACAAAGAAGGACATTACATAATGATAAAAGGGTCAGTCCAACACAAGGATATAACTATTATAAATATCTATGCACCCAACACACGAGCACCTACATATGTGAAACAAACACTATTAAAGGAGGAAATAGAATGCAGTGGGTTCATTTTAGGAGACTTCAACACACCACTCACTCCAAAGGACAGATAAACCAGACAGATGATAAGTAAGGAGACAGAGGCACTGAACACCACTTTAGAACAGATGGACCTAACAGACATCTACAGAACACTCCACCCAAAAGCAGCACGATACACATTCTTCTCGAGTGCACATGGAACATTTTCAAGAATAGATCATATACTAGGCCACAAAAAGAGCCTCAGTAAATTCAAAAAGATTGAAATTGTACCAACCAGCTTCTCAGACCATAAAGGTATGAAACTAGAAGTAAGTTGTGCAAAGAAAAAAAGCCCACAAATGTGGAGGCTTAACAACATGCTCCTAAATAATCAATGGATCAGTGATCGAATAAAAATGGAGATCAAACAATAAATGGAGACACATGACAACAATAACTCATCACAGCAAAATCTATGGGATGCAGCAAAGGCCATGCTAAGATGGATGTATATTGCAATACAGGCTTACGTTAGGAAAGAACAATGCCAAAAGAACAGTCTAAACTCACAACTAATGAAACTAGAAAAAGAAGAACAAATGAGGCCCAAAGTGAGTAGAAGGAGGGACATAATAAAGACCAGAGCAGATACAAATAATATCAAGAAGAATAAAACAATAGAAAGAATCAGTGAAATCAAGAGCTGGTTCTTTGAGATAATAATATAGGTAAATACCTAGCCAGACTTATCAAGAAAAAAGAGAGTATACGCACATAAACAGAATCATAAATGACAAAGGAAAAATCATGGCAGACACCACACAATTACAAAGAATTATTAGATAATACTATGAAAAATTGTATGCTAACAAACTGGATAACTTAGAAGAAATGGACAACTTCCTAGAAAAATACAACCTTCCAAGACTGACCCAGGAAGAAACAGAAAATCTGAACAGACCAATTACCAACAATAAAATTGAATTGGCAGTCAAAAAACTACCTAAGAACAAAACAACTGGACCACATGGCTTCACTGCTGAACTTTATCAAACATTTAGATAAGACCTAATACCCATCCTCCTTAAAATATTCCAAAAAGTAGAAGAGAAGGGAATACTTCCAAACTCATTCTATGAGGCCAGCATCACTTTAATACCAAAACCAGGCAAAGACACCACAAAAAAGAAAATTACAGACCAGCATCCCTGATGAACACAGATGTAAAAATATTCAACAAAATATTAGCAAACCAAATTCAAAAATACATCAAAAAGATCATCCATCATGATCAAGTAAGATTTATTCCACAGATACAAGGATGATACAATATTTGAAAATCCATCAACATCATACATCACATCAACAAAAAGGACAAAGATCACATGATCATCTCCATGCATGCTGAAAAAGCATTCAATGAAATTCAACATCCATTCCTGATAAAAACTCTCAACGAAATGGGCATAGAGGGCAAGTATCTCAACATAACAAAGGCCATATATGACAAACCCACAGCCAACATTATACTTAACAGCAAAAAGCTGAAAGCTTTTCCTTTAAGATCAGGAACAAGACAAGGGTGTTCCCACTCTTCCCACTTTTAATCAACATACTACTGGAGATCCCAGCCACAGCAACCAGACAACATAAAGAAATAAAAGGCATCCATATTTGGTAAAGAAGAAATTAAACTGTCACTGTTTGAAGATGACATTGATACTGTACATAAAAAACCCTAAAGAATCCACTCCAAAACTGTTAGATCTAATAGCTGAATTCAGCAAAGTTGCAGGATACAAAATTAATACACAGAAATCTGTTGCATTCCTATATATTAACAAACTAGCAGAAAGAGAAATCAGGAAAACAATTCCATTCACAGTGGCATCAAAAAGAATAAAATACCTAGGAATAAACCTAACCAAGGAGGTGAAAGATCTATACCCTGAAAACTACAAGATACTCATGAGAATGTCTTAAAGAAGACACCAATAAATGGAAATACATCTCATGCTCATGGATAGGAAGAATTAATATTGTCAAAAGGGCCATCCTGCCTAAAGCAATCTATAGATTCAATGCAATCCCTATCAAAATACCAACAGCATTCTTCAGCCAACTAGAGCAAATCGTTCTAAAATTCATATGGAACCACAAAAGACTCCAAGTAGCCAAAGCAATCCTGAGAAGGAAGAATAAAACAGGTGGGATCTCGGTTCCCAACTTCGAACTCTACTACAAAGCCACAGTAATCAAGACAATTTGGAACTGGCACAAGAACAGACCCACAGTCCAGTGGAAGAGAATAGAGAGTCCAGACATTAACCCAACCATATATGGTCAATTAATATGTGATAAAGGAGCCATGGATATACAATAGGGAAATGACAGCGTCAACAATTGGTGTTGGCAAAACTGGAGAGCTACATGCAAGAGAATGAAACTGGATTCTTGTCTAACTCCATACACAAAAGTAAACTCAAAATGGATCAAAGATCTGAATGTAAGTCATGAAACCATAAAACTCTTAGAAAAACACATAGGCAAAATTCTCTTGAATATAAACATGAGCAACTTTTTCATGAACACATCTCCTTGGGCAATGGAAACAAAAGCAAAAATGAACAAATGGGACTGCATCAAGCTAAAAAGCTTCTGTACAGCAAAGGACACCATCAGTAGAACAAAAAGGCATCCTACAGTATAGGATAATGTATTCATACACAACATATCCAACAAGGGGTTAACATCCAAAATACATAAAGAATTCACATGCCTCAACAAACAAAAAGCAAATAACCTAATTAAAAAATGGGCAGAGGATATGAAGAGACACTTCTCCAAAGAGGAAATTCAGATGGCCAACAGACACATGAATAGATGCTCCACATCACTAATCATCAGAGAAATGCAAATTAAAACCACAATGAGAAATCACCTCACACCAGTAAGGATGGCTAGCATCCAAAAGACTAATTAAGAACAACAAATGCTGGTGAGGATTCGGAGAAAGGGGAACCCTCCTACACTGTTGGTGGGAATGGAAATTAATTCAACCATTGTGGAAAGCAGTATGGAGGTTCCTCAATAAACTAAAAATTGAAATACCATTTGACCCAGGAATTCCACTCCTAGGTTTATCCAAAGAAAACAAGATCCCAGATTCAAAAAGATATATGCACTGCTACATTTATCGCAGCACTATTTACAATAGCTAAGATATGCAAGCAACCTGAGTGTCCATCAGTAGATGAATGGATAAAGAAGATGTGGTACATATACACAATGGAATATTATTCAATATAAGAAGAAAACAAATCTTGCCATTTGTAACAACATGGATGGAGCTAGAGGGTATTATGCTCAGTGACATAAGGAAGGCAGAGAAAGACAAGTACCAAATGATTTCACTCATCTGTGGAGTATAACAACAAAGCAAAACTAAAGGAACAAAACAGCAGCAGACTCACAGAACCCAAGAATGGACTAACAGTTACCAAAGGGAAAGGGACTGGGGAAGATGGGTGGGAAGTGAGGGATAAGGGGAAAAAGGGCTATTACAATTAGCACATATAATGTAGTGGGTATGGGGTTGGGGTGGGCGGGTACGGGGAAGGCAGTATAACACAGAGAAGACAAGTAGTTATTCTATAACATCCTTCTACACTGATGGACAGTGACTGCTATGAGGTATATGGTGGGGACTTGATGATAATAGGGGGAGTCTAGTAACCATAATGTTGCTCATGTAATTGTATATTCATAACAACAACAACAACAACAAAAAAACAGCAGCAGACTCACAGACTCCAAGAAGGGACTAGAGGTTATCAAAGTGGAGGGGTCGGTGAGGGTGCATGGGGAGGGAGGGAGAAGAGGATTGAGGAGCATTATGATTGGCACACATGGTGTGTGGGTGGGTCAGAGGGAAGGCAGTGTAGCACAGAGGAGACAAGTAGTGACTCTGTGGCATCTTACTATGCTGATGGACAGTGACTGTAATGGGGTGTGCGGGGGACTTGATAATATGAGTGAATGTAGTAACCACAATGCTGCTCATGTGAAACCTTCATAAGAGTGTATATCAGTGATACCTTAATAAAAAATAATAATTAATAAGGAAACCCTCTTTTTTTCCCTTCAACCTTTGCCACTGTCAGGGAATTGAGAAAAGGATTTGTGGATTCATAAATACTGTTGTTTTTTGTGTATGTCATGTGCCAAAGGCATATTATAAGGACACAGGATATTTCTGTGTCTTAGTGAATATTAAAATGTACAACCTCATACAACTCAATAATAAAGAAACCAAACAATCCAGTTGTTACAGGTTGAGTTCATTTTCCTCAGTCCTTGTCCACACTGCAACAGAGAACTGAAAATCAGAAACATAATAGTGGGGCAGAGTGGAAGTCTTATTTGAATAGACTCCAAGGGAGGAATGGGCCAGAGTCAAGGCAGACAAAGGTCTTGATCCCTTAGGAGAGAGGCCTGTATATTGCCTTCTGGCTAGGCAGTGCCTCTTTGATGACAAGGTGGGGTTATTTGATTGACAATTCCACCTGTACAGTCATCCCTTTCAGTGTGCATGTCCTTTCCTATATCGAGGTGTATTTTGGGCAGTTCCTAGTTTTGTTCGATTGCCCCCATATTGGGATCAGTTTGGGACCAGTCTGGCCTGGTCCTGATAGACAAAGAAGTTATTTTCCTGCAAAGCCTTTGTTGTCTCCACGTGGGACCCCTACCTGGGCAGTTGGGGCAGTTTTCCCTTGAACTTTATCACCTCTTAGCCTGGATGCTCATGTCTATCTTTCTACCTAATACAATTTAAAAGTGGGCAGAGGAACTGAATAGACTTTTTTTTCAAAGACATCCAAATGACTAATGAGTACATACATGAAAAGATG
The DNA here is from genome assembly GCA_032199065.1 of Smutsia gigantea. NCBI lineage: Eukaryota > Metazoa > Chordata > Mammalia > Pholidota > Manidae > Smutsia > Smutsia gigantea. Next base: position 323,016 of record JAVSCE010010485.1, read on the forward strand.
CTCAACCTCACTAATCATCAGAGAAATGCAAATCAAAACTACAGTGAGATGTTACCTCAAACCTGTTAGAATGGCTAGAATCAAGGAGTCAAGAGATAACAAGTGTTGGCAAGGATGTGGTACAAAGGGAACACTTGTGTACTCTTGGTAAGAATGTAAATTGGTTCAGTCACTATGGAAAACAATATGGAGCTTCCTCAAAAAATTAAAAATATATCTATTATATGACTCAGCAATTCCACTTCTGCGTATACAGCCAAAAGAAATGAAAACAGGGTATCAAAGAGATACTTGCACAATTGTGGCATTATTCACCATAGTCAAGATATGGAAACACCTAAGTGCCCATCAGTGCAT